>KK502425.1:1359868-1462554 GCA_000688735.1 Glossina austeni | reverse complement strand
ATATATATATATATATATATATATATATATATATCAATATTACTTATGAATTTTTCTTGCATATCAAAGTCAGTCTCATATGACAATAGTCATCATTTACTTATTCCGGAGCATTAGACACGTCTTGCCAATATTTGCCTAAAAAATGTGCGTGCGAGTGTGTAGATATATATTCTATCTGCAGAAACATTGAAAGTAATTGTTTTAATTTCTCTTTCTTCTGCAATATTTTATGCCATTTTCCTGTTCCGCTCCTTTTATCGCTTATTCGTTCTTTTTTTTTTTTTTTTTTTGTTTTCATCACATTTATACATTACTTTTTATAATGGAGCTCATAATTTTTTATTATTCTTTCTTTTTCTTTTTCTTTTTCTCTTTCATTTTAATTTGTTTTTCTTGTTATTTTTTTTTTTATTTTTTTTTTGATTTTTTTTCTTTTATTATTATTATTATTGTTTACTTTTATTATGTATCTTTGTAGTATTATTGTATTGATACGTGCTTTTCCTTTAATTATTATTATTTTCTTAGCATTGCTTCTCAGCATTGCTGCCATGCCTCCATGCCTCCATGCCTCCATGCCTCCATGCTTGATGAGCTAGTATAGCTGAATGTAAAATTACATTCAATTTAGTTCAGTTGAGAGTGAGATTGCTTTCAGGCTATAATCGATATTTTATACTGAGTAGCAATATGCAACACTGGTAAGGACTTTATGGATGAGTTCTTGGTGCGAATTTAAAAGCAGTCATTAAAAGTAGACATAACAACGTTCGATATTTTAGAAAGCATTTCGATTAAATATGCAACGAGTAACACAAAACAAAATAAAATTCAACATTTTGCATAACAGCCCCATTTGCATCAAGCGTTAATTTTCAGATTTGAAATTCATTTTGCGTAAAAACAGTCGCTGAGTCAAGATGACAACGTCAAAAGTTCAATGCTATACGATACAAATATTTTCAACGCTTCTCCTGCAGAGAGCATTTTATTAATTTTATTAAACTGTTGCGTTATTCGACGGATGCATAAGCAAATTGAAAAGTTGAGGTGACTCTCATTTAAGCCAAAAATTAATGAGCTCAGAACAAACAAATGGCGGTTTTATACGTGCATTCGGTATGAGTCCTTATTGTCCCATTTATCTCATTCGGCTAATATATCCATTAGCTTATTAAGTCCCTTAATCGTATCCCTTCGTATTCGACCTAAACTCCTAATGACTTATATACAGCCCGGAATTGCTCCGCATGGAATACGCCCTACACCTATCAATAATACATTCGTTTATTTTAGTGATATCTATAGAGGAGAGCCTTTACTTTCTGTCCTTTCCCTCCCTTTTGTCCAGTCCCAGTAAACTTCTCCCTCTTGCAAACCTATCGCAATCGCTAAAGCCGATCGAATCAATGCACTCGTCTATATATGATTATTAGAAGAATCGATTTGTGCTTCCTAAGCATATTTGAGTGGAGGTGGTGGAGATCCAAGATTCCTCCTAAAGTGATCTTATATATGACTTTTATCGTATGCTTGCCAAAGTGAAAAAGAGACTATTTGGGCAAGAGAGTGATTGCAACTAATTTGCTTTTATGATAAATTCAGAAGACATAAATCGATAAAAGCCTCCGCTTCGCTTCGTTAAGAAACTAGTGATGCTTCTTTTTTTGGTCAGCAAATGTGCGAGCGAAACATTTGAAAAAATACGAGAAATAGTTCGTTTATATGAAAGCTAAAGGTCGTGCATGGAATGACATAATCCTCTTAAGCGAAAACTTAGAGCCTGGTGGCGAAGACGTGGTTAACGGAAGTCTTCCAAGCATTGCTCAGCAGAAGACAAAAGAAAACTTGTCTGCAAAGACGAATTAGAAGAACAAAGTTTTCTTCGAGAGATCCCATCGCTTTAAATCGTTTGTAAGATTCTTAAGAAGAAGAAGCCTTGTATTTGGAAGAAAACTTGCTTCGCCTATATACTACTACACTAGGGTCGTAAGAATATACTCTTATCAGAAGTTAGTACTTTATAGCCTCGAAACCTTACCTAATACGACCAAATCTTAGCAGCTAATGGAGCAAAAGTTTTTTGGTTCAACGTCAGAAACATTTGTTTTCGCACACCTTTCATAGCCGGGTGGCAATGAAGTAAGAGCTTTCTAATCTGATATGACGCGCCCCACACTTACAAATTAGTAACGAGATGCCTGCAATCATCTTACGGTGTGTGTCTTAATGTGAAATTATTTATATGTGGCTGGGTCAGTGACCAGGATTCGTTAGTAGGATGCATTCAACGTGAAATTTAAAATTTTTATTGCTTGTAAAGATCATGTGCGAATGCACTTTTTTATATATATATATATATATATATATATATATATCGAAATGACGTCTCAACCTTACCACAAATAATTCTCTGTTGCTTTGTGATGCCATTTTTTTCCAAATTAAGAATAAAAATTTCACAAATTTTGTGTTTCTAAGTGAGCGCAGGGAAAAAATTGCATGTAAAAATTCTTAGATTTTCATGGCCAAAGCAAACAAAAATATAATTGAAATTTTCCCCCACGGGAGACGACAGTTGAAGAAGAAAAAAAATCTTATATTTTTTTATTTTTTTTTTTTTTTGTTTTTTAATTCATAGAAAATTTACTGCATTGCATGTATATGTAATTCGTAATTGCAAACGTGTGAGTGCGTCGTCCGTTGATAAGATATTTTTAGAAGGACATCGAAAAGAAAAAAATAAGAAGTTTTGCTTGAGCGCTCAAGACAGACACTCAAAAAACGGCAGAAACGGTTATAAGACCAATAATAGCAGACAAACTGACAGTCATCCAAGCAGCCTCGGCATGATCGTCAAGTACAAGAAAAAATAATGTGAGCAGAATTTTAAGTAAACACTCGCACATTCGCACATTCGCACATTCGTACACACACACACACACACACACACATTTTTTTTTAAAGTAAGTTTCATAAAATTCACAAACGAAATTGTCGTACTTGTCTTATTACTTAAAGTCTAAATGAGCTGTATATACATATATATGTATATATATCTACACATCTAGATGCTGTAGGTCTCCCCACATTAAGCAAATGGTAAGAAAAAGTTATTTGAATTTTATCGAAAAAGTATTAAGCTATCTTCGCATAAAATCATTTCGTTTATTAAATTCATTTCAACGGAAATTTGAAACTAACTGAAGTGCTTTCCATTAAAAAGTTCAATATTTTTTAGACCAATTTACATATATTCATATATATATATATATATATATATGTCTGTCGTGAATGTGAAGTGCAAGGCAGAGACAGTTAACATCTCCTCTTTATCTTTATTTTTTTTTCTTTGCGTTTCCCGTCCCCTCGCCATCGGTTTCTTTTCATTCCCTTGCGTTTTTGTCGTCCTTTCTAACGGCTGATTTATTTGTGTGCGAAGTAAATTATGCATTTATTGGACTTTGTACTTGCGTTTCTGTTTATGTTTCATTTCACTTGACGGCTGCTGCTGGCAATGAATTTTCGTAGGCATTTGTAGTAGCAATGGAGGCATTTTAGGACTGTTAGTCAGTTTATCTATTGGTTTGTTAGGGAAGACTTTGTAATTATCGTTGGGTAAAAAGGGAAGAACTATTTTATGCTAACGGGAATATTTTGAGTATTAAATTATTTTTAGTAACAAATGCTTAGCTCTGCTTTATTTGACATACGCCTTGAGGTCAGATTGAATAGCTGATTATGGTATGGTTGGTAAGACTAGTTACAACTATTTCACATCAAAAGCAAGCGAAACACATATGCGCATAAACATGCATGCAAGCACATATCATAACAATACGTTAACGTACATTACTTCCACTAGTTCCATAAGCTCGTATTTGCATACACACTATTATGCCTGTTTATTTTTATTTATTTATTTATTTAGCTATCTTCTTCTTTTCTTCTTCTTCTTCTTTTTTTTATTTTTCTGTACAACATCATATATTTTATTTTTTATGATTTTACTATTATTACAATAATAATAAGACTTTGTGGTCATAAGTTTTATTTTTTTCAATTTAAGTGAAACTCTGTAATGACTTTGACAATGTGCAGAAATTTTTAATAAAAATGCGAATGTGACATTTTGCTAAGACCCTAATACTTTAGCTGCCTCAAAACTTAGTGAGTGAAAGGGAGTTTTGCTTATTTAAGTTTTTGCTGCTGTTATTTAAAACGATGACTGACTGCAAAGTTTAGCTTTATCAGTTTCTTTTTTACTCTCAACTTCTTTCTACCTATGTATATATATATATATATATATATATGTATAAATATATATATAAATATATATACATTTATATATGTGTGGTTTGTTAGCCATAACTTGTTGGTTGGTTAGATGCTTTTTTCTTCTTGCAGTTACCGCACTCGTTGCCCTGCTGCTCAATGTATTAACTCAATCTCTGCTGTCTACAGATTATGACTTCAATGTGGAAATTTTTAATTTCCGCTAGAAAATTCTATCTTCTTTTCAGATACGCACGCATAGATATATAAACATACATACATACATATAACATTTACAGTCATGCATGTATAAAATCATACATATGCGTCTATATAATACACAGGTAACTATATATAGCTCTCTCATGAGCTTATTATTATACTCTAAGAAAAAAAAAAAGAAAAAAAAAGAAGAGATGAAAAGCAAAAGAAAAAGGTAAATAAAAATAAAAAAAAAACTAAACTAAAACCACAAATTGCTTATCAATGGTATGTAAATGCTTGCTATAAAAATAATGAAAATTTTCTCTGCATCCACCAGCATTTGGTTGATTGGGTCATTTGAAAGTTCAACACGGTAACATTTGTGCTATGTACAAATCATTTAAAATGCCAGCTACACCAACTAACTATTAGTTGTTCATTCCCCCCCCCCTCTCTCCCCCTCTCTCTCTCGTTCTCCCTCTGCATTGCCTTCGCCACCAATGACCACCAATATTACTGTTGTTGCATTCAATATCGTTCTAAATGGAGATTGAAAGGCTACTCCTCTCGTATAAGAAGAGTCTTCCTATATAACAAGATTTCAATTAGAAAATTCCCTAAGCTCAATATTTTTTAGCCTATCTACTATAAACAACAACAATATGTATTATCTTTTAATTTTTCTCAATTCAAAGGCAAAGAATCCATAACCAACTGCAATGTAACAAAAGAGAAGAAAAGAAAATATTTAAAGATCAATTATTATGTTCCACTGTCAGACAAACATGTTATGATTTTATCATCTTGTTTGCAACATCGATAAACACGTTTAAACTAATGCGTACATATTTTTAATCGAAATGAGTATTAAATCGGTTAAGTCCTGTCATAATAATCAAAAAAAAAATAAATAAATAAAAAAAAAAGAGAACAGAAATTGAAGCAAAGAAAACTGCAGCTTACCTAACAGCAAATGTCAAACAGCTTCGCTCAAATAAAATAGTGTTCATCATCATTGTTTGCCTGCCTACATTTTTACATATGTAAATTATTTTAAAATCGCGGGGCGTGTCTGCAGCAAATTCATAGCACAAAAACTTTCAATGTTTTAATTGACGAGTCGTACGACTCTTTTCAACTGTACCGCAAATATTTCATTAACCCGACTACGACGCATTGCTGAACAGCTTAGACCCAACACAGCAAACTTCTGTGAAATTGCACTGAAAATTCCGCAATTTGCGTGCGTTTCAAGTTCAACTGATACACGAAAGCTTCTTACACAAGTCGAGTCGAGTACGATTTCATTGCTTCTCCTTCAAGATACGCTAATTAACCCCATCAAAGGTAGTAAACTTTTATGGCCAAACATTATGTTAGCTAATCTTTCTTCTAATTCTTTCTCATAAACTCTAGAGATGTCTGTTGTTAGACCGATCAACTTCAAACACCTTCCAAGAGATTAATATAAAAAATTGTGTTGCTTGTCTCTGGCCAAGATGGCTGGAAAGAAATCTAGCGAACGAGATGCGAGGTTGGACGAGGCTAACCCAGACTAACGTTTACGGAAAAACAAAACCTAGTTCCTGTGCTGGAGGCGAGCTTAAGGGTTCGACTAGTAGTTAGGCAAACTATTAAACTAGAGGTTGAACTAAATATTAGACCAACGGTTATATTAAGTACTGAGCTAGTGTTTAAACTAAAGTTTGAATTACAGATCACACGAGACGTAAGAGTGCATATCGGAGAGCATAAATTGGAGGATAAACTAAAGATTACACCAGATTTTCGGAGATCGGGGGCTAAGCTGAAGCAGATTGCATGTATTATGAGCAGCCGAAGAAAGCCATAATACGTTATGTATGCATATGGATGCAAGGATACATAAGTTACAAGTAATAACTTGCATCATGGTAACGGAAATCAGGAGACGTGTCCGCTATGATCTCGTTAGATGCATAAAAGATATCTTTTCTTTAGATGGGCAGACTTAGTACGTATTTAAGCGGGGGGGACACGATCAGATACAAATTAGCCATTCGCAGCTCTTTCAAAATTGTATTTTGAAATTTCATATGGAAATGTTTTCTACATCTCGTGGAAAAACCTAAAAGTTCGATTTAACAAACACATCTTTAAAGGAAAAAACTTGCAATCCAATGGGGTGAAGGTGAGCGAAAATTGAAGTTAATTACCTGATTCGAAACGCATTATGGGACTAGTCACGCCTTTGCTCAGTTTACAGCTTTTATAGGGTCTCTTAAATGTCCTTTTTTTTCAAACATACTTAATATTGTTGACCATGTAAATGGATTTATGCTGACTTCAAGCACGAAAAGTAGTTGATGCCACACTTTATTGGATAGTACTGTGACCTCTCTATGTCAACCACATACCACATCGGTATTGAGGCCGTAGTACAAGGTTTTTCTCTGAAGTCTAGACAACGCATTCGGTTCGAGCTTTGAAAAGATTGCCCGAAGTATATTTCGGAATCGATCTAATTACAGAATACATTATATTTTCTAATTAATTCAAGCGAAAGTGCTGCCCGCGTTAAATTAGGCAGACCGAACTGTAGGTATTATGGGTTTTCACAATTCAGCATAACTATCACTGGAGCGAGCAATGGTCACAACAACTGATGCAATTGGTCAGAAAAATAACTGACATCGCAAAGTCGCTTCCGTCGTTACGTCAAATCCTTTGCAAACTAGAATTTGCCAACTGTTGTTGGTTGTAGTCTCTAGATATTATTTCTTCTGTTTAATGTTTGCACAAATCGATGACTTATTGTTTGCCTGAGTAGCGCCCGCATTGCTCGGTCTAAAACTACTAAAAAAAAAAACAAACTCTCAACACACTAGTTGTGAAATATGGGAAATAAAATTGTCATACAATGTAACTAATAGGTGGCAGCTCTCTACCGACGACTAACACAATTTCATATCATTTCGGTAATGTGTGCACGGGTTCTAGTGATTTTAGTGATGCATCTTCCTTCCTAAGCATTGCTATACAATGGAAAAACGAACCGTTCAAACCAAGCATTGGCTTGAATGGGGGTTGTGGGAGCCCTTATCCAACGGAAAGAAAAACAATTTATCGACAACGCTGAATGCAGTGGATGTCTAAAGAAATCGATTGCATCAGGAAGCATGGACAACAATCTCCGAATGCATTCTTGATAATCGAGAGGAGAACTTGCAGCGATAGCGGTGCATTCTTGGGCATTTACATACACATATGCGAATTTCTGTCGTTGAAATGGTAGCGCCCTCAAAGGCCAGACCTGACTCCCACAGGCTTTTTGACGTGTTTACTACTCTCGAAAGCATTGAGAGCATGCTTGGCATGCTTACAAATTTAAGACAGGTGAAGAACTGTCGCATTGCGAAAACTGAAACCTTGCTTGGAGGTTTGCGTCAAACCCTCTGTAAAGAAGACATGGAAATGTAAGACGAACCTTGCGTTAATTGCGTTACACTTGAAGAGGACTATGTCGATGAATAAAACGGAATTTTGGAAAAAAAAAAAAAAACAAATAAATAAAAATAATTATAATGAAAAAAATGTTGCTTACTTCGTTCCAGGAATTATTGACCAATAAATATGTTATGTTATGCTCAAGTAAAAGGGTACTTAAGACAATTGATTGAATTTGATGATGAACACATTCGCCACACATATGTTTCATATGCAGACGGTAAACCAATTGAAAATATTTAAAAGAAGTAATATTTACACCACTGCTAAGAGAAGCATTTAAGAGAGGGCGTCATAAAGAGAGAGAGAGTTGATTTTCTTTAAGAGAAATCGAAATTTTATTATAAAGAAGACTTCGTACAATAAGTATTCAGCTCTTATTTCCGTTGCTTGCTTTGTAATAATTGCTCTCCGAGCTAAATTGTTATGCGAGAATTCACACAAATCTTTTCAATATTAGAAACAACTCTTTATAGCCAAGTCAAAGTGACTAAGAGTATGTGAGAAGAGCGCCTGATATGATATTGAAATAAAAATCTGCACAAGAGATTATAAGTATTTTTCTTTTTATTTCCCTTTTGAGATTTGTTGTATGTGTATATGAATGAGTAAATAAGTAGCAGCACAGAGGCAGCCTATGCCAACTTAGGCATACAAGAAAGCACATGGCAGTTAAATCAATGGATTTGTGAGCAAAACATAATGGCTTGGGAGTTTAGATGAAACCAGAAATCAGAAGAACGAAGCATAAAAACAAAATAAAAGAAAGAATCAAACAAAAGGAAAAAATATAAAATTCATGTTAGACCGACCTCAAGAGTATTTGGTCATGGAATGAGCGCTCATTACGTTTTCAACTGTGGTGGCGTGCGTACTAATAAAACAGAAAGTTATTGTGTGTGTTTTACAACGTTAAACGCGTTATCGTCGTAAGATATATTTCTTGTGTTTATTTTTTGTTTCAATTCATTGTTTTTTAAATCAATTCGTGCGCCCTTCTTCTACGTTTTGCGTAATACATTATCTCTTCACATGCTTGTATATATATATATATATATATATATGTGTGTGTGTGTGTGTGTGTGTGTGTCTACGTATATGTTTAACTAACTGTATGTCCATTTAGATATGAATTGATACATATATCTATATACGTATATAGATATATATATACGTACATATATATATATATATATATATATATATATATATATATATGCATATATATAAATACATATATACAAATATATTTATGTGAGCCAGTGCCAGTTTGTTGTCTGTCATTAACTTTATGCAACATAAACAACAACAAACTAAAATGTTAGGGAAAAAAAATTTTCCTTTTCCATGTAAATAATTGAAAATTGAATGCTGAAGCATAAGGTTTTTCCTGATATAAAAGAGTTTTTTTAACTTCGTTTGTGTAACAAACTGGCGAAAAAAAAATTCAAAAGTTATATAAAAACATTAGTCAAAAAAAAAAAATAAAGAAAAAAAAAAAAAAAAAACAAAAACTTCCACCATTGAGTTGGAGTGTTAAGTGTTCAAAATAAAAATTATTATTAATATTATTTATTTATTTATATAACTTATACTTTTTTTTTTTTTTTTTTTTGGAAATAAATTAAAAGCCAGTAAAAATTTCACCGAAGTGGGAAACAAAATTCCATAAACAAAAAGAAAATTAACTAAACAAAAGCAAAAAAGGTTTAGTAAAAGACAAAAAAAAAAAAGAAACAAAAAGCTCAGATTATATAGCAGCGAAGGATAATTTAAGTGCTTTTCAGTTAACAAAGGATTTATATTCATTTCATTTATTGTTACATATTTTTGGGGGAATATTGTGCAAAATGCTTAAAAGATCTGGATAACAATTGCATTAAAAAGTAAGTTAACAATAAAACAACAAAAATAGCAACAAAAATAGAATAACTATAACACACCTACAACAAATAATCCTATTGACACTGGAAAATCCTGTCAGTCCTGTCAGAATTTCAATGTTCTAGTTTATTACTTTTTTTTATTTTATATATTTTTGTTGTGTTGCCACATGCATACTTTACTACGTTTGTACAGTGAGTGGACTATAAAAAATATTTAGCCTTTAGACGGTAGACAAAATTTAATCAATCCTTCCGTGCGTTGCACTAAGGCTAACGAATGCTCCCTCTCTATCTCTCTGTTTCTTTCTCTCTCTCTCTCTTTTGCTCTTTCTCTTTCTCCGATACCATAAGCTTAATATTTTTTTTTATCTAACCTAATATTTATGCTGAAGTTTCTATATATATATATATATATATATATATATATATATATATATATATATATATATATATATATATATATATATATATATATAAGTCCATATAGAACCAAATCCATTGCTATACTTTTTTAAATGTGTCTGCCTCTCTGTGTATGTAAGCATGTGGGCATGCCATATGTATGTGTGTGTGTGTGTGTATGCAACTTTGATTTTGTTGATATTTTTTGAAAACATATCGCATGCATACATTTGTAGAAAAAAGAATACTATCAATATGTAATAATAAAACTTGGTTTGTACATTATATCCATATATATATATATGTATAGATATGTGTTTGCTTATAAACGTGTGCATTCGTTTGATTGTGCGCGCATATCTGTGTTTTGCTACCAGGAACAGTTTATAGTAACAAAAGACATAAAACTCATCTACGCGTACGGTGCATATGTGCTTTATACCCGCGCTCGTACACACTTTCACTCCTTCCACCTTCTATATGCATAGTTATGTTCATATGGTAAAAGCGTGTTATGTACTACTTGTGATCATACAAGTTTTGAGTGTGAATAAAAATTTTACACATGCAACAATTTATCCCCAAAAAAAAAATCAATGAAATGAATATAAAAATTTCGTTGCATCTCTTTTGTACGATTGTCACTGGCGAGTACTATAACATAGAGTCATGGCAAACTTATTTGTTGTTGTTATGTTGCTTTTTGTCGCACCTTAATAACGGATACACAGACATATAAATTGTAATATACCATACAGTTACATATATATATATATATATAAATATATATATATAAGCTTTGCACACACACACATACAAATGAAACATAAATGTGTAACAATCGTTGTACGTACATTGAACGTAAAATTAGACACATATTTATGCGGAAATACGTATGTATGAAATTTGTGTGTGTGTTTATCTGCGTCTACATTACATCTGTATATAAATTTATATATATATATACACCCATATATATTTATCTGTGTAAAAACTATGCGGAATTGTTATTTTTTCTTTTTTGCTTCACATTTATTTTGTGTCTATCAAAATTAGAGTTCCTTCGGTAGCTACTACTTGGACTCTGTCTCTGTCCAGACATTTTAGATAGATATTTAGTTTACATGCGTCTTTGAAACCAGAAATTCCGGGTACAATACTCACTGAGTGTACACAAGACACTCACCAACATATGTAATTCACTTGACTTTAAAATGCTTTTAAAATGCATAGCATTTCCAAAAATATGAAGAATTACAAACACTTACATGCATTATGTAATGGTTTAGTTTAGAGAGAGACTAGACTAGACTGTCTGACTCCTTAACCTCAACTTACTTATGATGGAACCGTTTATGTACAGGTACGAAATATTTATGTTAGTGTAAGTTTTCATATTTCTTTGCTTTTTTTTTTTTTGTTGTTTGTTCTTTTTTGTTTTTGTTTTTGTTAGCCATAAGAATTTAATTTTTAAGATAAGTGTTTCGTAAATATTTTCTGAAAAAAATTTAATTTTAAATTTACTGAAAATCATATTTGATGTAAATAAAACTTCTAATACTTACGGACTATAAGATAATAGTAATGACTCATAATGTATGAAATAAATCCATAAGCCATAGTACAACTCCATGTCGAATCAGTTTTTCCAAATACGTCCATCATAAGCAATCGTCTATTGACTTTGAAGTGCTGAACCTTTTCAAACGAATAGAAGAGATCCCCCTCCCCAAAAAAAAAAAGGGAAAAGTAACAAATACATCGTACATAACAAGTAACAAGAGCGCACAACACACGGCGCACAAATATTCTAAGCACTTCATATACTATTACTTAAGAATTAGATGTCGGTATGCGACGGCATGGCGAAGTGAATACGAAATGAAATTCTTGAGATGTTAATTCAATGAATCCGAAAGCAATTTCTTACGCATTACGCAAGGTGTTGGTGATGCTATAAAACTTACCAAGGAAGGACACACACGTTCAAGGTTGCAGCCATTCCCTATTTCTCGCTTTTCACTTCTGTTTAATTATCACTGCAATACACTTGCAGGCGAGACCTCCTGAATGATTGGTCATATTGGAACAACAAGAAGATCAATTCTGTACTCAATTAGTCTTCTCGTGCCTGAAAAATAGGATCGAGCTTATCCGAGCGTTAGAACTTTTTCCTTCAAACTCTTTCACTAAACATTAAATTATGGGTTGTGATGATTGTTATTATTTTTTTTTACAATTTTTCAGTAATTATAATAGTAGTAGTAGTGGTAGTAGTAGTAGCGCTTTTAATAACATGTTTTTGCAATTAATTGGTTCGCTGCCTAGTTGGTTGCCTTTTCTCTCATAAAGAATTGAAGAGTTTTTGATTTCATGTTTGCTACACAATGCTTAAGGTTGGCGAGCACACAAAATATTTTCTATCAACATTTTTATATGCTTGAACAAGAAAAATATGTACAACATAGCTTTAGTTAACTGAATGAATGAAATCGATTTTTTGAACTCGCTTAGCATTTGTACACCCTACAGCTCTTGTGGATGTACACAGCACCCAGATGGACTTTAGATAGATTCAAATATTTTGTTAACTTTCTATCTGTCCATCTGTCCCTCTGTCCGTCTTGTTTTCTTGTGTTCAAGAGCATGATTTAAGCTGCAATTTTTGAGATATTTTGATAAAATTTGGTTTCCCGAAGTTTTTTGGCCGAACAATCACTTTCCGTACAAGGCCTCATTTTGAAAAGTCATTAGATGAGTGAACGTATTAAGCGAAATAAATGTAGGGTAGTTAATGGCGGGTCATGACCCATGATAATGCTTTCGCTTATTTATTTGTATGTTATGTTTTGTTTGCATTAGCTTTCGAAGCATACTTAATAGTGCTATAACAGGTTGCTGTTATTTTGGCAATACGGGATAACATTTTTGGTTCAAAGGTCAAATATTAAAATATCCAGAGAGGCGTTGCAACAAAAACCAAATCATTCATTAACGAGTAGTTATTCAATATTGGAATATTTCGCAAGTTGCGGGCGAATCGATTTAACTGATTTTTCAACGCATTCAAGGAGAGTAACTGAAAGCCAATTTAAAAAGTGCAGTTTAATGCCCTAAACAAATCTTTGAGAATTTCATTGCTATACAATTACAAAATATGTACGTGTGTATCGAGGGTTTCCACTTGACAAGAGAAAATGTTTACGGCCGATCGTACGTCAATAGCTCCTATACACTGCCCGGTGCAGTGTTCTGATTACCGTGAGTATGTTTACTGAGTTTTACGACTGCTTTGTTGATGAAATTTTAGATGGCCTTCATTGGCCATTGCATTGATCTGAAGGTAGATATCTCTTGTAGATTGTAAGTTACATCTTTCTGGCTATTGTTGGCGGTTGACATGGGATTTACAATTCTAAACTAAATCTAAATACATGCCAAGTTAATTTCGTCTTTTCCTCTCAGTTTCTGCGACCACAAGAGCTGCCCAATACCAGGAAACTATTAAATGCACCGACTCACAAGCCAAATTTACTTCATTATATTTTCAAGAGATATTTCTAAGGGTAACGAAAGGAAGGCCAATCTTCAGGTCATCTTTCAGTGTTATTTTGCATTAATAATAGGGCGGTAAGTTATACGTTGAACCATGTAAAGCGCAAACATGTTCAGATTAACTTTTGCCAAATTATTTGTTAATGATTGCTGCTGGAAATGTTAGCAGCAGCGAGCCACATTATCATAAACACTCGTGTAAGAATTTTTGCCGCCTTATTCAGAACTCCAATTTCAATTCCAATTCCAATTCCAATTCCAATTCAAACTTTTAATATTTATATAAATCCTAGCGAAGACTGTGGCTCATGCTTAGTCTTTGTCTCATGTTAAACAAATAAATCAATAAACAAATGTTAGGTGAGAATCTTAGATTAAACTTCTTTGCACTACACGAATAGGATTCGCATTCTGTGTACTCTCGAGCTATATTCTATACGGATATTTTTAAAAAGTTCGAAGTTCGTTAGTACACGGAATAAAGTCTATAATATGGATATGAAGGTAGAAGGTGGTGTAAAACTCATACTCATACTCATCTCAATAATAATAATTGATTGTTTAATTTTAAATTAAAATTAAATTAATTAAATTAATTATTAATTTTAATTAAATTTAATTAAATTTAATTTAATTTAATTAATTAATAATTAATTTAATGAATTAAAATTAACTATAGATATATATATAAATAATAATTTTAGTTGCAAGTCCTTTATTCCTTCAAATTCTTGTACAGATCTTTAACATTAAAAATTTATGAATATATAAAAATTTGTGTTATGTTAATTAAGCATCTTAGGAACATCGCTATTACATTATAATTCGTTTAATACGAAATGTAAATTTATTTTAATGCTTTTCATTTCAATAATGAAGCTCAGATCTCTAATACGGATAGCGAAAAGCAATGTATGTATATATGTGCATGTATGCGCATACTGTACGGTATGCTTGCTTACATGTAAGTCTCGATAAAGGGTTGAGCATGATGTTAAATCATCGTAAATGCATAACCACATGTGTCATATGCAACTAGACTTGCGAATAATGAGATTCCAATGTTCTCGACTTTGTTAGAGATTGAAGTGTTATCACATGCACATATACAACAAACAGTATGAGAAGAAAACATAGATGTTCATAGAAAATCAAAAATCCCGATTTTTTTCCTTTTTTTTTTTTTTTTTTTTTTGTTTCTTTTTAGTTCCCCGTGCATTTTGCATGCACACTATTACTCCACACATATGCAGATATATGCGAATACTGTTGTATGTAGCTACATAATAATGAATCAACACTTGACTGAGGTTCAGGGTTTTATGTCTTTTTCTTTTCTCATTCCTATTATAGCTGCTCATTGACGCTGGTGACATTTTAAGTTTGACATTGTATTAATGTTGTACCGTATGTGCTATACTGTGTGAGTATAATGTAAAGAGCTGTCAGACAAAATGCTTTAAATTTTCAACATCATACATTTGTACATGCAAACACACACACACACACACACACACACACACACATGCATACAAATGGAAACATAGCTATGTACGCATATATTTGAAGTGTGTAAACGTGTCGTCTGCGTCTTGTAAAAGTCAAAAATGTGATGAAAACAAAACGCTTACATTTAAATGTGTCGCATTTTAGTTCTCTATCTTATTTTTCATAAATTTCCATGAAATTCTTTATAACGAAACAGACAGAGCATACCAATAATAAATTTAAAAAAAAAAAAACTAGCACAACAAACATACAAACAATCCATATTCGCTTAAAAATTTATTTTGAATACTCGCTGTCGATATAGTGCGTTACCATACTTATCGTATTCACTTTAAGCGTTGCGTAAACTAACGACACGTCGAGTTAGAGAAGGTGTCCTTTAATGAGAGACATTTATTATGAGTGAGGATAACATTCAGGTAATCTTCTGACCAGTACTTACCTGTTTTTCATTTTTGAGTACTGCAATCAATAAAAATGTAATTAATTATGATGCGAACTTATACGACTTTTTTTAGTTCGAATCCATATTAGTTCTTAAGTACATTTGAATTCTTCCCAACCCATAAGCGCACCAAACACATTTGCATATCTGATTTGGAGTATCGGCTTAAAAATATATATGCCTTAATTTCCATTTTTATACCCATCACCGAAGGGTGAGAGAAAAATGCATTTGGTCAAGACAATTGAAAAGCCCAGGAAAAAGCTTCAGAGGCCCTGCTAACAATGTATGTATTCTTGATAAGCATTAAACCTCTGAATCAATTTAAGTATGCGCCACTGTCCATTTGTATAATGCCAGTTATAAATATTCTCCGGATCGCAAAAACGAAGCTGTCGAGTTAAAATTTGCAAAACTATTGCAAGTTCTTGTACGCAGTTTAGTATCGAAAATGAGCCAAATTAGTGTAACGACACGCCTGCTGTACCACCTGAAACTGAGAACAGCTCTGTTTTCCAAAACTAATAGAAAATTAATTCTTTACTCGTTACTCATAACATTACTTGCAGCAGATAAGTCTCTAAAAATTCAATGTTTACTGTATGGGTAATGTAGTCGATGTACGAAATGGCAAATATTAACCAAGCCGCTCCACTGTTATAGTGTATCAAAATTTAACTTTTTTGCAATAACTTTATAATGCGCAGAAATATGCTTCAATATAGTTTACTTGGGCAACTTTGAATTTGGAATGGAACTAAGTCTGTCCATCTGTCCGTCTGTGTCATGGTATTCGTCCGTTCGCAAAAATGCAGATATC
Organism: Glossina austeni; assembly: GCA_000688735.1. Taxonomy (NCBI): domain Eukaryota; kingdom Metazoa; phylum Arthropoda; class Insecta; order Diptera; family Glossinidae; genus Glossina; species Glossina austeni. Next base: position 1,445,969 of record KK502425.1, on the reverse strand, counting down.
CCCAACCAACTAGCAAAAAATATTTGAAAATATCCCATACTTTCTGAGCGCCACGCCTACAACGGCCACCTGTATATGCAACAAAAGCTGTGAAAACCTTTTCTTTCCGCGGTTTTTGCTTGCTGCTCATAGACAATAACACATACATCGTATAAATTTTCACTTTTACGTTGAAAACAGAAAACCTCAGCCGCGTCCGCCCGACATTAGGTGGTATAAAAATTTAGTTCTTTTCTTTTTTTTTTTTCTTTTTTTGAACTCGTTCAGGAGGCCACGGGGATGTGTATAAAAGATTCACTTACAAGCGAATATAATTTCGTCACTTTTTTTTTTTTTGTTTTATAATTTCCAGGATATGATTTCAAGTATTCCTAGCCAACCTACCTTCAATAAATATTTATATAAAGATGCGTATAAGATTTTGGGGTTAATTATTTTTATGAATCGGTTAATTATCCTTAATATCGAAATGTAATTATTTTGTTAAATTTGTTGTATGATGCATGAAAGATCAAGTGGATCAAATGATTTTCATCTTTGAACAATGAAATTGAAAAGCGTCGAAATCGTATTAATAAAAATATTATTCAGTTTAATGGTTTGACAATATGTGGGTTACACCTTAGCACTCATTGTTTCGCTCAATTTAAATTATTTTACATAATAAGTGCGGATGCACGAAAGCTTTTAAAAATGATTTCGTATTCAAAGACTTCGCTATCAGCCTTTTGCAGTTCGTTGCGTCATTTCATTACATTTCGTTTGATTTTATTGTATCGATATGTCTTCAGACATTGACAAACTTGGCGACAAGGACAACACACTTGTAATAACATTAAAAGGATATTGTAAAACATTTTCATAAAGATCTATGGCTGTCGTGTTGTGTATATGCATATATACATATATATGTGTTTGTGTATTTAAATGGTAGTGAATTGTGAACAGCTCTTTTGGCTCAGCCAGTTTGTGCGGGTGAGAAAATTGTCAATTGTGTTCAAACGTGTATGTGTATGTTACTATGTGTGTATGTTTGTTTATGTTTGTGTTTATGTTTGTGTTTGTGTTTGTGTTTATGTATTTTTATGTGTGTGCGACAAACCGTATAATAACAATCAACGAGCTTTTCAAATGATTATAACGACAACGGCAACAACGATATCTACTATACTGGAGGCTAAATATTGTTGTTAATGTTAGTCTTGTCATATGTATATGTATTTATACACATATAATGTCGTTTGTTGCTAAATTCAATATACACAAAAGCATGCTTGTATATGATTTATATGTGATGTCATGCTAAACAGGAAATAAGGAAAAGGGAAAATTTGCATTTGTATAAAAATAAAAATATACGTTGGATGTTGTTGCTGTATTTTGATCAACTATGTAATGCCTTCGGGATATAAGACTGGTTATGGAAATAAAAGAAAAAGATGAAAAGAAGGAGGAAGAAGAAAAAGAAGAAGAAGAAGAAGAAGAAAATATATGAAGGAGCAAAAACTGAACAGACCGCAAAACCCTATCAACCAAAAATAAACAGCCAGTGCGGCAGTCAGCCAGTTAGCCAGTGAAACAACTATCAAGGCACACAAAGTTAGTTATACTGGGTACCATACGATTTATAACTAAGCCATGTACACAAGTAGTGTTTGCTTCGTTTCCCCATTCAGTAGTAGTCTCTATTTCTTTTTCTCAATATGTTTGCATAAGTGTTTGTATGTTTATGTTTATTTAAGAAAAGTCTTATTTACTTAGAAGCCCTCTAATAGACAAATGTCATATGAAACGGGTTATAGCTTCTATCGGGTGGGTGTTGGGTTTTAAGTTGCTATCGTAAGGGGAGGCTTTTTGGACTCTAACGCTTATGCTTATCGGAGGGCTCACAATGAGTCACCATATTTGCTATACGTGTATGTATGTATTTGCATTCATGTAGAATATGCCGATATTTTCTCATAAAAGTCACCCTTACCTCTGCCCTTTCTCTTCTCTTATTTAATACCTTCACTTGTGTATGCATGAGACAATTGCGTTTAGTCTGTTGCGGTTTGTATGAGAAATTTTACAAGTTGACACGAATAGTAAGTGCGGTTAGAGTTTTACTGTTTTCTTGGCTTTTTATCGTACGGTAGTTTTTTCAGTTTTCTATGTATAAACGCTTTCAGAATTGTCTAAAAAGTATTCAGCTCTTATCAGGCAATTTAAAAATTTTTTTTTTTTTATACTGAGAAACAACCAAAAGCATTTAAAATGCACCAGTTTATGAAGTGATCGTAAATTTATCGATTATTCGTAGAAGAAAAAACCAAGCAGTATATGGCTTTCATTTCCTTTAACACGTTGACGCTGACTTTGAAATCAGTGAGTGCTTCCAAAAACACTTTTTTTTTTCTTTGTTTTATAATACTAAAAATATAGGATTGCTTTAGACGTCGTGTGCATCTACAAGCGTGTGTGTGTGTGTGTGTGTGTGTGTGTGTGTGTGTGTGTGTGTGTTTATAGATGTCATTAACGTCAACGGGTTAAAATCCTTTCAAGTCGTTTGATTTTCCCACTAACGTGATATCACAAATATTTCCAAAGAATAAAATATTGAACGATTTTGTAATGTTAAGCTCGAATTATCTTGTCAGTGCCTAAATCCATATCTTACGTTTATTTTATCTAACTCCTACTCCTAGGTCTTTTTAATTCCCGATACCGGTTCGATCGAGGAAATTGCTTGACTCTAATCAAACATCTGCAGGGCTTTGTTCTAAACATTTTTTTTTCGTGTACGTCCGGGAATTGGCTCCATCGCTGTCAGAATGTTATCTACTTTTTCTCTGAACGATCGTTTATCAATTTCCAGAACGACAACTTCTGACGCAACTTCTTGCCTGTTGCTTGTGCTAACACATTTCACAGGTGAAAACAGCAAAACTCTTGTAAATTGAAAAACATTTTTTTTTCTTTACATGTAAGTTGATAGGGCAATAATGCCACACCTTTTATTATAATAATTCGAGTAGCAGTCTTGCAGACTTTCTACAACAGCTGCTGGCGTCAGCTTTCTGGCCTGCAAGGATTCATGTCATTTTTTCATATTTCTCATACTAACGCTCTGTCATGGGCAGAAGCTGAGCAATTTTCAAAATAATCACAACGAAGTTTAGTCAAAGCAAAGTTTCGGCAAACTAATCGCAATCGATTACCTGAAGAATATTCGGAACGAACTATCTACCTACCTATCCTTTATATTAAGCTCAATACTTTTTAGATTATGTTATGTACATAAATATATACAAATACATATATGTAAATATATATATATATATATGTTTGCGTGTGTATGTTTGTCGTGAACGGCGTCGGTTGTCTTTTTATTTGATTGGAAAACTCTAAAAATAAAAACAGCAACAACTATAAATTTTAATAAAATCTTAAAAAAAAAAAATGAAGCAAAATCTTAATAAAACATGTAAACAATCGAGAGCAGAAGACAGTTGACAGCTCTACTGCCTATCGTACAGCGATACATACATCTATAGATAGATAGATAGATAGATAGATATATAGAATGAATGAATGCTTCCTTTCGCTTTCCCTCATTTAAGTTTCACAAAGACAGTTTATGACGTGTCAAAGGATTTTTTTACCACCTTCTTATTCAAATTTGTTCTTTTTTTCTTTTGTGAACTTGTTAAAGTTTAAAACTTTGATTTGAAAAAAAGAAAACTTATTTAATATTAGCAAAAATAGCAGAAAATACAAAAGACTTTACAACGAATATCGGATACTTGCCTTTTCCTTATGTCTTTCTTTAAGGTAAAGCTTTACGTATGTATGTCGATGTTCTTTAAGGCCATTTCTAGATAAGATTTTGAAACAACTCTTTTGAAGCATCTCTCTTAACGTCCGAACTGATTTAGGCAAATGCCTAAGCGCCATAAGATCTGAGTACAAAACCACACAGTAAAGCTATAGTCGAGAATAAGTCTTTACTTTATGCTTATACTGACACATATGTGCAAGCGTTACAAGTGCAATAAAGAAATTTGTATACGACTTTTCGTGGGTAATGCAAATAAGAAGAAAATGCTGTGAACCCTTAAATGCCCAACACCAACATCAACAATTCAAGCATAACCGATACGTGTCACAGCTACAGCATATAAAGTAAAAACTCAAATATCCAACTGTGTGTGTGTAAAACAAGTTTCAACTATTGTCGTAAAGCATGCAACTTTGATGCAATAGGTGGGTGTGTAAGCAAAACATATAACAAGAAAAACTATTAAATTTTAACAAAATGTGTTAGAAAATGGTTAACGTATGTATCTATGAATTGTTATTGTTGTTGTTGTTGTTGTTGTTTTTTTTTTTCCTTTTTTCTTTTTTGTCTAAATAAAATACTATACAAAAGCTCACAGTTTGCAGTGGGTTCTCACATTCTCATAAAAAAAAAAAATAAAAAATAAAAAATAAAAAAAAAATGACCTCTTTTCAATACATATGCATCCACTCAGACATATATTTATGCACACATGAGCTTTAATAACTGGTTATAATCCGATTTATACACACAACGAAAGAGATTATTATCAACTTGCCTTCTTCAGGTTACTTGAGATATTATTGTCTCTTGCTTGTGGCATATGATTGGTGCGAGTGTAAAACCTCACTAATGACAATATTAAACATACACATATATATATATATATATACATACACATATACATATGCATATGCATAGGGAAACACCAACATAAAATACAGAATCTCATTAATTTTAAAATTTATGTAAATGTAATGCTTTTCGAGCGCACCTCGCTTGGCTGAAACGGATGAAATATTAGAATTATAATAACAATAAATATGTATTGGCACTTTTATACAAAGCCGTTCATCCCAATTTTATTATTTCGTTTGCAAAGTGCAGAGAAACTCATAAGACCCCCACAACACACACACACACACACACACACACACACACACACACTATATACGAAACGTGCGAAAAGTAATCGCGGCTGCAAAGACTCCGAGTCGACTTAACTTTGCGCACTTTTTCATTCTTTATATCATCAAAGTCGAGCAAAGTCGAGCAGAGGAAAGGAAGGTGAGACGTAGTAAACATGCTACTGGCGCAAGGCTTCACATTATATTTATACATAGTAGGCAGAAAATACGTAAAGAACATGTAGATAATGTGTCGAAAATTAGCACGAAATACATATCAAATTGCCGACGCTTTTGGTTCTATTTTGAATATATTCGCGCTGACTAGCGATCGCAAGCGATTAATTATGAACGACACAGCGATCAAGCGAAAGCGCTCAAGAATGGGAATTTTATTTACATAGGAATGCAAAACACAAGTCAAATACGTAAAACGAATATGAATGTGTGTTTGTGATGATGTATTTGAACTTTTAAACACTACTTTTCGAGTTCATAAAATATTGCTTTGCCGCTGCCAAAAAGTATACCTAAAGTTATGCTTATTGTGCCGTCCTATCGAAAACTTTAAATAATGATGCGGGGGGGGGGGGGGGGGGGGGCAAATCCATTTATTAAGCTCATCATTTCTCCCATTCCTATAATTTCCAATAAAAGGGAAACTGATATTATCTGCATTCGCTGAAGGAAATTAAAGCAAACAGCAGCGCATAACCGCTTGGTCAACTTCATGTTATAGCAGAAATGGCCATAAGTATCCAAATATTTTGAAATCTATAAAAGACTTTGTAGCGGGGAGTTTGCAAATTTCAATCCTCGTCTCATAGACATCGAGGTCTCGTGAAACAAAATATGTCTCAAAGTGCCTTCTTCTGATAAGCTAGGGGGGGATTCAGGGCTAGATATTGCGATGTGATTCGCAAAAGGCCATTGCTTAGAAAGCTTGGATAGCAATGAACTGGAAATTGATGAACTAATATTCTTGTTCTTGTCTCAGCTAATCCTTTATCGAACTCAACTGCATTCGGTCCACTTCGAGACCTGTGAGAGAGATCGTAATCATCAGCAGTAAACATTCTAAGCCAACGTTGACGCGTTGTTGATCTTCAATACATGTCTGTAAACGCGGCTAGTGCCGCGTGAAAATGAAAATTTGTACAACAAAAAAATAAATATGATCGTCGGAAGGTAAGGACAAAGCTATCTTATTACGAGGTTGAAAAGCATATTTTTTAGAATATTTTCTTCACAGGCCACTTTCTGTTTCTGAAACTGTAAAAGAACACGTGTTTCCTCTTCAACGATCGACACAGAATTAAAGCAAAACAAATTCTTTACTTTACCCTTAATATAAGAATTGTCTTGCCCTTGCGACTGACTATTCGTCTGCTTATCCTATGTTTGATTTCCATGCTATCGAGCTTGAGAAATTGAACCTAAACTCGCGGTAAAACAAAGTTAGTTTACACCATTACCAAGAGATCTTTTTGCATCAACATATACATATTAAGACTTATATATGTGGTGTTTTAAGTAATTATCGGGAATAAATATCGGGATAATCGAACCCTTAAAATAAAAAGGAAGCATATGTTGTATGCCACTTGGCTTGAACTGTGTAGTGATGGAGAGTACGATTGAATGTACGATTGTTAAAAATGGTTATATAGCAGATCACTCAATAAGTTCGTAGGATGACTCCTGATTGACAATTCCCTACGATTTGTAGATAGCACCAACCTTCAAACGAATACATGACATTGAAGGACAGCTGACGGAAGCTTCGTTCTGACTAGCTCGCTTCTGGCCCAGATGGCGAGAGGAACATGTGTTTGATGGAGAGTTGTATTACAATCAGCTGCGTACAGAGGTTTCGCTTCCGTTTCACTTTTACTAGAGAGATAATTTCAACCGAACAAATTTATCAGAAGAAGCCTTCAACTGCAAGCAGAACTTGTGAAGCTGAGAAATTAAGAAAATTGCTCGATTTCTTGAGGGCTTTTTCTATTTCTATATCTGTTTCACAACTTGACGTGACAGAAGTGGTAACAAGGGTTTTAGAACGGATTTTTCTCAAAGTTTTGACTTCAACAGGCAGACAGTCGCCATTTACTTCCAACAAGAATGCTAAGATAGAAGTAGAATGTTTAATAGGGGGTCATGGCCCACTAATTGTGATTTACTGGTTAAGATTAGCTTTAGTGTGAAAACAGCTTAATTGCTTTACATAATATATTAGTGGAGTTGCGCGAATCACAAAAAGTGAGATAGAAAATAAATGAAATATTTTTGATTAAATTCTATATAATCGAGTCAGAAATGGGCTTAAACGCTTTGCAAATATGTTCATATGGACAGTTTCGATGCAAACTTGAAAGTATGCGAAACCTTTTTCTAATACATTCGTCCAAAAATATAAAATAATATCTCGATTAATCCCCTCACATGCTTGCATTCGTAATTAACAATAAATTGAGAAAAAACAAGCAAGAGTGCTATAGTCGGGCAAGGCCGACCATTAGATATCCTACAACGCTTCACTTAATTAATGATACACCAAAAATTGTACATTATTTTTATGTAAATGCGTAAATTTCATGAAAGCCCCCGTATTGGGGGATATTCAAACTTCGCCGTGGTCTAAACAAAAGCAAACTTAATTTGCTTGTCCAATGTTACATTAGCTCTCAATTGCTTTCGTCATAACAAACCTAAAATTAGGCTTTGTCATCACTAGAACCTCCATATATGGTGCAGTCTAAAAAATAGATCTATGCGATCCAAATTCCCTATGATTGATTTACTAAGGACAAATTCCCATCACAAAATATAAAAAATTAGACCTTTTTGGCTCAATATTAATTGGCCTTATTTGACCTTCATCAGAACCCGTAATGGGGTGTGGACCTAAAAAATACACTTACGTGGTCCAAAGTCACAGGGTATTACGAGTGAATCTTCGTCAAGAAGTGCTTAAATATTGGGCTCTTTTATCATATAAAAATTCTGTTCCCATAGGAACGCATGGGGAACGGCAAGGGGTTCAGGAAGTTTTCCCACCCGATCCAATATGTTCGCATCAGTTTCGTATGCCGAAATACTTTGACTAGGCTACAATATTTTCCCCTAGAACATTGTATTAAAATAAGTCGTTCTATGGGGAATAATCGAAAAAGTGATCAGATCGCAAACATTTTCAATAACATTTGTCCTTGCGTCGGCTGTGCGTTGAGTTGAAGAATACATGGACAGATGAACGAACAGACCAACTTAGATCGGTATAATAAAAGGTGCGACTATCTCAAGTGATACTGGGCTCTAAACAACCATTCGCACAAACTTGATGTACCCTGCACCCGAACTGGCTGATGACGGATACGAAAATATGCTTCATATTGCGTAGAGATATTTTGCTGATTTCCTTGCGAAAGCAAAAGCCAACCAACTGTTAATGATTGAAATGTCGGTAATTGTGACAACGGTCTGGAATTGAGTTATTATCAAAAAAAAAAAAAGGCGACCTTTCGTAATAGGATCGATTAGTTAAATTCTATTATGCGAAGTGCTATAATTTATTTTACCTTAAATAATTAACCATTGGCTGCAAACTAATTGCAAACGGAAATTTCATATTTCTTAACTTTAACTGCTATGTGGAAACAAAAATGCTATAAAGCAGTAAATCTTGTTTCAAATGGATTTTTCTGTTAATTTGTCGATTTATTGCATTAAAGCAAACTTAAGTCAATACTTGTAACTAAAGCAATTTCCAACAATTTGCCTGATTTAATGGATTTTTATGGATTTCTACGATATGTAAATAGAAAACAAATACAACAAAAAAAAGACTGAAAAAAAAGGAAACCAAATATTCGCCTTCAAACGAACCTTAGATGCCCTAAACCGTCAGTAAAAATTGCAAAAAAAAAATTCTTTTTTTTGTTTTTGCGCCTCATTTTAGATGTAGCTCTGAAATGACCGAGCGGAAGATCTCTATATTATATACCGTACTAAGTAGAAGTAAATAATATTAAACAATTTTTGTCATGATTTTTGTGCCTGGTTTCAGGGTTTCAGCATTAGTAGGCATCATGTCCGTTGTACGCCATAATTGATTTATAAAAGGGGTGCAACAATGTGTGCACCAACTTTTAGTTTTTTTAACTTGACCGGGCCCACAGATACGACTCGACAAAATACGACTCGACATCTCACATAAAATCGAAAAAACTATAAACTCTTCGCTTATGCCAACAGATGTCGGGAAAGCGATACTAAGCTTAGTATACCCCACTGCATGCTGATGGTTATACAAATGAATATTATTAATAAATTCCAAATATTTTTAATTAAAGTTAACAACCTACACACAACAATAATTAACAACTTAATAACAAGTTAGGACAAGCGAACTGGACATGTACGGTAAGCTATGCGTTATTATAGTAATAAAAAAAAAAATAATAAAAAAAAAATAAAAAAAAATAAAAAATAAAAATTTTTAAATAAATCTGCATAGAAATAGTAAGTGTGTAGGCGTTTAACAAGTCCATAAATTTTTAAGTAGAAAACATAACAAAACATAACAAACGTACACACAGCATTTGTGTGTGTGTGTGTGTGTGTGTGTGTATATTTGTTTGTAGTTTGATTACAATATAAAGAAAAATGAAATATTTTAAAATTTTCATATTTTTTAAAATCCCTTTTATCGATCCATATTTTATCAGTAAAATCGTTCATATATGCAAATATTCAATTCCCGCTTATATATGCATGCGTATGTGTGTGTATGTGTATCTATTTAAAATGTTAGCTAGAAATTTCTTATGTTAATTATAAAAACTTGTTCCGTTAAGTGCAAAATTTTTTACTTTTTATCTTCATCGGTGTTTTCGGCAATTTTGCTCATTTCCTTTTTTAATTCCTCTATCATTATACGCGAACATAATTACATATGAAAGCATAATTTTTAAGTATAATGTGCATATGTGCATATAATTCGGTCTTTTTTGCTTAAACTAAAAGGATCTTCCTGTTCCACTTTAAAACAACGCCTGTAACACTAAGAAAATAATAATAATAAGCAAAAAGTCATTATGTATATAATTTTTTGTTTTCTCTTTACCCGATTTTTCGCTTTTCATTAGTGCACGAAACCCCTAAAAATGAAAATTGGATTGGAGGTTCGATTGTCGATTGTCGATTGTCGATTGTCGCTTGGTTTTCGGTTTTTTTCTTTTTTTTTTTCAAGAAAGCTTTTACACAGCTGTGTAAGGTATATCGGTTAAAATGGCACTACACAAACGAAAAGTGTATTAAATTAATGACAACATTCGTCACATCTACGCAAACGCAAAAAGTCTACCCATCCCTTTCCTTGCCTTTCCAGAAAATTCAGAGCTAGCATAGTTTAACCCTAATCGTACCACGTGCTCCTACAACGACTTATGCCACCTTGCGAATGTCCGTAACTTGTAAAAATATTGGCAAAAATGAAAAGGTTATTGTTGTCGTTTCTAGTTCCAACTAACATATATGTGTATAAATATGAAAAAACTATCATATATAGGCCGTATATTTTTTGGAAAATACATGGACATGAAATAATCAAAAAATTTAAGTTTACAGTTCAAAGTTCAAATGTGACTCACAGACAAATTATGCTCTAATTAAGATTACGGATATATATCTTCCTACATATGAACAATTCATTTATTTACAATTTACTTATAACCCGCCCGTCCCTCTGCCCTTTAGAATAGTTGTGCTAGTACCTAGTCACCCGGGGTGGCGTAGTTTTCTTGCCCCTATAGTTTGCTAGTTGCTCTAATCAATTCTGTGCAAAAAAGGAGCCTTCAGAAGCTATTTTTAAAACTGAGAACGAAAACTGGCTAAGACTGTTTCTAGTTATTATGTGAAAATTCATCCGATGTCAATAATGTTTAAAATCAATTTTGTGTCCGTATGGATTGCAACATTAGATGAATAGGACGGCGTGTGACAATTGACTAATCGTTCAGGAGCATCTACTTCCTATTTTCTGTACGCTCTTCCTCTAATGAATTTAATGAATGAATTTTGAAATGAAACTGTCTTTCAAAGACACTCGCATGTCAAAACAAAAACCCTTTGTTTAAAAGTAAACAACACAGTCATCTGTTGTTACATTTATACTGCATAACCAAGACGCAAGTCCACCTGCGAATGGCGTCGGGAAAGAGACGGGGTTTTCAATCATCGCTCACGATGTTGGATATGAGCCTTGAGCCTGTCGGCTTTAGAGTTTTGATTTTCAATCTCTTCCGCTAAAATATGCGAATAAGTTTTGAAAACCTGTTTTTGATCGCAACAAGTGATTGAATTTTTGTCATTAGTTTTTCAAATATCTTTTTTTTAACGAATTTACCTCAAACACTAAACGGCTTGTAAAATATTTAACAACAACAATGACTAAAGGGATCAGTGTAATAAAACTTTCTCAGCAAACACTACTCTATAGTGAGTATCTAAGATTCGGCCTAAAGTGTGCTTAGATCACACTTTGCGTTTTTTTTTTTCTTTTTTCAGTGGACGTATCGAAGCGTTGTTGATAGGTGTTTAATAAGAAGTTTTTAATTTTTAGTTTCGGTGTTTAAGCAGTTATTTATATAAAAAGAGTGTAAATCTTTCGGTATTACTTGTCTTTAATCATTTTACATTTAATGTGTGTTCAATGCATGCATATATATGTATGCATGTATGTATGTACATATGTATGCATGCATGTATATCTATATAAACAATTTTATATCATTCAATAAATGCTGCTCAGCCACAAGTACACAAACACGTTGTCGGTTATGGGTGCCAATGCTTGCTTGCTTGCTTGCTTGCTTTCTCGCAGGCAAACTGGGGATACAGATAAAATATGATTTTATTATGAATTTCATTTTGATCACATCTTCTCCCCAAACAACTAAAGTTTCTCTGACAAAGAAAATATATATATATATATAATATGTATTATATATCGTTGTTGCCTTAAATTTATTTTAAAAACATTGAAATGCATTGATGTAATCCTGGTTTTGTTAAAGCATTCTATGCACAAGTCCATGTACAAAAATATTTTAAAGATTGTGTTCAGGTGTTCAAAATATAAAAACCGGATTTTAAATTGTTGCATCGTTATAATCAAGCACGTAGGGTAGAAGAACAGAGATAAAGTTTCTTTGATTTTTTTTTTTTTTTTTTTTTTATATCTTTTTCATTTTTCTTTTAAATGAAAGATTTTTCTTATTTCACGCACTTTGGCTTTTTACTACATCTCTTTTGTCAATTGCATGCAGGCGCATACAGGCACACACGCATACGTTTTATCTCCTTCGTAATAAGGATATTAATGTTAATTACATTCCTCTTCTGGCAATGAGCGCTTAGTTAAACCTTTTTATATAAACGTGAAATTCCCCTAAGTACGGAAAAATCCTTGACGATCTTCTTATGCTTTTTTTTCCTTTTTTTTTTTTCTTTTAGCGAATGTTGTTAGTGAATGTATTCATATCTGACGTGCGCACGTTAAGATTTTAAAGGATCTTTACTACGTGCGTTTTTAATTTTGATGATAAGGTAAACTTAATTTTAAATTATTAATTGATTTTGTGTAGCGCAGATGTTTCTTTAAAATTTCAACAAATTTTTACAAAACGTAATCCTTTCGTATCTACTACTATTTTGTCATTACATCTGTATCGACAAGAGATATCGTGTATATCATGTATTAAGCGGTCTAAACGATATTGAACCGATTCGTAAAAGTATCGCAATCTTTTTGTTTATAACTATTCAGAGCATGAGTAACAACTGTCTTCGCATCATCTCCGATACGCTTAACTGCGAAGAAATAAAAAACGATGCGTGTACCGATATCGGTACATTCATATATATTCCTCTTTTTTCTAATGAGCATATTACACAAGCCTGTAGGGAATGTTAAAAAAACTTTACACAGGGAACTTATTGGGTGAGATGAATTTTATTTGCAAATCAGTCTTAAAATACCAAAATTATTTTTTATTCTAAGCCGATGTCAACCTGAAATGTTGTTCGAGTATCCGGGCAATATTTGGAGAAATGGTATTAATTCGACCTTTGGCTTTCTCAAACTTGACGACTAACCCTTAGTTACACTTCTTATTTCAGATACCTACGATCAAGAGATAAGAAGAGCACTTCCTTTTAATCCCATTGTAGTATCGCATATCTCTATGCACACATATATGTTGTGAACTGAATTTTTTTAGGTTCCAATGTCGAAATGCTTGATTCACTCGTAGATGTTTATAATATTTAAAAAAGCAAATTCGTCTAATAACAAATATCAAAAATGTCAAATGATAAAATTGTTGTTAGCAATTGGTAGCAATAAATGAGTTATTTCAGAAGCGAATTCATACTCTAATGTAAATCTAAGGTAATGAAAATTCAGTTAAAAGTCACACTCATATGAAAATCCTTTTCTCTCTTTTTCTGTTAAACACCTCGCTTAGAAAAATGTAAACAAACACTTTCATCACTTTTCTCTCTGCAGTTGGTTTTATTGATCTAACCGATCGATGGAACAATGGTTTAGGCACTTTTTTCTTACGTTCAACTTAAAAGCAATTTGCATTCCACACAAAAGATCGCGCTTCGAAAAGGACATTTTCTCGAGTAAACCCATTATTTGAGATTTTGAACTCAAGTTAAATAATTAACCCGAACACAAGGAATGATATTAACATGGCCATGGAGGAATGGCATTTTAAGTACGAAGAAACCTTTTTGAATAGGTTAACCGACGTCTGCGTCCGTCTGTCTGCGAATTCGTCAATGCGTCTTGTCACTGTTTAGTTTTTTTTGGTTAAGACAAAAGGCGCATATGTTCTCAGTTCTCAGTGCGACAGAATCGTTGATTAATTCCTTCTTATAATATAGCGGCGAAAAAATGACAACTTGTAATTTACAGACAAGATAACAAACTCAAATTGGATTCGCGTTTGTGCGACAGTTAATTGAAATGCGTAAAACTGCCAATCGACAAAATACTTTGCGAATTTTTTATATTCCTTTGAGATGATTGTTTATTTTTTTTAAAGACTCTCAAAGTGATTATCTTTTTATTTATAATGCGTGCGTATGTGCGTTTATTTCTCTTTCAATTTCATTCATTATATATTTATATATATATATATATATATATCGACGATGTGACAAATTAAGTGCACACTACACGTAGAGAGGCATATGCTTGCATGCAAGCTTGCATTCATTTAACGGATAACGGGAGGGATTACAATGACTACGCACATATGTTATGTTTGTATGCATTACTTTTTTTAAGATTATTTCAATATATTCGTTTTTTTGCTTATATTGTTGTTGTTGGTTTTCCGTTCACAGAATCATAAAATGTTGTCTTCATTTCTGTGAACTGTTGTGGCGCTTAACTGCAAATGTGTAGATAAATGCATTTTATAAAGCGAACGAGAACCATATTCATAACTACATATATGACAGAGAATTTTAATTTTATGGACAAGTGAGTTCATTTGAATTCTCTTTCGTTCAGGGTACATTAATAACTTTTTTTCTTATTTTATTTTATATATAACGAAAACATGTAAAATATTAATAGTTTAATTTATTTATTTTTATTTTATACCTCTTTTTTAATTTTTTTTTTATTATTTTTTTTTTTTTTTATTTCTTTTTCTTTTCATTAAAGCAATTTTTATATATAGAAGGGGCAAAAATTTCTGGTTTTTTACTTTTATTATATCCATACCCGAACGATGACGAGTGTATTCATTTTGTCAAAATGTTTGTAACGCCCAGAAGGAAGTATCAGAGAACCCACAAAGTATATATATATATATATATATATATATATACATATATATTCTTGATCAGCATGAAATTCTAATTCTTTATGTAAGCATAAATGTGTCCATGTGTCCGTTTATGTAATGTCTGTTGTAATTATTCTCCTGGACGAAAAAATGAAGCTATCGACTTCAAGATTGGTAGAAATATTGGAAGCTCTTGCATGCAAGCTGCTATTGAAAATGGGCCAAAACGGTTGAAGGACACGTCCGCAGTAGCACGTAAACTGAGTACACCTCTGTTTTCCCAAGGGAATCAAAAATAATCTGTAAAGTAACCTGTAAAAATTTGCAGGTATTTTCCATGCGTGTACCTGTGCAAAAAAGGGACCAAATTGGACCATGCCTAGACGATATTATAGCGTATCAAAATTTTGTTTTTTCTCAATACCGCTATAAAGGCTTCTACGCGCTCAAAACCCCCTTAATGTATATAAATTCGTAACCAGTTTCAGACTCTAAATGCATGCAAGCATGTTCGTCTGTACATCCGTCCCTCTGCCACATTGTGTAGTAGTAGTAAACATTCTCTTGTTCGCAAAAATTAAGATATCACTTAAAAATTTGTAAAAGAATTTGAAAATAACCGAAATATGTTCAAGAACACACGTACAACGCCCATAACTCTGTGAAATAAAAATTGTTAACATCTTTGCTTTCCATGTTTTTCGCAAACAACATATAAATTTTCTTCTTCGGAAAATGGAAGAAAACAGCCGCGCCCACCCGATATTATAGAGTAGGAAAATTTAGTTCATATCTTTCTTTTTTAGGATAACGGTGATGGGTATAAAACATTCGATTACGACCGAATATAATTTTCTCGTTTGTTTTTGTTGTGTTTTCTCCTCCTAAATAAACCATAATTTGTTTACATCCTCTCGTTGTCACAAAACTGACAATTTTTCCATTTTTTTTTTCTTCGCGATAAAAAACATGAAACTCTTAGCAATTAGTTAGTTAATAACGAGTAGTTGTATATCAACAACGTAATCGCATACATACACTAATTCACTCGTTCGTACAAATGTGTGCATAGATCATAGCATTAATAGCTAGCGGATATGCTTGCACCGGAAATCACATATTTTTCGGTTAAAAGCCTAAAAAAAAGAAAAACAAAACAGCACAATAAGTAAAACATGATTTTATTAGTTTCGATTAAATTATCCAAAGCACAAGGCATCGTTTTAAGCTGAGAGTTGTGTGTTAAGAAAAATTCCTTTTGGCGTTCGTGAGTAACGCACCTCTAAGAAACGGAGATTGATGAATTTTTGTTTCGAAGAAAAATAATAAGAACCAATCATACTTACATGCTGCGGCACTCTAACGGAAGCCCACTAATAATAATATCATTGAGTTAATCGCTGGCAATGTGGAACGACATTTTTCAAAGATAATAAACTAATCTGTTGCTGATAGGTGAGTTGCTTGAAAAGTATCCACAGCTACTGCCAGTAGCTGCCAGTAGTAGTAGTAGTAGTGCCGGTAGTATTAGTATTAGTAGTAATAGTAATAGTATAACTATTTTTATTACTTATATAAGCGTACAACAATGACTGGAGTGTGGAGAGTAATTTGAAATAAAAAGCTGTTAAAATAGCAACACGAAGAACTTTTCAACACTTTCAAAGAAATTAAAAAGCCGAAAAATGAAAAAGAAAAACAAAAACAAAAACAAAAACCTCCATAAATAAAAATGCGTGAGAAAATTAAATATAAAACACCTGTAGAGAGACCCTCACAGGTTTTATGACTCCATATACATAAACATAGACATATACATATACATATACATATACATATATAAACATATAGATATATATTATTTTTATATAATATATATTTACGCTGTATATTCACGCAATAGCTATTATCTGTGTCGGTAGAAAAAAAATTACCAAAATTACTTAAGTAAAATTAATTACATTATTTTCTATCCATGCAATGTATGTGTGTGTAATAGAAGCACATAAAAACAAACCAACAATTCATTAAATTAATTGTTTTGCTTTATCCAACAACAATAACAACAAGCAACCAGTTATGATACAAAACACGTTTAACTCACATTAATAAAGTTTCAGTTTATAATGTTGCATCATTCGTATAAATTTCAGTTTTTATGACGGACATCCTTACACAGCAAGTTCTTAACAGTCGAATATATAGTATATTTCATGAAATAAGGAAAGGATATCGAAATATTTTTCCTTATTTGTATTTATTGTATTTATTTGCTTTGAACATTTCCTCAAATTAAAAAACATGTAAAAGCATTGTAGTGCATCATGATCTAATATTAAACACCGTACACTACCCTACCCTACCCTATTCACATATTCACATATTTTCAAAACGAGGCGTTTTATGGGGTGCAGTGGTCGAAAAAGTGATCTGATGTGCACCATTTTCAATAGCTTGAGTCCCTGAGCCAAAACACGTCGGTTTGCCAAATTTTATCACAACGTGTCAATCAGGCAGACTTTCGCTTAGAATGATCTTAAATCGAATACGCCACAAACTCTCAATAATTTTATTCGTCTTACTGATGCAGTAAAAGCAGGTTTATGTAAAAATGTGGCTAAAATTTGATGTTCCACAAATGGATTTTTTTTTTTTTTTGAAAAATCCAAGGCCGTTCATTTAAATGAGAACATTTTTTATTAAAAAAAAAATAAATAAATAAAAATGATATGAAACAACATCTAAAATGAAAAAAAAAAAGAAAGAAGAAATCTTCTACTAATTATTATTATCCCCTGTACTGTCTCTTGGTATGTACACTCTACCGGGTACGAAACCGAACGGTTCAGACAAAATATCTAAAAAAGAAATTATCCGAACTGCTCTCTAGTTCTGCAAGCGATTTAAGGCTATACCGCTTCAGTTAATAATATTTGTTGATATTTTTTCATTATCATCATTACTACTATTGTTAGGATGTTTGTTGATGTCGCGACACTTAATTTCAGGCATCAAATTCCTATTGAATAAACACCATTGATGCAGATTTTAAGAATTTTAAATTTTCTTCTAAATATTCATTCTTTGATTAAATGAGTTCACCATGCATTCACCAGGCATCACGTACGTCTTTCATAAATGCCTGGCAAAACAATTATCTATTACCCACCTCTACGCAACAAATGCAATCATACATTCATTATATAGGTTAGGTGCTGCAAAGCATAGTTAATTTAATCAGTAAAAAACATTTGAATTTTAAACAGCAATCGCTAGATGAGCAGTTCTATCTTACCCATCGTACCCATCTGGTAACAGTAGAATTTCATATTAAATCTTTTGCAGTAACAGTGGCTCGAGATATATATTTTTTCTTTTTACATGTTACGCAGGTGACTATACTACATGTTGACTTTCCTTGGAAAAGATTCAGTTTTCATAATAATTTCATACCACTATCGTGTTAGCAGCACCACCTTTCGAATCTGATGCTATTCAAAAGTGCCCAAATGGTACCCAGGAATGTGAAAAGACTAAGACAGTTTAAGGCAGGGACAAACACGAGGAATTGCCAGTTGAAAACCTTCAATATATTGATCATTAATTACCGCTTAACTACAACGATTTTTGTTCATTTCTGTTTTCGTTTCAGATCTTCTTTCGCGATCATAAATCTACGTTTAATTTTTTTATGTACAAATTATCAGAAGTCAACAATTTCGTTAAGATGGCTCCCCTTTTTAAAGTTGATTGCTTCGGCACTTCTGTGCATTTATGCTACTTTGTACCCTTAATCGCTTTGACTTACAGTGTATTAGTCTTTCCTTCAATCGAAGCGAAATCATCGAATTTCTTCACTCATTTTCATAATCAACGTTTCGCTATGGAACCTCAAGACCAAACTGCCGTTGTAGGTGCGCGCGTCACATTGCCTTGTCGTGTTATCAATAAACAAGGGGTCTTGCAATGGACAAAGGACGATTTCGGTTTGGGTACTTCGCGCGATTTAGCCGGTTTCGAGCGATACTCAATGATAGGCAGCGATGAAGAGGGTGATTATTCTTTAGACATCTACCCGGTTATGTTGGATGACGATGCCCGTTATCAGTGCCAAGTAAGTCCTGGTCCTCAAGGTCAGCCAGCGGTGCGTTCGACATTCGCTAAACTTACGGTCTTGGTGCCGCCGGAAGCACCCAAAATTCCACAGGGCGATGTTATTCTGACAACTGAAGATCGTAAAGTGGATATCGAATGCGTATCGATGGGTGGAAAACCGGCAGCAGAAATAACTTGGATTGACGGTTTTGGTAACGTTTTAGCAGAAAATATAGAGTACAACGTCATCCCCCTACCGGATTTAAGGAGATTCACGGCGAAATCAGTTTTACGTCTAACCCCGAAAAAAGAATATCATAACACGAACTTCACATGTCAAGCTCAGAACACTGCCGATCGCACTTATCGTTCGGTTAAGATAAAAGTAGAAGTAAAATATGCGCCCAAAGTTACAGTCAAAATAATAGGTGGAGCCGAGGCAGACGGTCGCATACCAGAACACTCAATGGTTCGTTTGGAATGCAAAGCAGATGCTAATCCTAGTGACGTACGCTATCGTTGGTATATCAACGACGAGCCGATTGTGGGTGGCCAGAAAACAGAAATGGTAGGACTTTAGCATTACCGTTATTAAAGATAATTTAGTCATATTAGAGGCCATTCTCTCTTGGCAGGTAATACGTAACGTTACACGCAAATTCCATGATGCCATCGTTAAGTGTGAGGTTCAAAATTCTATAGGCAAGAGCGAAGATAGTGAAACATTGGATATAAGCTGTAAGTTTTATTCTGAAAAACGTGAAATAAAATCTCTTAGACTAGGCTATGTTTTGTCCTCGTTCAGATGCTCCAGTTTTTAAGGAACGACCGCGTTCCATTGAGGCTGACATTGGTAGCTTGGTTACCTTGAATTGCGAAGTAGATGGCAATCCTACGCCAGATATCGTGTGGATTCAGCATCCTATAGATAGGGTGAGCGAGAGGAGGAGGAGAAAAGATAAACTTGCCAAGAATGCTAAGAATGTTTTCTTCTCTCCTCAGGTGGTGGGTGCCAGTCCAAATTTGACATTCAGTGTTAGTAACGAAACTGCCGGACGTTATTATTGCAAAGCGAACGTACCCGGCTACGCAGAAATTTCAGCTGATGCTTATGTTTATTTAAAAGGCTCTCCCATCATCTCCTCAGCGCGCGTACAATACGGTTTAGTCGGGGATACGGCTCGAATAGAATGCTTCGCTACGTCAGTGCCCCGAGCTCGTCACGTCTCTTGGACCTTTAATGGCCATGAAATCAGTTCAGAATCGGGCCATGATTATTCCATACTAGTAGACGCAATACCGGGCGGCGTTAAATCTACTTTGATAATACGTGACAGTCAATCATACCATTACGGCAAATACAATTGCACGGTAGTCAATGATTACGGGAACGATGTCGCCGAAATTAATTTACAAGCACAAAGTAAGCCGAGCTTCTTTGTTTGTTTAAAAAGCTCTCTCTATTATTTTACAAACTTGTTTTGATCTCTTCCAGAAAGTGTACCCTTGTTAATGACTATTGTTGGCGGTATATCCGCTGTGGCTTTATTAATGATTATCACAGTTTTAGTTATAGTGTATTTCAAGTGCAAAAAACGCAACAAATTACCGCCAGCGGATGTTATTAGCGAACATCAGATCGCCAAAAATGGTGGGGTTACATGTAAGATGGAACCGGGTGATCGCACTTCCAATTATAGTGATCTTAAAGTTGATATCACAGGCGGCTACGTGCCTGGCTATGATTACACTACGCATTACAGTCCACCGCCACAATATTTAACAACATGTTCGACAAAATCAAATGGCAGTTCCACGATATTGCAAAATAATCATCAAAACCACTTGCAACAGCAAAAGCAGCAGCAACAGCAACAGCAACAGCAACAGCAACAACAACAACAACAGCAACAACAACAGCAAAACTTACCTATGACTTTCTTATCCAACGCAGGTGGGGGCAGTTTAACGGGTAGCATTATAGGTTCACGTGATATGCGTCAGGAGAACGGATTGCCCAGTTTACAATCAACCACCGCCTCGGTGGTTAGTTCATCACCAAATGGCAGCTGCAGTAACCAAAGTACCTCAACTCACATCATAACCAATGGAAATGGAGCTGTAACAGCTAGCGCTTTGGCCGTTGATCCACGTTACAGCGCCATTTATGGGAATCCTTATTTACGGTCCTCCAACTCATCGTTACTGCCACCACCAACTGCCGTCTAAAATGGTTAACGAATAAGTAGTATTTAAAAAAACAAAAAATTAAACAAAAAATTAAAAAAAAAACGAACAAAGACTGAAAACTCATATAAAAGCAAAATGGAGAATATAGGATGTGCAGTAAACGAAACAAAGAGCTAGATAAGGATAAGTGTGAGCGAGCAAGGGGAGCAAGAGAGTGCAAGCAAAACCTAAAATCTTCAAATAGCCAAACATTTGCAGAAATTCCTTTAATTGTAATGTAAGAACATAAAAATAAAGAGAAAAAAAACAAAAAACAAAAAACAAAGAACAAGAAAATATTTTATCTAAACGGTAAAGCTCGTTATCCCTATATTAAAAACGGAAGCTTAGAATCTGAAAAGAAGAAAAATGCAATTAATTTAGTTCTTTCTTTCTTTTTTTTTCCGTGACACGCCACAGCTTTGCGATCCCATTATTCAAACTTGCAGGAGCAAAATAAATAGAAGCAAACTCCAAAAATCTGCTTAGAGAAGCTTATAAATGTAGCCTAAAGCAGGCTTAAGAATACCTGGCATCGCTTTACGGTTTTCAAACAAAAAGAGGGTAGTACTGCGGGCGAGACAGAATAGGTCTGCCTAAAATTTTAGCTACCAAACTAGGCATACTCTAGCAATCTACTTATGTTCGTTCATTTAAATAGATTTTAAGTCAATTTACATAATAAGTATACAACAATAACAACAACAAGAATACACAATACAAAAATGTAAACGAAATCGTAACGAATCCTAGATGAATGCCTGCATTTGCTTTTATTATTATTATTATTATTATTATTATTAGATAAACGTCGTAATTGCGATCTAAATATAATTCAAATAAATGTTTTACTTGACAATTTACAATTTAATAAAGAAATTCGATCATTCGTTAGCATTAATATATATATATATATATATATATATATATACATAAATGTGTATGTATATAAACGTACACAAATAGACACATATATATATATATATATATATATATATATATATAGAATTAAAGCCAAAGAGTACCTGATAGATTTAAGGCTAACTAGAAGCATAATATTAAATACAGACGAATGAAAGATGTGTCCATTGCTTAGATTGTAAGCAAAGATCTCCTATTTTTTCTTTTCCGTAGAACACTTCACTCGGTCTTTATAGTTTACAAAGCAAAGGCAAAAGGCAGAAGTGACCGGAAAGAAAAAAAAAAAAAAAAAAAAAAGAAACCAAAAATTTCCAATTAAGTTACTTCTGCTTATTCCGCTATCTATCTATATATATATATGTATATATATCTATATATATATATATGTATATATATATGAATGTAAGTAGAGAAGAGAGCAATAACTTTTAGTAGGTGGCTTTTTATGGGAGGTGGGATAGGGAGGCTGTTTGTAAAGACCTCTCAAATACCTAATTGTAGTGTCTTATTAAAATCTAACAGAAATTATTTATGTGCATACTTTTTAATTTTTTTTTTTTTTTGTTTTTTTTTTGCAACGAAAAATAAAATTTAGTTATAATTGGCTGAGACTATAACGGAAATAAAAGAAGAGAAAAACCTTAAATATTAGCGAATAAATTGCTTAAATAGTATTTAAATTATTAGTAACTACATAAGTAGGAAAACAAAGACAAAGAATTTGAAATAAATGTTGAAATTTTTTGAATTAATTGTAATATTTATTTTCGCAAACAACGATCATCTTTGAAAATCTCCTTGAAATATTCCAAGAAATTACCGGAGACTGGTAGTATTTCATCTATTTTACACTACTTGTCTCTCGTGCTTTATTTATTTATTATTATTTTTATTTTTTTCTATAACTATAAGTTTTGAATATGCAAACACATATATGTTCATGTATCTTTAGAGGATATTTTTAACTTAAGATATATTTACGAACAATAAAACAAAAATATTTGATGTATAAATTTAGTTTACCTTTAATCTTACTTAAGTTAATTCCCTCCCCTCTATCTAAAACGTACCGTATCTGTGTAGTACTTAAGGTCACAAAATGAAAAACGATTCAAAAAAAAAAAAAGATGAAATTTGAGAAAACTAAATCCAAATATATTTGCTTAAGATATTAAATGCTGGCAATTTTGTTGATTATAAGTAAATGTTTTTTTTTTTTTTTCAATAAATAAGCAGCAAATTTTTGTCAATTAACTCAATTCAATATTGAAACTTCGTGCCGAGCTTGCCTTGGCATTTTATATTTAAACAAAAAAAAAAAATGAATAAAATTTAATTTGATTGATTAGAAGTAAGGAATAAGAATTGCAATGCAATGTACGAAGCTTTGAAAAACGAGAACGAAATGATTATCCGAACTGAGGTTATGAAGTACGATGAGCAAGAAAACCCCGGTAAGTAACTGTTTGTTTTCAAAACCCTAGTAGCATTCTGGTAGCAAATATTACTTTCCACGATGCTGCTGAATATCACGCGCAACAAATTATATTTATTGTCCGAGGTTCTTTAGAATATATCTTCGCGATGAACGTGAATAGCGCCTATCGAAGTAGACATTACGGCAATAAATTATTTACACTTTTAAAAATTTACACTTCAAAATCAAGCAAATTGGTTAATACTCCGCCCGGCAATTACCAAAAGACAGATCAGATTGTGTTTTTTAGTCATGGTCACGAAGGTGTTACTAGATGGTTAAATGGTTTCATTTAAATTTCAAGTCAAAAAATTGACAGATGGACGAACAGGTGGTGGACGAATAGTTCTAAGGATAACCCAGTCTAAATTAATCGGAGTACGTAAACATAATTTTTGGTATAAAGAGTGTTGCGAACAATGTTGTCCCCAATCTGCGAGTAAATATTACCAGATGCGACCTAAACCGAATTAAAACTTTTTCTTGTTTTCCTTTGTAATTACATTTCCTTAAGGAAGTCTCTGACTTAATTTTCTCAACTTTTTAAAAATCATGGTGCACGACGCTTTGTCCTTTTGAAAATATTAAGTTCTTCAAATCTGTCAAAGAAAGCAGTGAGCTAGTACGACGCAGTAGCTCTTACCCTTCCTGAAATGCATAAAAGTAAGACCGACAGTCTGAACTAAGCACCATGCAGTTAATTTTTATGTACGTGATCTCCTTTCATTTTAAGTCTTCGATTTGCTGACTTGAGCATCATTAACGAAGCAATTGAGCCAAGAATGCGCCTAAGCGCTGAAAACAACTTTAATAAAGTAGTCCATTCATACCTCTTTAGTGAGGATAATCATTGCGGAAAATGCCCTTGAAAGTGATTAAAAAGATGTCCACTTGTACGCCTCATCACCAAAACTCCAGAAAAAGAGGGAAAGTTGACGGGGAATTCTACATTTTTAGTAATAGTTGGATCGTGTGTTGCTTCCTGCCGTGATATGAAAATTAGAATCGGCCCTTTGATGAAGAAGTTTACTCACTCCTGATCTAAAGCATAGTAAGCTTTACAAAGACCTACATTTTTTCTTCTTCAAAGCAAACTAATCACAGTAAAAACAATTAAGAACATTATAGTAGTGGGTTAGGGTCTAGGGTCTAGTTACGCATGTAACATCTTTTTTAAATACGACGTTATATGAGAATTAATTGGAAGTGATTGGAAGCATCTTTCGTCCTTGGCCCAAAATACTTTGATTTACTAAATTTCGTCGAAAGATCTCGAAAATTACGACGTGTAGGTTGAGCACAAGAGTACAAGATGGATGGACAAGCTTAAATCGATTCAGAAAGTGATTCTGAGGTTGATCTATCTCAAGTCCTCAAGTAGGTGTTGTATACAACCGCACAAATTTGATATACCCTTGTACTCAAGGTGGTGTAGCCTATTACTCATTCTAAAGAAGAGACAAAGTGCACGGAAATGGCGTCTACAAGTGGAATTAGGTGCACGAAGATGTGCGGCCCATAATACTGAGAAAATATATTTTCCATTGATGCTCCCAAGCCAGTTTGCAAACGCCCTATGTCCTGCTCTAAGAACTCGTACGTATCTATAGATTTAGAATTACGTGCTTTTGTTAGCTGTGCGAAGCCGAATGAATTTGTGTGAAAACTAAATGTATTGGAGGAGGAAGCTCCAAAGACGCCACAAAGTATATATAGTCCGTCTGCGTAAGATTTTTTGTAAACATTCCTCTGGCAAAACATTGGAAGCGCGTAAACGTAGATTGGTATTGAAAATGTACTAAATCCGTCAAAGGACATGCCTACAGTACCGCAGATAACTGAGAACACTCTCGATGTTTTTCAAAAAGCATAGATTATTAGGCTTTTGCTCAATACTCACACACAACATCAGATAAATCTACAAGAATTTGAACGTATATATATGGGCACGGCTGTAGCATTTGTACACAAAAATGAAAAAATTGACCACGCCTACCCAACATTACAGCGTATCAAAATTGAATAATATTTTCAATACTTTTATAACGCGCAGTAGCAAGCTTCAAAAACTCCATAAAGTATATATAAATTCTTGGCGATTATCAAATTCGACATCCACGCAAGCATGTCCGTCTGTTCGTGTGCCCATCTGTCGTCCTGTCCAACTGTGTAATATCTGTGGTAGACATTCTCCCGTTTGCAAAAATGGGAATATCGCCTACAAACTTGCAGGAAAATTTTAAAATGACTCAAAGCTGTCAGAGAACACGCCTACAACGTTCACATGCCTACGCAACCAAAACTGTGAACATCTTTCCTCTCACTGTTTTTTGCTTGTTACTCATAATACCCAACATACAAGAATTCACCCAAAAGATTTCCACTTTTATTCTGAAAGTAGAAATAATCAGTCGCGCCCGCTCAATATTATAGAAATTTAATTTTTTTTGAATTTGTTTAGTATATCTTAGGCTAACGGCGATAGGTATAAAAGATTCGGTCATGACCGATTATAATTTTCTTACTATTTTTTTTTTTCTTATCATTTTAAACCTTTTTAGTCAAGAATGGTGTTCAGTAAGAGAAAAATTTAAATTATTAGCATACTTTCGGGCGATTTTTTTCGATATTCGTTTCGGGGATCGTAAAGCTCTTGTTGTTGTCATTAACAAGGTGACACAACAGTTTTTTCTACTAAACAATTTTTCTTAATCATTAATAATAAAAATGCTTTAGACTTAAGACATGAAACCGACCCCTAAGAACTAATAGGAGCATATTTAACATCCGAATAATATCCGATTATTCCGAAATTTGAAAATTACGTTGTAAGCTAACCGCACGTATGTCTTAGACACGATGCCCAGATTCAGCGAAATAAACAAATCCTTCTCTTAGTTGATCATAAAGTTTACCAAAATGATAAACGTTTGGCAACACTGTCTTCTGTGTTTACGTGCTGGAAAGTACTCCGGTTCTGAGCTCAGTGATCGGCTAGTTAAGTGTGTAAATGAATTTGCATAAAGAATTATTCGTCAATTTGTTAAATGGCCAACCAACTTTCAGGTAAATTAGCTCTCGTAACCGGTAAGTTGTTAAATAAATAAAAATAAATTTCCTCAAAATAATCGTAACACCATTTGTTATATAGGCGCCGGTTCCGGCATTGGTCGTAGTACGAGTCGTTTGCTTAAAGATTACGGGGCAAAAGTTATTGCTGCTGATTGTAATCTAAAAGCGGCTGAACAAACAGCAAAAGATTTGGGTGGTGGTGAGTTTCTTAATCTATCTTCACCCAGTGAAGTGGCTTAACACTAGATCTACCGAATACGTCAAATTGATTCATTTCAACTTTCGAGTTTCAAAAGTACATTCAGAAAACATACAATGCTGCAGAAGGTTTCGATGAATTTAATCTTTGTGAAGAGAGTTTAAAAATTCTATGCTTCATTTTTTGTTTTTTGTTTCTATCCTTTCCAGTTTTCGCATAATTGATGATAAATGCAAATTTCTACCAAAGTCGGTCCCTTTGATTCAGTTTTGTTTATAGAATTCCCCTAGAATTGGAAGTGGGTGTGTGAATGAGTTTGCCTATAATCACGTCGGAATGGGCGAAAAGCTAAAGCAGCTTCGGAAAGCACGGCAACTTTTCCTTATTTTCGTCAAGAACTAACGATCCCGCGAAGATAGTTCCGAAAAACTTTAATCTACAAGTTTGTCAGGTTCAACTAAAGGTTCTACTGTCACGCCCACAATTAACGGCTAAATAGCAGGCGGTCTATGTACAACTTGTTTTACGTTTATCGACTGGTTTTTGATTCCATCACTTCTTGTGCTTTCCGATCTCGTTTGTGTAAAAAAAGAAAATAGAAAAAACAAGACAAAATTTGTCTAATGAAAGTGAACTTTGTTTACGTTTCCGGGGAAAGGATGCAACTCTGAAACATATTTTACGCTAGATAATATAAAAATATTTCTTATGTTTGCTGCTTGCATAAACCGCTCTGTCCCTTTTGCAATATGGAATTTTGCACATTCTTCGTCTGTGACAATCTTTTCAGTCTTGACAGTCTTTTCAGAGGAATTATTTACGATTTTAAATTTGTATTACCAGGAAGCTCTTCAGTCAATCTGAATAAATTGGAGGTAAATGAGAAGAAGAAAAACTGGGCATGTTTGTAAATCGATCGTAATGCACGTCATATTTGCTCGGAAATATACTCACGGGATCGTAAGTTATGGACGAATAAATTGTAGTTACATTTTCAATGTTTCTTCAATGTCTTGTCCATCGTGGACCTGTTCCGTCACATTACTAGAAAACAATTGAAGTTGACTTACTTTGCTAGAAGGAGAAATGTATAAAAGTTCGTGTGTTCGTCCTTTCTAGTGTTAAGTTAGACATTTAATAAATAATCTTGCAGAGACTATTGCCCTGGAAATGAATGTGGCTTCTTTGGAAAGTGTAAGTAAAGCCGTCGAAAGCATATACCAACAATTTAAAACTACACCATCGGTAATAGTAAATTCGGCCGGTATAACGCGTGATGGCTATTTACTGAAAATGACAGAAGACGATTACGACGATGTTTACAAAGTCAACCTAAAGGGTACTTTTCTAGTTACACAACAGTTTGCCAAAGCGATGATTAACAATGGAATAAAAGGCGGAAGCATAATAAATATTTCGTCGATTGTAGCGAAATTGAATAATGTCGGGCAATCGAATTATGCAGCCAGCAAGGCGGGGGTCATCTCGTTAACTGAAGTGGCGAGCAAAGAATTTGGTAAATTTGGTATACGTGTGAATTCTATATTGCCGGGCTATATAGATACACCGATGGTGGCGGTGGTGCCGCAGCATATTAAAGAAGAGGTTACAAAAAGATGTCCTTTAGGTCGCATGGGCGAGCCGAGAGAAGTTGCTGAAGTTATAGCATTCTTGGCTTCAGATCGTTCGTCGTACGTTAATGGTGCGGCAATTGAAGTTACCGGCGGTCTGAAGTAGAATTATGCCATTTTGCACACATTTAATAAAAAAAGAACTTTTATTTCAAGAATTTTTTATGCTTCAAAATACTTCCTATTTAAAAAAAAAAATGTTCTCATTCATTTTAACAAGGAAATGGCGAAAGCTTCACGGTTACGTAAAACTCCTCATTTACGAATTGTTTATTATTGTTTACGGGATCGTTACAATGTTATTTAGATACTAAGCCTTAACCTTTACAGTTCTTGTTTTGTTTCGGCGACGTTTTTGCTTCTGCTGGCGACGTCTTCGCAACCTTTGTGCTCGTCTCTTAGCGGCAGCAACGCGGCGTCGTTGAGTATAAGATTTGTATTTTAGCTTTCTACGTAAGCGCTTTACTTCTGCTTTGCACTTACTATTACTTCTAACGAGCTTTCTATGAGCCTGTTCTCTTCTAAGCATATCAGACCGTCGTACGGCATTCAACACAGCCTGCACTTCATCACGAATTTGTTGCCGTGGGTTTACTTGAGAAGTGCTTGACTGCACTTGTGTACTTTTGTTTTCTGAATCGCTATCCTTGGCTTCATTATCGTCTGTTACTTGCTCTTCATCATCTTCATTATGGCCATCGTCACCGCTATCATCGCTATCGTCGTCGTCATCATCATCATCATCATTATCATCATCATTCGCATCCTCGATATCCTGATTATGAGTTTTCTTACTATTTTTCTCTTTTCGTTCATTACGGAAATGAAGTTCGCTCGATGCCGGCGGAGTTGACCCCGATTGGTCTGCTTCGTTATTTACAAAATAATCATCGTCTTCATCATCCTCATCGTCATAATCGTCATCGTCATCGTCATCATCGTCACAATCAAAGCACTCGCCATAACAACTACCATCTTGACAATAGTCATAATCATATTCATCGTAATAATCATCACAGCCGTCACAACCACCCCCGCTTTGTATCACTTCTATTGTTGGGGAAGATTGACCTGCCAGACCTTTCTGACTCAGTATATCAAGTAGATTAAAATTACGACGTACAGGGTTAGTAGCAGGTGCCCGGCCATATGCTCGAACAGATCCATGGTTTGTATCGTCATGGCCATCTACAGCGAATACGAATTATTTTTAGTTCATTTCATTTTTATTTTTATTATTATTATTCTTATTAGTTTTTTTTTTTAAATATTTAAAAAATGGTTCATCCTCATGTTTACTTACAGGTCGGCTGTGAGAGGACAGCGGTTAGAATTAGTAAAACTAGTTCTAAACGCATATTTCGCAAATCTGAATCGCTTAAGTTTTAATCACACTAGTCCAGGTTGAGGGTTTGTTTAAAGATAAACTCTTGAATGGGAATGATTTTCTTGGAAGATTTTTGCAAACTTTTATACCTCAATCGGACAACGGCCATTAATTAGTTAGTTAGTTAAGCCACAGTTTCAGTTAATGTTTTACTACTTTCACAAGCTATTAAATTAATTCTATTGACAGAATTTTAAAATTTGATCTCACTTACAAAAGAATATTAATTAGAATTATGATTAGCATAAAAAAATTCTAGATCGTTAACCTCATTTTATTACTATTGCTGCAATCTGGTTATGCTAAAAACAAACAAAAAAAAACCAAAAAAAAAAACAATAAATATTTATTGCCTTGGAAGATGTCAATGAAATGCCTTAACATCGTATATCGAGGGAAGAATTGTCATTATTTCACTAAGGACAAGAGATTTGCAAAGAGGATAATTAAGAGCCATGCGTAAAGAATTTCAGTTCATCTAACTAGAGACACAATCAATCTTGTGCAGGAAAGAAGGAAACAAGAACGGAAGAAAGTGTCTACAATTCGGCAGAAAAAGTTCGAATAGAAAAACCAATTACTCTATAGTGAAAGGGGGAGGATGTACAGTTAAAGAAATGAGAAAATCATGAATATAGATTTTACTTAAAAGTAAAGTACTTTACTAGATATCAAAAAAATGATATCAACAAGTGGTTGGGAGCCATAGCGAAAGTTCGACACAAAAAAGAATAAAAGGAAGAAAGAAAAGAAAAGATTTTTACAATTGAAAATAAACTTGGGCTAGAGTAACGACGAAGTTCAGTTGAAAAAGTTATACGTTTTGAGACGACATACGATTTGCAAGTAAAAACACTATAGTAGGTAACGGCCGCACTATTAAATGTCCCGCTCTACTTCGCTTAATATAATTATTACTACGAATCATTTTCAATAGCGTTGGTGTTGGGAAAAAAATAACTAAAAAGTTGCGACCTGTGGATTGAATCCAAGATCGATCGACTCAAAAAGTGATCCTCAATCGATCGGTGTAATAAAAGGTGAGCCGATCGCAAGTTCT
Source organism: Glossina austeni (assembly GCA_000688735.1). Classification (NCBI taxonomy): domain Eukaryota; kingdom Metazoa; phylum Arthropoda; class Insecta; order Diptera; family Glossinidae; genus Glossina; species Glossina austeni. Next base: position 1,415,079 of record KK502425.1, on the reverse strand, counting down.
TTTGGCTGTTGCGTACATCCGCACAAACTCTTGTACCACAGGCGGTATAGGACACGAAAATATAAAGCAAGAAATGCTTATGTGTGCAACGAATTCTATAATTTCTCTCTAAATACTCTATGAACACGCAGAGTCCAAACATTTGCAGAAAGGAATGTGAGGTTGTTTTCAGTTTGAACCATTTATCAGTTTAGTAGAAAGGGAAGAAAGAGAATAGAAAAAAAGATGGAACAAAGAGAACAGCATGTTTTTTATTTTCCACCATTTTTTTTGGAATGCACGAAACGATGGTAGATTAATAAAACTCGAAGTGGTTGTTGAGGGTATCTAGAGTAAAGAAAAGTAGTCATTTTTGAAAAATATTATAAAATGGCAACACAGCAGCGATTCCCTGAAGCGATGTTTAATTAATTTTAATTTCCAGATTCTTCTCTGCCTCGAGAGTAATTGGTGCAAATTTAAATAAATGAAAATAAAAAAAGGATTCCTTTAATCTACGTCTCGACAGTTAGAGAAACACGTCAAAATTTTCCGAAAATATTGTTTTTCCTCTCACTACCGTTTATTAGAATGAAAAGGTGCAGTTCTGGATGGGAAAAAATGCATTGTTTTGTTAACAATTTAATTCAATGCTTAAATGGCTTTATTGAAAATATCCTACGTGTTGTTTCAAATATAAAATATATAAAAATATCTTCTAACGATATTATAAATAATTTGAATGAACAGAACGAAGTTCTGCAAGTTCATGTTTCGAGAATAATTTATTAAAATCTTTGAAATGTGTTGAGAATGTCTTTCTTTTTCCATTTTCTTTTTTTTTCATTAGTCTACAATCCCAGTACTGATCAAATATTCTCTCTCATTTTCTGTTCGTAGGCGCTTTGTGCTAGAAAGTGCTGCTTTTACTGCACCTATCAAACACAAAAAGTCGAGTTCAACAAATCGAAAGACAGATATACAGATGCAGATGCAGATGCAGATGCAGATCAATTGCACTATTTGTGCTGATCGAGAATGTATATCTGGTTCATAATTTCATATATATTACATACATATATAATTTCATAATTACATATATGTATATATACATAACCTGCGTTAGCGATAAGAGGAGAAATTAAAAATTTCAAAATATTTGCGCCAAGTTTTCTTTGGTATACACCACTAATTATGATCTTAGAAACGCTTCTAGAAAATCAAGATGCGTGTTAATTATTTCTGTGAACTCATGCGTCTATATCAAATTATCAATTGTTGTTTTGTTGTAGCTTCATTTTGCAAATCGGCTAAGACAATTACCAAATATATATATATGTATATGTATATGTATATATATGTATATGTATATGTATATATATGTATATATATATATGTGTATATATATATATGTATATAATATATATGTAGAGTGCAAAAGAGTGATTATACGCTTATCATTTTTACGTATATTGTAAGCCTTATGTTTTATTACGTATACCCTTTCAGTGCACTTGCACTCTCAATTCCATTGCACGGTTATGCAATAGCTAAGATTATTGTGCTTTCGCACTTTCAATGATGTCGTCGCACTCTCAACTGCAACTTTAATGTAGTTAATCAGTCATATTATTGCACTCACTCGACTTTTATTAGTTTTGAATATTATTGCATGACTTTTATTCTTTCAATTAAGTATGCAAATGTGTTTGCATCTACAAATCCGCGAACTTGAAAGGAAATCAAGTGTTTTAACAAATGATTCCGCTTAGCGAAATACCAGAATTACTATTATTATTATTATTATTATTATTATTATTATTATTATTATTATTACTATTGTATCCGTCTCGCTGACACGGAAAAGGCTGCGATTAAAGCCGCTGACACCGAGGCAAGTGTTTCTCGTTGTTGTCGGCGCCGTCAAACCTTTACATCGCAACCATTATCCGTTCTTTGGGCTTATCAATTAGTAATCTTACTGACTCTGACAATATGTTGAATAAATCTTTCATTGCAATCCTGTCTCGGTAACATTCCATGGTTGAATCATTTAATATTACAATACATAGTCGTACGTTTCTCAAAGTGTGTAGTCAGAATGTTTCTCAAAATGTAATAAAATATTTTCTCTATGTACATATATTCGATGATTGCATTAACCATTGACCCCTGTGTCTTTTTTTGTAGAGCCAATACTCAATGCACATGCTTACATACATTAATGTCGAACTTTACATTATTGATTATCTAATTTTTTGCAGTAGGCTTGTTCTCGTGTTTTTGGACAATCCAGGAATCAAGTTATTCCTCAATTTCTTCGTTCACCAAGTGGCTCTGCATAATCTGCGGAGGTTGCGGTTCGTATATTAGAATCGATCAAAACGTTTACGTTACAACTTAGCGGCATATAGTGGATCATTGATTGCTTGGCCGATCTATAATCTATTCAGACTTTTTCTCACATTACGAAAATTTTCATTTCAAGTTCCTGTCTAATTGCAACTGTGATGAACAGCAATTGTTTTGCTTCGAAAGTGAGAGACTCGTTGGTTCTATCTGACAGGAGTAATTGCCTTGCTATCGATAAATATTCCGTTCTCCTATTAATATTGGCATCGACAATGCCTTCTTGGCTTTTTTGGATTCTTTGCATTGCATTTAGTGTTTTCGGAAACATTTTCATAGTTTTTTCATCGCGACGTCTCCACTTGAATTCGCAATGCAACCGAATTCCCATGGAAACACTTTCGCTAATTAGCAATAAATTTTATTCCTTTATCGATTTAGTCGTCTTCAAGTTCTTTTCATTGTCTTGCAAATTCAAACTATGCAGTTATCTTCAAACTGTATAAATGGTTTATTCCCCTGACTGACCGACAAGCTTTAAGTACATGGGTAAAGTGTGAAGTAAAATTTCCTGCACATTCTACTTTAATGGGTCCATGCATTTTCAGAATTGAAATCAAAAAAAATCTGGATAATGGAAAAAGTGGCAAAAGGAGTTAAATAAAATATTCATGTAGGCGCAGCAGCAATTCTTTATGTAGAAGAACTTGGAAAAAGCGCACATAAAACTGTAAATGTAAACTGCGGTAACAAAAAAAAAGTACCTGTAGTTCTCTTAAAAAAAAAAGAAAAAAACCTGATATTCATGTGTACCCTTTCTTATGAAAAATTTCCAGTGAACTTAGCGAAAAATGCATATTTTGTACGAATCATAATTTATTGATTTTTCTGGCCAATCGTAACTTTTTATTATGCGACACACAGTTTGCGGTACAATCGTATATTAAGTTTGAGCCGACGTATGTGACGGTCAAAACGGCTTGAGATCGATCCACTTTTTATTATATCCATTTACGCTTGCCTGTCCGTGTGCCTGGCCTGCTTTCTCATGTTCAACCTACAGGACGTAATTTTCGATATTTATTTATTTATTTACTGCGTATATATTTTGTAACAAAGCATGGATTTAAAGGCGGCCGGATAACTTGGATCATACGCTCGCCTGTATTGAAAATTCGACAGCACTTGAGATTTGAACAACACGCGACAATTAGGTTGTTGGTCGCCATTCTTTGCTTCCTCAGGTACTTTGGCGGATAATAATTTTCAAGAAATTTTGTTAAAATTCCGTGCAATGAAATCTTTTGAACCAAGAACGAGCACTGTTGCAAAGGGGTCCGGTGGGACCACTTATTCGACCACTTCCAGCATAATATATATTGGAGTTATATGTGTAGCTGTATTGAATGGAATGCTGTAGGGTATTTAATCTTCGGCCCTGTCCCTCTATATTTTTTTTAATTGTTCTTAAACTAATTTTTATTTTTCTTGAAGTTCGAACTGATGTACGAACAGATCTATTTAAATTTCTTTACTATATCCGTGTTTGACTACAAACTTTTGCTCTCAGTCCCTTTAATGAAGCAGTAAAGTGTGCAAACGCATAATTTCGCGAACATCACTTCGAATCCTTGATGACTGTGACACATAGTTCAGCAGATCAGAATGCCATTTAAAAAGCCCATAGTCCAAATCAACGAGAAACTTTCGAACGATATCAGCTCGCTTTTTGGCGATTATGTAGTCCCTACTAATTCTAAAAGTCCTTTAGAAACGTGATAATGCAACGATGGGGAAATTTTCAAATTAATTACATGTTGCGTTTTGGTTCAAGGACGAACGCTGTTGCAAATTGTTTAGACCAGACCACCTTTTCAACCACTGCCCGTACAACGGCCCCCTTTGAAAAGGTCGATATATGAATAACGGTAGGGTGGTGCAAGGTGCTCACTATAGTGTTTTTACTTGTTGTGTTTTTTTTTTTTTTCATTTTAACAAAAACCCATAGATGAATATCAAATAATCGACTGTGAGTTCTGTCAACTTTGCCACTCTATCTACAGTTGTTGTTGCTGAAGTTTAGCTCAAGAATTTCTTAAATACAGTTTTTAAATGAAAACAGCACCGAATGGCTATAACTAACGCAAATCCAAATCACAATTCAATCGGTTTTCTTACAAAACTCATACTCAACATAAATTTCAGCTCTTCAGAGGTACTCTATAGGTACTTATGCACTCACTGTGAGTCGGGCTTTAAATTGAGTTAGAAAACGAATTAAAGTTGCAAATAGGATTAAAGAGAATAAAAAAATGTGACCTTAAATTTAAAATAGAACTACGGCCTTGGACAACACAGAAAAACGCCTAAGAAAAGTTTCGAGAACGTGCGAACGCTTTGTCTCATTGTAAATGAAGTCTTTCGGCATAAGTCCTTTAGATAAGTTTTTATTTAATAAATACACATACAGAAGTAGATATCTTAACGTAGAGATTAAAACTATGTTATGTTAAACGGGCACCATGTATACGATGGGAGCGTAATGTTTATCATTTTTCCTCTCCTGAGTGCTACCTCTGCCAGTTTGGTTGTTATTTTTCAAATTTCGTTTTCCAGGCGATGTACGTTTTAATTCATTTTTGTTGTCAGTTTTATTGCTTGATTTCATTTTATAATCTCGAGCTTTGTTTGGCTGCTTGTTTTTAGCACTTCTGGAGATTTTACGATGACTTTTTGCATTTTTTTTTGATTTCGATTTTTTAACATTCGATGATTTGACCGAACTTTTCACATTTGAAGGTTTTTTCGGTGCTGCCCTCTTACCGCTCGTGATAGTTTTATTATTATCGCTAAGCCGTGTAGTTTTGTTTTTGCCATTACGACTGCGAGTACGTTGTCGCCGACGTAATGCTCGCCCTTCCTCAGCCGCGTTCACACCAACAATTTCATTATTGTCGTCCTTCGCTGGAAGAACATTTATCTGCTGATTTCGTCTATGAAAGGCTACGAGATATCTAGAAAGTCGTTGTTGCTGTTGTTGAAAGAACAAATGAAAGTTTTGGCTTCAATTCATTTCACAAATTCGTTCCCAATTACCTTAGCGGGCTTAGTAAGGTTCACAGTGTTAGCGCTTTGGTTTTCTTGATTAGTAACCACACACAGAGAAGGATCGGTTTTGTCGCAAGCAGAATCTTTTTTATGAATATCTGGATTCATCCTTAGCTCAGCATCTTCGCTACCTAGGTCTGCGTCGCTCTTATCGGGAACCTTTTCATTTTCGTTGTCAAGACTTGTAATCTTCTCGAAGGCATCATCATGATCCTCACTAGCTTGCTGATTGTCGCCTGCACCTTTCAACGATAGAGTCGCAGCAGAGGCATGTGCTTGAGTATCTTGAGTATACCTCAATGGTTATAATATGTAAAGGCTTGCAAATGTACTAACCTGTCGAAGCGTTTATCCAACGAAAGAAGACACACAACGCAATAAATAGGAATAAGTTTTTTTTCATTTTCGTTAATTTTATTCTCAATCTAGCTGAACGCGATACTGGCTGAAACGTAATGCGCCTTGAGGTTTGTAGAGCCCAAGATTTTATATTAACTTTTGCCATCGACGCATTAAATAAACAATTAACATAAAACTTCCTAATGATCTTCAGTTTTACGCGAAAATATAGACAAGTTACAAGAAAAGTTACTCGGCATGCAATGAATCTTAGTTACCCAACAGAGAGTCACGGAGACAAAGAGAGAGAGAGAAAGAGAGAGACAGGGAGGAGGAGGAGTAATCATAAGACCCTTAGATATCCGTGAGAAATTGTAAGACGTTGAGAATAATTTTACAAAAATTTTTGGCTTTCTTAGGTTCCCGGCATCGCTTACAATGAAAGTATACAGACCGCCTCTTTGCACTGAACATAAAAGTCATGCCGGCATTTAAGTCGATGTTCACTTAACTGATAATCGATTTTAGAAAATGGTAATCAAAATATTTCTGGATCTACTTACGAATCTGCTCACACCCTGTGCAGTTTTCAGTAAGTTACAAACGGGATGACAAAACCAGCATTCTGTCCACATTCAGTTTTGGGCATGAAAATGTAAAAAAAAAATAAAAACACATAGGAGCTTAAATATTGATAATCAAAGTTAAACAAAAGATTAGCTTTCTCTTTGCGAATATAAAAATGTTTTGTGCTTATTTATCCAAAAGTATTTAGGTTAAGCAAAAAACCTAACTCTGTGCTATCAAGTTCAATATCCCCCACGATTTATGTAAATGAGTTTGCGAAGAAACAACACCAATAGAAATATCACCCAAGCAGCATTTTGATCAATAACTTTGAGACAATGAACATTTAATACCTATTTTAACCAGTGTTGTTCGTTGTTCGTTGTTTATCGTTCTCAAAAAATAATAATATTTTTGGATTCGAAAAACTCTTCAATTGTTTACTGTCTGTGTGTTCCTTGTCCATGCGTGTTTTTTTTTTTTTTTTGCTTCAAAATTTTTGAGACTTTAGACGAAATCCGAAGCAGTCAAGTGCACTCGTTATTCAGAAACGAGTGCCGTTAAAAAAGAAATTTGGATGGAACGTTTCTTGTAGTTCCGGTGACACTGTGCCCTCTGATTCTATATATAATATGTTGAAAATTATTATCCGTCTGAGTACCAGAGTAAGCAAAGCATGGCGACACACGGACAGGCAAGCGTAAATCAATTCTGCAATTGATTCTGAATCGATCGGTATACAATATGCGCTTGTACCGAAAGCTATACTGTCTTGTATAAATATTGATAAAGTGAACTGAGGACTAGAGATTTTTTGTTGATTCTAGGTTAGGTTAGCAGCCCGGGCATTTACCTAAAACTTTCAGGCAACTCCTGGAATCGATATCCGATATAACAATAAAATATTGCAACATCGTTTTTTTTTTTTTTCACATACAAGTTTATCTCACTCTTGCACATATTGCGATTACAATTAAGTTTCAACGACGAACGACGGACGACCATGAATCAATCGGTGCAGAAACTTATGTCAATAAAGTTGAGTTTGTTTTATTGAGCAATCTGTTAATATGTAAGAACAATGAAAACCACTGCATACAGTTTTGCTTATGCTTTAGTGAATCTTTAAACAAAGGATATCGTCAAAGTCAGTTCATATCCGACGCTCCCGTGGCGTTCTCTCCATCACAGGCCTTAATCATGAAAGTTGAGAAGATTATTAAGATTCGAATTAATTCTAGATAAAGTTACTTATGTCTGAAATATATTGCGCTAATGCGCTGTGAAGATGTCTTTTGACATTCATATGAACGCTTTCTTCCATTCTCACACAGTTTAGAGTTCGCATTATACGAGAGAGAAACGAGCTTTCATTGTTGAAAAATACTTCTTCGAAAATGAAGCTAGTCGAGCAATGATTGTTACTTAGGCTCGAGATCGCGTTATGATGATCCAGTGCTTTCTGCGTAAATTGGTTGGGGGATTGATGTGAACGATGTGTGGTTTCAAGAAGAAGACGCCACATGCCGTACATGCTGTTAAAAAATCCAATTACTGCATGAGACCTTCCCTGTACTCTTGTACTCGCCCCTTTTGGTGATCAGAGTTTCGATGAAAGAATGCGTATGTAGCAGTAAAGCCTTGGAAATCGTGTGCCCGACATGCTATTCCACCCATGATTTAGAAAAAAGTTGATATTAAGTGAGAAAATTATATTCGATCGAGACCGAATCTTTTATACCCATCGCCGTTATCCTAGAGCAGAAAAAAAAAGTAAAAGAACTAAATGGTCATGCCCTGTAATATGGGCGCGGCTGATTTTTTCTATTTTCAAAATAAGAGTTTTTATCGCCCAAGCGTGTTCTTTTGCAAATTCGGAGGCGATACCTTCATTTTCGGTAGCGAGAGAATACTTACGCAGCTGTACAGACAGACAGACCGGCAGACGAACAAACGAACACGTTTAAGTGCATTCCAAATTTGAAGCTGACCAAGAATTTATATGCTTTATGGAGTTTTTCAAGATTGTTTCCGCGTCTTATAGAGATAATGAAAAAAAATTTAAATTTTGATACACAATAGTACGGGGTGGCCCACTTTCAATACCAAACTGCGCGCAAGAACTTCCAATGTTTCTGCCAAATTTGAAGTCGATAACTTCATTTTTGCGGTCAGGAGAACGTTAAGAACCGACATCGCACAGATGGACAGACGGACAGGCTTAAATGAATGTAGAATTTGACGATGATCGAGAATATCTACAGTCATCCTGAGGTCATGGGTATAAAAAAATAACTCTGCTTTCGATTTAATTCAAATTTTGCATAAACTTTGGCTCACCCTTTATATGAAATCATTTCTTGGGGTGTCATGTTTGCCTTTTCAGGATGTATTCAAAACAAAATCATGGCAGTACAAACAGCACTATAGTGGTTAAAATTTACCTGAATCGTAGAATAAAAAGAACATCGAGAACATATTGAACAGGAGTAGAGAGACAAAGTTCATAAACAAGTTGTATTCTCTTTGGAGTGAACCTTTAATGCATCTCAACTTAGGATGCGGTTCTAAAAATTGGAAAGTATTTTTTTCAGTTGCGAATCTATATAAATATTAAATGCATGTGTCAAATATTAGGGTCTTTCACGCTTCTTGACCGCGACCGTTTCAACGATAGGCGACAGACAGAGGGCGTAGTTGAATTAACTCGTAATTTTAAGCGCGTGGAGCAGAAGTATACAACGTGGAGTTTCTGTAGCGAATTTTTATACGTCATAAATGGAAAACAATCAATGACGTAACCAACGATGACTGGTGTGTTCTTTCTTTGGCCATCTTTGTGTAAACTTATTCAGTAAGTATGCTTGGATATGCATATTAGGGCACGCCATCTTTCTCATATTTCTTGAGGGAATAGTCGCTGAAATTTTAATGTCGCATATATGGCCTAAGACTGTAAAATTGTTGTTACCTTTAAGAATCAGGCAAAGAAAAAGATTAACGATAATATAAGACGTCCTTCAATTTTGATGATAAATTCTTTTATGTGAATTAACTAAAGTTTGAAAATTTTTGTAGTCCTGTAGTCCGTATTGGGATCTTAAGCCTTGAAAAGTGATTTGAGGCTTCTTAGGATGTCTCGAAGTGAAATAATGAAAGTAACTTTAATTTTTTATTATATTAATTAAAAAAAAAAAAAATTATCTCTTATACATAACATATTTTCTTATTGCTTACAATTGTACATAAATATTATATAATTTGATTTTTAGAGATGGCAGGTGTGTTTGCACTAATGATTTTTCCTTCTTTTCCTCTGCATTAATGGCCCTGTTTTTAGTCCTTTACGATTTTCTGAAGCTTGTCTGCCTATACCTGGCTCTGAGTCATCACCTACTAATATGAAATCCTTTTCTGTATCCATTGTGGTTGATTTCTCTACCTTAGTTCGACTTGTCATTACGTCCGTTCCAACTTTCCTTTGCCTTACGTTAGTTGGTCGTCTTGCTGTTTTCAAAATATTATGTAACGAATCTTCAGGTAATGCTTGCACGGTTTGCGGCCGAATAGACGGTGTTTTGTCATAGTCTTGTGCGACCGCACGCTCAGGAAATTGGAATTGAGGTATTCCGATTACTACCGGCCTGATGTATATATAGGGTAAAGACGAAGTAGAAGGTCGGACATTTTCTGCGCTATTTTGCGCGGGCTTTTTTGCGTAGTTAATCGGTATTGAAGCTGTATCAAGCGTCGAACCTTCTTCAAGTAGATATAACTTCTGACCTTGACCATTAACCAGCAATTTAACTTGTTCGCGTTGTTTGCTGGAACTTGCGCTGGCGAGGTTTTGATTGCTTATAAATTGTTGTATGAATTTTTCTACATTTTTCGGTGGATTTTTCTTCTGTCGTTGTTGTTGTTGTTGTTGTTGTTGTTGTTGTTGTTGTTGTTGTTGATAGTACTGCCTGGCATTGCTGCTACTGAATTTATCACTTGAACGATTTTTCTCCTTACGCGTTTTTGCTTCATTGCCCTTGTAATTCGAAGTTTTGTAACGTCGTCGATGCTGCGGTCTTTGCGTTTCCTCCTCATATTCGTCTTCAGTGTAGTTCTCCTCATCGTCGTTGTCGTCATTATCATTTTCTTCAATATCTTCCTTATCGTCTGCTTCCTCAATACTATCTTCTCCTCGTTCATTATCGCGCTCGATATCCTCATCAGAATCGAAACCATCATCATCATCGTTATCGTAGAAAGCGTTACCATTTTCTTGTACAACATTAGGGAATTTGTTGTTGTGTCGTTGCGGAGGCTTCTGATTGACTATAGAAATTATAGGCCTTTTCGTTGTACCTCGGCGTCGCTGTACATGGACAACTACATCAGGTTGTTCCGTTGTGGCTGGGCTAGCGATAGCTGAACTAACAGGTGTGTCTGCCGAATTTGGCAATAGAATGGGTACACGTAGCCATTGGGTCAGACTATCTCTCCACGCATTCAATGATGAATTGAAAGTTTGGCCAGTTGCAAAGCCAAGCCACGACCACGGCGATAGACCCGGCGAAGTAGAAGCTTGTTTAGCATCACCAAACGGCGGTTGACCTACTGCAGGCTTAAGGGCAATAAAAGGATGAAGAATAAAATCGGTGACCGTGGGTGGCTTCTTATCTGGTGAGAGAAGTTCCGTTTCTATTTTCGCAGAGTCATTCCTGTTAGGCGTTTGATTGTTTTGCTCTGAAAGTTTGAAAATCTTATGTAAACTATTTGTTTATTTGCAAGCTATCGGACAACATTGCTCACCTTCTCTATTTAACGTACTAATTGAGGGAACTGTCAGCTTTTCAGATGAAATATTTGGATTTTCCTTTTCCATCGCCGACTCATCTTGGGCCGCAACGGCTGCCATTGAAATAATTATCATGAAACTGCAAATTTTCATTTTGCACTTTTCTACAATAACGATGAGAATTGATTAACGCTCTAAACTAAAGCCAAAATACCAGCTTTGACACTCGGTATATATTCGCAAATGGTTTAACGTTCTCGCAAACGCTGGCTTTTATATTTTTGGGGAATTCTTGTAATTAGATTTTTTATAAAAGTTCGGTGTAAAGAAATCTTTTCGATTAGTTCGTTCGCTGCCTTAGCAAGAGTCAACTATTTTGAATCTATTGTTATATGTATTCGGAAGCTGTTGAAAGAAAATGAGAGGGATAGAACAGTCCACGTACTTTTTGTAGATATAATCAGCCGTTATATGTTTATCTTGTCTTCCAGCGAATTGAGCAAATCAAGTTTTGTTTATGTTTGCATCCACCACTCACAGAGACCCATTAAGGGATAACAAGGGTATGTTAACTTTATCTGGGCATGTGTAACACGCAATCACATGAATCAAATAGACGAACAAGATGCCTTTCATTCCAAATCAACTTAGAATTCATTATCGTTTTTAATCTTCCCCTTTGCCTGTTTGTCTACGAGTTGGTCTACTGTTGGTCTACAAGAGTTACGCGCCACAATTGATATGCTCCTAGAATTTCTTTTACCGAAGAGTTTCTCAAGGATCTCCTCTTCAATAACGGCGACTTGGTAGCGAAACCTGGGCATGTCTCGTTTCAGATTTCTTTAGGAAATATGATCGATTTTTTTTGTATTAGAAATTTGCAACAAGTTGTCGTTTATTTAAACCCCGATACGATATTAGAACAATCTCTCAACATTCAACCGCAAAAGAGCTAAACGACGACTAGAGTACTTCCGTTAATGGTGAACTGATGAGATGGGTATCTGAGATTCGCTTCAAGGTCAATACTATTTCTTCTTCTTTTTCTTAGTTGTTTTTATTATTCGAATTTTTATTGCTCAACGCCTAAAGAAACGATTAACCTAAAAAAAAAAAAAGAAGAACAACTTACAAGATTTCATAAAAGAGAAAAATCCCAAGCGTAGAAAGACAGATAGTGAAAGCCTCTCACCTTTTGCTTCATCTTATCTCATTAAAAATAATTGATAATCTAGTAAAAGCCCAAAGACAGAGGCGAAATTTTTAAATTTGTGCAAATTTATACATTTTTAAAGCTTTCGTACGTTTCGCTTGACCTAAATTATTCTTGTTGTTAAATTTTATAACTCATACTCTCTTTCTCTCTCCTTATCTAGAAAATTCTTCAAACCTAATGAAGAAACTTATTAATTATTAAATACCCAAAAAAATGAAAAAGAAAAAGAAAAGATATAGAAATTACATCGGTTTAAGCCGAACGGTTACAATCGTGTGAACGGACATTCAAAAAACTAAGTACGCAAGAGGGGAGCAGGAAAGCAAAAAAAAAAAGAAAAACAGCAGAAATACATAAATACAACATATTTTTGAAAATTTCTTCTAGGATGAAAGGGAAGGCAATAACAAGAACAATAATATTCAACTACAGGAGACTACTGTCTACACATTTAAGTAACAAAAAAAAAAAAAAAAAAATCTTTTTGAAAAATATTAAAAGATGACATTTCCGGACTCATTCTCGCTCACTCCAACATTTTTAGCTTAAATGGCTCTATAGCGCACGCAGTGTAACTGATGTAAACTTCAATAAAAAAAAACAACTAAAAAAATCACTTAATCCGCCTACTTACCCACACCTAATAGAATACGTAGCATATTTTAAAAATATTGGTTTTTGTGCGATTGGCGAGCACATTTTAGGTGAAATGGACCAAATTTTTCATCAGAAAAGATAATCTTTTTATTAACAAAAAATGTGGAGATTAACTTATCGCACATTTTTTAAATATTTCTCTTTGAAATGTTAGTTTGAGAATAGCGTGAAAAAGTCAAATGATGAGTTTTATCCATTAGTCTGTCACAACATTTGCCTCCTCATTCTAATTCCCCGACAATTCTATGTGCGAAAGTGCCGCCTTACGGTACGCATCTGTCGAAGACAGAATCATGTTGCGAATTGATAGAGAAAATGACACGAGAATGCGAGAATAAGCGAGTCGTCGAATTCATTCTTCACTTTTGATTTCTTTGCAAAGACCGCTTTCCCCTCTCATTTCGATTCAACGATCGTCACGATGCAATTCAGGTAAAATATTTTTGGCCGGAAATGCTTCCAAATGAGCATAAAAGCATTTAGTATTTAGTTAGAAGATCGGAGAATGATCTTAGACCGTAACTTCCCAGCACTGTCTCATTTGACTTAGGCACTTAGGCACAGGTGACAGGTAACGTTAAGTTAAAAAAAAAAAAAAGAAATGTTTTTTCCACAAAAGTTAACTCAACTCGAGCAGTAGTAGCAGAGTAAATTTGTTTTAGATCGAATTTTTTGTATCGCTTAGCTTGTAGCGCATTCATGTTTTCATGCTTTGAGTTCAAATTTCAAGTGCGGTAGAGTTTTCAATAAAACCGATAGCCTTAGATGCTGACGCGTTAAGACATAATCTTAGATTTTAAAATTAAATTAATAACAATATCAATAACAAAAAATATTTATAAGAAATATTTTAGAAGGATTTTGAATCCATGATGTGGAGAAGAGAAACAGTATAAATAAAGTTGAAAAGGTCCGGAAAACGCAATTGAAAAGAGAAATTCTGGGATTAAAATCACTGCTTGATAACATCTCAACAGGCTGACCCGTCGGATCCGGATCCGGATCCGGATCGGATTCCGCTATCCACATCAATCAACCGCACACATAATACATACATATACATTTCTTGTGGAATCCTCAACACTTATTTCTCTACGTTAAGAACACTTGATAACTTTAATATACTAAACTAAACAGTCATATACATATATATATATATGCATATATATATATATATATATATATATACTATATCTAATACTATAATTAAGATGACCTCGCATATTAAGCGGAAAAGGAAATGTACAGACTCTTTCAGGGTAATTTTTGCCTTCTACTTATGATTAAAATAATTGGTATTTGAACGCAAGCTTCTGTAACTCAACGTTGCAGTACAATTTTATAGTTAGCACAGCATATAAATGCGAAGATGCAATAACAATAAAAATGAACATTTATAAAGAAACGAGAAAAGCATTTGTGTCTGGAAGCGAATTTTTAATATCCAACAGTAACTTGAAAGCCAGGATCTTAGGTTGAATTAGTATATGACTATAATTTGTGGTGTTCTTGGCACGTGTGTGCGTTTATGGTTGCTAGACAAGCGGAGGGAGATGAAGAAATAATCCGATAGAATTGTGGAATAGAATACACGCACTCTTACGACTACATTAACAACGAATAAACTCTTGATCAACAAATTTTGCGAATATAATTTAGGGAGGGCCGAGAGCGAACGTAATTAAACTGATCCGGAATTTAATGCTTAGCACTTTAATACTACATATGATTGGATCGAGGAATAGGACTGACTGACTGACTGACTGACTGACTGACTGACTGACTGTATCGACTAATATGAAAATCTTAACTCGAAGTAAAAAGTAGGCGATAAATGCCAAGATTATGAAAATCTGTTTGCTTAACTCCTTTCTGGAATAATTACAAAGATTGTGATATCGAATTTGCTCGTCCACGGTTCGATCCCTCGAGTAAGCATTCAGCTGAACGTAGTTCAACTGATTTGGCATATCGCGATGCTTGGATACGATCTTTAAAGTCGCATTGGAAGTGTCGCATGCACTGTGACGAAGTTAACATAAATTCTGGTAACGAGTGTAGTAAGAAATTAACATAAATTTCTCATTATCCATCAACGCGAAAGAGATGGAAATCTCTATAATATACAAATAAATTGCTAAAATTTACATAAAATGTTTGTCAAAGTGAAATAAGTTTTTGTTTTTCATTACGTAAATTTTTATTTTTTTCAAGAATTAAAGTAATTTTATATAAATTTTGTCAAATTACACGACATATAAATAAACTGAGTTTATAGTTTTTCGGAAACATTCTTCAAATTTTTAAGTCAATGTTTAGACGTTTATTTGTTTAGAATTCATTCAAAACACAATGAATGTGATGATAAATTATTTTTGTACCTTTAGTTCAATTTACCTAAATTTGAAGTAAGTAAAACTCGCAATTGCTTCAATAATATAAAATAATTATCAAAAATCTCACTACTACTTAAAGTAGGTAGTCCTGTGCTACGGCACTATGACCAAGCGAATGTGATTAAAGAAAATAAAATATCTACGTTAACAAAAGGTAGTGTTTTTCCGGGTGTTAGAGCCATCGAAAAGTTGACTTTGCTTAAATTTGAAAAAGTTATACCGACATCTCTGATTCGACTTAGATCGAGTGAACGAAATGGAGATGAGCTTGCACCGGTCTATAGTACCGATAATATACCTAGTGATGCACATTTTATACCGACCCCAAGTGGTATTTCCGATCATAACGATGTTCAGGCCGCCGCAGTGCCCAATACTTTCATGAAGAACTTGGAATGGATGACTTAGACAGTTTGGCATCGCTTCTAAACGGAGCAGAAGAAGAGATGAACGGTGAAAGCACCTTTATAGCAGCTGAAGCTGCAACTAGTAATGGTAATGAGGGAGATACTGAGTACGCATACAACATAGATGACGAAATGCTGAATATACCAGAAAATGAAAATATGGAATTATCGAACCTCTTGAATCGATCGTATGATGACCTTTACGCCACATGAGCTGAGAATCTAAAAACACCACCTTACACAATAGAGGAGATACCCGTTTATTTGTACCCAACTGTCGATGCGAGTCAAGCTTTGGAATCAAGGCATCAAATAAAAGTTAAAAAAAAAACATAGAAAATTCTTCAGAAAAAAAGAGTGAGCTTCTTAGCTAACGTTCGTATAACTAAAGTTAAATAACATTTCTCTCCTAATAGCAATCTTTCTACGCGAATACTTACGATTGTAGTAACGGGGCTCCCCTTCTTTGACACCAAGAGAAAAGAACGGCTCTGCATACTGTTGCAGTTTTTTTTTTTTTCTACAAGAGACGCAGGAGAGAAGAAAATCTATTTTCCCATTAAAAGCTGAAGAGACCGTAAGTAAAGAATTGTCGAGGAGAGTGAAAGTGCTGGTGATAGAAGGGCCATAATAATTACGTAGACAGAAAAGCGAAAAAAGATATAAAAAAAAGAATAAAGGCAAAGGACAAGTTCGCGTGAGAAGGAAGAGATAGTGGCAAAGTGAAAAAAACGGTCACAGGTATCTACGGAGATCTTTTAGTTGAGCTCTTATGAAGCTTCCACTGCAAATGGTTGATAAAATTAATTTTAAAAATTCATTTCACCAAAATAGGGCGAAAATGGCGAACTGTATATTGAAAACAAGAAAGAACAGACGGACAGACAGCCATAAATGGATTCAGGAAGTCAATCTGAATCGGTCGGCATAATGGCAAGCTTAAAATATCCTTGTGTAGGGATGTAAAGTATAAAAAAAGGAGTGCCTGCTTTAAGCTTTCTATTTAAGTGAACATTAGGTGAAATTGTACAATAGAAAGACTCGCTTTGGAACACTCGCCGGAAGAAGTGAATCCTAAGCATTCACACATACTATGTCAGTTTTCTGTATGCTTCTTATATCCTACATCAATGGTAAGCTAATAATAATTAGCCAAAACGAGCGAATAACTGCAGCAAACGAACGAGGTGTTGGGCATAGGTGGTGTAGGTCTTTTTTTCTCAACTTTCATTACCGTAAAACTTATATCTACCCAAACTTATATCTAAACGCCTTGGCTTAACTCAACAAACTGAGATTGAAAATTCGTTTCACCCGGACGAGGAGAATTTTAAAACTTTTCTACAATCGATCTGAAATAGGGACCAAATATTTGTTATATATAGAAGGTATTCTGAAATTTACGCGACATTTCAATTAAATGAAAAGCAGAGCAATTTGTTTTTTTTAATTGTAATCTTTTTATTGGATCATAATGCAACTGGGATAGGGTTACGCGTGGAATAGCTAATAGGGTAAATGACCTGCACGGCTGTCCTGGCACATATGCACTGTTTCAGCCTTTGCTTTATGCTTTTGCTAGCCCAAAATCGATACCACATGGCGACACGTTGTAGAGGCATTCGTTTTTCGACCGTCACATGCGGCAATTTTGACGGTTAACGAACTATTCATGAGCTTCATCGTTTGGTATGCTTTTGCTTTGAAGTTAAATCAATATTCCGATCATATTTTGCACTAAATATGCGAACTGTCACCGCCAAACTCTCATTACTTTTGAAATATTGTTCAACGAGGAAAACGCATTACTCTCTCGTCCAATGCGCCATTTTTACTAACCCTAAGCTGTCAACTGTTAAACTGATTTTTTTTTTTCGGTTGCTACGACATTACCACACAAACGGCGGGAAATTCAAATCTTGCGAAAATTTCAAGACACCCTACATTTAAAAATTTAGATTAAAAATGAGTCCGACACACGTCCGTAATTCAGAAGAAGAAAAAGAAGAAATATTGAAAAGCGGGCAGACAGGATTCATTCTAAATTGAATATAACTTCTTCTTGCTTCCTAATTAATAACATATTCCATATTCCATTGATTGAAGGACACGAAAATATCTACTCTTACGAGTTATGTTTTTAAGATCTTATGAAAAAGCACGTGCAAGCATAGTTTCTATACACAACTTTCATAGCGTTGTAGAAAGTTTTTTTTAAAGTATATTTTCAATGTTCATTAAATATTTACCTAGAAGTCCCTTCGTTAAGAGTCCCTACCATTGTTCGCCGCCGCAATCAGCCGCAACCCAGCTTAGATCATTTACTCTGCCTTCCTCAAGTAATACGCGATTTATAAATTTGTATATAAAATATGTGGCTTGTGCGTATGTGTGAACTAATTGGCCATTTGTTCGACTTCAATTAACGCAGTCTCATAAGCTTCTTTGAGTTTAGCTTTAAGTCGGTCCACAATATCGAACATACTGTTTTGCTCAGCCACAGATACCGTAGTACGTTCGGGTATAAAAGCTAGTGTTTCCGGCCCTACTGTAGTAGCAATAAAAGCTTCTTCCGTAGTCGTTGTTGCAACTTGCGATTTGCATACTGTTACCGCGTAGTTCACAACGTTTGCTTGAGACCTAATTGCCCAGTCTTGAACCTTATTGAACACAATTCGAAGACTCTGCATACTCACCATAATTTCTTGCTCAGACGCTTGCAGTTTTTTATTGATAGTCTCTAGTTCAGCTTGCAATTGCTTTCTATCCCAAACTTTCTCTATGGGTTGTAATAATTTTTCTTCTTCTTCCTCGCTAACTTTCGCCCAAATCGCTTAAGATATGACAATTTTCATTTTTATATATGCGGTTATAGATCTACGCGTTGGCTTTTCTTTACTTACCCTGTGCAAAAAGAAAAAGCAAAAAAAAAACTTGATAGTTATTCAACGATTTTAACATTTTCAACGATTCGTAAAAATGTTTCATTTGAAGTTAGCTCACTTTTGTTTACTCTCAGTGTGAGGCGAGATTTCATTGGAAAACGAGTTTTTATTGAAAAATACGTTTCGCCTGATTTGTTCCGTTAAATAGTACAATAATTGTAAAAAATAATTTTTTTTCTTTTATATCTCGATAAAAATAAAGTTTTTATCCGTGGAAATCTCTCGTAGTTCTAACGCCGAATTTTTCATGGCCCAGCTAACAATTTTTACGGTTGCACAACAATCTGCCTTAGAGATGCTTATGGTCATGCTCTATATGATGGGAGGCGAGCTGACGATATTTGAAGTCACATATCCTCATGCGTCCTTATCGTACTATAGATCATATTATATATAGGGCTAGGCTAGGGTTTTATTAATTACGGCCTTTTAATCAATGAATTATTAACACATCTCATCATGTACGTTACTCGCCGGGATGCACCGTGACACACATTATTCTGGCCTCCGCATTATCACACCGTGCTGCACTGATAGCTGTACAAAACAGCTCAGAGAAACACTCTTCAAAATTATCGTACATTGGTTACTAGACGCAAACATCTTCTTGTTAGGCGAACGAATACAAAAACACAAAGAGTTAACGAACGAGTCTTTTCGTAGAACAATTGATAGGCGATATGCGTATGAAAACTACACTCCTAGTTAAGGCAAACACAACAATCAATTGCAAGGAGCTATCGTCACAACTTAACAATACGTAAAAAAGCGCACACACTCGCATATACTCATTAGTATATTTACGACTTTTTAAATTTTATGAATATAAAGCAAGCCGAACGATTTTAGCAGAAAATATATAACGAACTGCATAGATGCAAATTAATCGCGCTTTACTGCTGTCATTCAATGCATTGAACAACTGGAATACGTAGCGTGCAAAATCATACGACGAATAGACGCGCATTGCTTTCAGCTCTAAAGTCAGACCAACATACAACAACAACAGGGTTTATTTGCGCTGCAACCTTTATAAGAAAAACACATATAACTTGCATGACGTTGTCGAATGGCTGCTTAAGTTACCCGCCAAACAGCGGAACCGTTTATGGCATGAAAACGGAACAAAGAAGACGGTAATAGCCTTAGGCATCTAACTGGCGTCGTGCAAATCGGAAAACGTTGCTGAACGTTACTGAGGTAAAGAAAAACATCGAACTTTTAAATACTTGCGCCAAAGCCAAGAGGATTACATACATAAAACGCTGATGGATCCATGAAATGTGAGAAGAAATATCCGAAATGGCACTTCGCTCCACTGGTTTATTATTTACCGAAAGATGAGAAAGTTGAAGCAAACACGAATAACAACAAAATAAAAATAGCAAAATACGAAGATAAGATTAATTGATCTTAATTTCCAGGTTGTAAGTGGATCAACCTTGAGTTGATATTCCGGCTAAGGAGTAATCATCTCAACTGGGGCTCGAAACGGAAAAGGAAAATCAAAAGCGAACGAAGGGGGTCTACTAAAATCGGACAAAAAAAACCGAGCCCAATAAAAACAGTCATCCTTTACGCAAAGATGCGTTGATTAAGATTAAGGATGAATAGGATCGATCGAACAAATAGAAGGCAAAAAGAAGGCCTTAAGTAACGTTCCAACGAATACACGTTTCATAGAGCTGAACCAAAGCATTCATGTTACCGGATGGAAGAATATAGAAGCAGATGGTAGCGAAGCTTGTTTCACCACAAGCTAACAAATTCAAGATTTGCAAAAGATTTCGAGTAAACTCCCAATGGAGGAAGTGATTATATGGTCGATCAGATTTGACGAAAGGAAAAACGTTCTCAAATTTATTGAGAATATCGAAAAATACTAATGTTTTCAAATTTCAATAACATGATGACGAAGCTATGTCCCGGCAAGTAGTGTTATGCAAATAAGGGACGGTCTGAGGCCGAATAATAACAGCTGAGTGTGTTTATACTCCTTGTACATTAACCGCACTGTGGAATATTTGGCGATAAGGTTTAACGAATTTACCGACAAGCAAAAGTGAAATTTACTAACAGACTGTAGTGTGTTTTCATCGACTTCGATTTACGTACAAGAGATAAGGTAAGAAAGCAAAGCTGAACGCTATGAAAATATGCCGACAAAACGAAGCATAGCTACACTGGACGCAGTTGGCGCAATATCTTGCGGGCCCGACCACAACAAGCAGAGTCGTCACGACTGAAACCGTCTATCCGAATAACTCGGCAACGGGCCTAGGGCAGTTGTGGTAGCTGAATGTCCAAGCACCACTGCCGTGAATACAGAAATTATTACTGCTCCCACCGCAGATGATTGCGGGCAACATATGAAAAAGCCTTTACCGACATTAGGTACATCAGAAATATAATGTGATGTGTAGAGCAACATATCGGGAAATATTAATCAGATTACGTCATCTTACCGCATAGTCAAGTGATTGAGAATCGCGACTATCAAGTCGATATGTTCGGTTTCAATTCCCAATGCGGCCGACCATACTTTTGGTACGAGTGGTGTGTGGTTGTAGCTATAGTGGTGATACTCGGTCGATAAAAGCATAAGACTTACCCGTCGGCTACGCACCTCTCAGTCTGTGGCTCGTTCCTTCCTCTGTTCTCCCACTTTTTACTGAGTATTACCGTGTCACACGTATAGATAATATTCGCTAAGTGATTGGTAAAAAAAAATATCGTGCGATCGAAAAATGACACTTCAGTCTACTATTTTTGTACAGATACGTTGGTTTAGTATTTCGTCGATTATATCCAAAACTATGTTGGAATAAAAATAAGAGAAATTTTTGAGAAATTTTTTTTCTATAAATTATTCAGTTTTACGACGAAAAAGGTAGAGATGGATGTTGCAGCCTATAGATGGTTTCCTTGGTTCTGGTAATCGTCCAGAATCATTCGCGATAAAAACACTAAACGTAATAATTTTAATAATTGCCAGAACAATGACTGGAACATACGACGTACGCGAATCTGCCGTAGAATAACGTATAACAGCTGCGGCGGGGAGAACACGACGAGTAGAGACAATCAATGGTTAGGCGAAGGAGAGGAGGAAAGTTTTCGCAGATTTCCAAGGTAAATAAAATTTATAGATAAGTGTACTGCTCTGTTAAAATGGCTTCAATCACATTTACACGTACATAGCATCTATCGCCACATAGCCAACGTGAAAATATATCTGAACTTGTAAGCGATATTTCTTCTTCGCTTATTAATTAACGATTTTCATTCCATGTTTAATCCTATATATTAATCGAGGGGAATTCTGTTAACCCTCTGATATTATTCCCTTCAGTCTGTGCACTCGTACAAACACTTCACATACATATCGCATACTGTTTGCTGAACGAATCCTTTTTACTAGATAAATAATAGGAAATAGGAAAACATACATTCAAACATGTGTTCGTACAACGTTCAATACTTGCCCGAAACTCACGACATGCGTTTATGGTGCAGACTTCAAAACTCAATAGTAAAGAAGTGCGTACACATACACTCTCACAACCACATTTAACACTTATGTACAAGACAAAGGCAATGATGCGAGCGGCAAACATACAAAAGCAAACCACGCATAGCACTTGATCTGTTATTGTAGTACAACATTGTATTGCCAATCAGGTAAGTAGACAGGAGTTACATGATAAAAAAAAAAGAAAATGGAAAGAGAAAGAGAAAATAACTTGACGAGCTGCAGTTTATGTTATTCGCCATAACAGGGTGATAGAGAGAGTAGGCAAAAGCATTGGCCTGGCCCTTAAAGGTCCGTTTAAATTAATCGCTTACTTTGTTGCTTTTCTTGCCACGAAAATCATATTTCTTCGCATATGATTCTCCTGAAGCCACCATATTTTGTTTGTTCGAAATTGAAAGAAACGCAAATAAAGAAAAGCAAAATTGAATTCTACGAAAGTCAGATTAATTGGCGTGAATTTCTCGGTACGTAACTGCTAGAAAAATTCTTAGGTTATACCTCGATGAAGAGGTGCAATTATCTCACCTACTTAAACCTGACAGATTGGGTTTTTATTTTAATATAAAAAATTCGTTTCTTTGTGTTGTGACAGAAATAGAACGTAGTAAAGCAAATAATGTCCGACGTCATCGAACATCATAGCGCATGGATATGTCTTTTCATTAAGTAAAACTGTTTTCAAATTATCGCCGGCCTATTCGGGTTGCGAAACTGCCACGACGCATAGACTTAGGCATAGAAAATTCTGATATCTTTACGCGATTAGAATAATTGACTGAAACATGAACTCTAGTCCTCTTTTTAATTTCACTGTTTCTCTTCCATTTAACGTACAACGGATGCTTTAAAAGTTATTGTCGCAGTCATCAAAACGGCGAAGACCTGAACTACAACTTGGATGATTTGAAGCAATGACGCCAGGCGTTAACAGGAACAGCAATAACGCTTAAGAGATAATACATTTATCAATATTTTATTAGCACTACTTGCTTTGGCATCTTCCAAGATACTGTAATAGAATTTTGCAATTCTTTCATCGCATCATAAGACATCGTTAAGCGACTGTGATGGCAAAGTGTTCACTTGCTTCATATGTGAAACAGCAAGAGTGTGTGCGTAAAAGTGACGAATCACTGGTTCGTAACATATTGATTGACTCCTATTTTTGGAGGAAAGTGCTCCGGTATGTACATGTTTTGTGAGGATCGAATAAAAAGTAACAGACTCGAGCTCCAAACAATGCGATATAAGTTAGCAAACGTCACTTGGGTAAGTAGGTTGATTAAAAAAATTCTCGCAGTGTAATCGGCTAAGTCACTGAACCAGCTCGGTTCTGGAAGTCAAAACACGCGAGATGTATAAAGTTTTTTGTTAACAGCGTCCGTCACTAAATTTCGATTTCATTAATTCAGTTTTTTCCCTTTTTGCAAAAATCGCCGGTCGACAGGCGTTAACGGCACCTGTTGATTGTTATGGCGTGGCTTTATTTTATGAACAGGAAACATAGTAGAAAAAGATCATTCAGTCAATTGCATAATCTCAACACAAAGTTCCACACGCAGGCATTTAACCCATCATGGGAAATACGTTACATATTGTATACGATCAATAAATTCCGGTCCAGCCGAAAAAAGTCGCATCACACAATGTGTATAGCGTGTATAGCGGCTCCTTAAGATCAAGTGCATCAGTTAGCAATTTTCTCAGGTCTATCAACATACACGATTATAGGTATGTAACATATCAGGAAGGCAGCTAATTGGAAAGAGGACTCATCCACTTGGTGTGAGTAAACACTTTCAAGAAAAAGAAGAAAAAAAATTGTTGCACTCAAGAACCTTTTTTTCGAAAATTTTTATAAGAATTTTTTAACGAAAGTTGAAAATTTATGTTCGGATTTCTAGTTTAAGATCAATAAACTTTTGTACGTTATTATCACTACAACAGTTCGTTTCGACTTTCCTCAGAGGATTATTTTGTTACAAATTTCAAACATTAAATTTAGCGTCTCACGCTAATATATTCGGTGATATTGAAAATTCTCCGCGTTTTTTTCCGCGGAATGGTGTTGATGGTGGCTACATATCGGGCAACACTCGACTAATTGTCTCCAACAACCATACGCATTAAAAAGAGGACGGACATATCACTTACACTTTTCGTGCAGATAGTTTTCTAATTCTTTCCTCGTCTCAAAAGCTGTACCGATTTGAAAACGAGGTGAAGCATCTAAAGAAGTACGCCATGTGCTGCATTTTTACTATAAAAAAGGTAAGAGCGCTGCAAACACATGGCCGGAAGATATGTGAAGCGTACGGTGAAAATGCTATGAGTGGACAAAGGACCCACCCAGACGAAGGAAGAAGCCACTGAAAGAGTCGATGAAAGTTTGCAACGGGTGGAGCAAGAGCACCACGCAAGCTGTCAGCAAATAGCAGAGGCACTAAACATCAATCACATGACAGTTTGGAATCGCTTGAAGAGAGCGGATTACAAAAAGAAGCTCCAAAAAAAAGAACCGCCGAGACTTTTCATTGTCACCCATTAAGTTTAGTAAGACAAGTAAAAATACAGATTTTAGACTGCATGAGGCATAAATATTTTATGAGTTGTCTTTGAAGTGTTTACCGCTATTCTTATGCAATCGAAATTTTATTTTGCGAATATTGCGTAACGAATGAATTCAAAAATATTTCTGATTTTTTAATTTTGACTCCTATCGACATCCCAGTGTGCTGTATCCGATTTGATTGCTTCCAGCAAGCTTTGTAAATTATTGCGGAAGGCTATCTTGTGCCTCAAATAACTCTCTTTTCTTTCGTCTTCATCGTCTAACTCTTCTTGCAAAGTATTCAATTTGCCTAAAGATGCCTGATATTCGTTAATGGGCTCTCCAATCATCGACATATGTGATCCGATTTCATCTTCTAATCTTTTGAAAGTCCCTCTAAGCCTCAGCAGCTCTGTACTCAATTTTTCGAAATTATCGGAATCTAATTTTTGATTTTCATTTACATTTTCGATTTCGACTTTACCATCTTCTTCTATGCCACGATCATCTTGAACTTGATTTGTATCCGATTTGATCTGATGAGTCTCTTCTTCCCCTCCTCCCTCTTCGTCATAGTCAAAATCCGCTTCTTCTGTTTCATTATTATCATCCAGGTGATGATTTAAACCCAATTTATCCTCAAGCGGAAATTCGTCTTCATATTCAACATTCCTTTGTTCTCTCTTATCATCATAATCTTGACCTTGACTTAAATCCAATTTATTCGGGTATGTTTGATCCGTTTCCTTTTGCTCTTTCCCGTCATCATTAGGTTGATTTTCATTTAAATCCGATTCCGAATCATTCGGTTGCATTGGTTCCGTTTCATGTTCAATGACCTTTTCTTCTTTTTCTTCAACACGACTCGTATCATCATTTGCATCCAATTGATTTTGATTTGTCGCTTGTTGTTCAGCCCGACACATTTTGTTTTGATAATCGGTCACGGCTTGATATTGATTACGAGCCCATTCGATAACTTCGTTATAAAGCCTATTGATCTTTTGAACTCTTCGATTTAACTCTAATTCGTTTGCTTTTATATTGAAGTTGAGACGGTCTGTGGCCGCCTGCAGTAGAACATCATCAGTGGTTCGAAAATTTAACTCGAAAAATTTCCCATTCTTTTGCCAAGGAAAACCTACTCGATTTTCATCCTGAACCGCATGTGTTGTCACCCACTTTACTAAAATATATCAAAAGCTCGATTAACGTACGAGTGCAAAGAATAATTTATTCACCGTTTAACAGAAGCAGATGTACGAACATTATTTGAAAGTAGTTCAATAATTTGAACATATTTTTTTTTTCCAAAAAAAAAAATTTATGACACGTTTTTTAATGCTGCTTTAACTGTACACTACGCAGTGTGAAACGAGATTTCTCTTTGACATGTATTTTTATAGCGAAACTTTATTTGATTGATTTGTTCCAAGCAAAGTTTGCGATCAGCAAAACATATCGAATCGTTAATGATTCTTACACGCGGACAACTTTTTCACAGTTTCGATTTATGTTTTCAGTTCGTTGCAACGTGAAAAAAAAATTATACTCACAACTTCCAATTCGCCGATATTTTACATCGTCAACAGTTTTGTTTTCTATGATAACCGGAAAACGTAGGGCATAGATATTCTTGATATTTTTATTGTTTCGATATAACCCTAACGTTGCAGTTATGCAGTATGATCGAACGGTCGAAAATTATTTTTTCTGTCCATCTGTATGATGTGATCTAAGGTATGTTGATGGAAGCAGGACATCTTCCATTATCTTATGATGTGATCTAAGGTATGTTGATGGAAGCAGGACATCTTCCATTATCTTATGATGTGATCGAAGGCATGTTGATGGAAGCAGGACATCTTCCATTAGATTATGATGTGACCTAAGGTATGTTGATGGAAGCAGGACATCTTCCATTAGATTATACCCTAACTTAGAGATAAAAGATTTTTCAATATGTGTGATACGATTCCTTCTTCACAGACGGGTCATGCTTTAAGTATCAAAAATTACTCCATTTTGAGTATCGTGCTCAACACTATTTGGAAATTACACAAACTTTTTATTGAAATAATTACTCTTATGCTGTACCTTAACAACACTCGTCGTCGTTATCGTCCTCCTAAGTTTGCTCCTTTCCGCCTACTCTCTCTGATGACAAAAATTGCCGTTGTCGCTAAGGCAATTGTCGATTCAAGTCGAAATTCGTTTTTTTCCAACAACTGGAATATTCGTTGAGCTCAACTTGGCGAAATTGGAGGTAAAGTGTGGGCCTACATCGGGAACGTTGTGAAATCGCTGAGTTTGCTTCGTTGGTTTAAGGAAATCATTGTCTCCGATTCGCTTCATTCTCGTCCTAAAGAATAAGTGATTACTTACTTATTGTACGAGGTAAATTCGCGAGTTACACACACAGGCCCGTTTCGCAAAAGTGGCCGCTTACCGTGGCATTCGAGTTATTGGCATCATTGGTCGTTATTTCTTTGAAAGTGCGACGGGGAGACCGGTTACTGTGGGTGGAGAACATTACAGATCGATGTTAATGCATTTTTATGGCCTTATATATAGCAGACCGATCTAGTTATTACATAATAAGTTCGATGATGTAATAATTTCAAGAAATTCAAGAGATTTTTAACGTCTTTCGATTATTGCTTTCAAAAATTATTCAAAGTCGTTGGTCTGCATTTATAAATAAAATTGATTTCGTATATCCATTAAGAACGCATATCGGTGAAATTGATGTCAAATGTAGTGAGATTGAAAATTGGATTCACCGCATTCATTCCGGCAATAAGAGTCCCGCTGAATGTTTGACTGATATTGCATCTAACACTTAATAGCATCGAATACAATTTGAAATAAAAAAAAAAAAAAGCTTTGCTTTTTTCAATTTTTTTTTATTTTTTCAATTAATTTTTTGTTAAAGGAAATCACTTTTATTGAAAAATCGTGTATTTGCCCAACTTGTGCTTTAATTTTCAGTACGCATATGTATATATATATATGATGTTGCGCAAAATATGTATGATGTGAATGCACATCTCATCCCGACGGTTATCTGTCGGGCTCGAAAAATAAAGAAAAATAAAAAAAGTTGCATTCGCTCTGAGCCACCCCCTACTGCTCGCTACATTGAACCAACAAATATTGTAATATTTTGAAAATTGAATGCATTTCTCGTGGCCAGCCCATCATGCTTTTATCCATCTTTCAAACAATTTTTTCTTATATTTAACAAAGTTTTAGACTATGAGCGGACAGGTGAATAAGCGGGCATAGTTAAATCGGCTTGCAATCTTACAGTAGAGAGGATCAAGCATATATCTTTTACGGGCTATCTGAAGCATAGTCGAAATGCTACAAACGAAAACACAAGTCTAGCATACGGTCACCTCTCGGCGATGAATGTATAAAGAACACAAGAGCGAAGAGTTGAGGGAATCGCTTTGTAACCCCCTTGGCGGACGTACGGAACTAATATGATGGTATACAAGCCGTAATGAATGAAAAGATTACCGCAGCTGTTATCGCTAAATTAAACCTATAGACACACGCAAAGTTCCCTGAGAATCGAGCTAACCATGTTACTGTTAAGATGGATTGAGAAGAAATGCATGTCTCCGGTATAAGGCGAGAAAATTGATCTATGGACAGCTGATATTCGCCACAAGGGCCTAACTGTATTAACGAACTTTTTTATACCGTTTACGGCCTGTATTTTGCATGGGTTATGAAAAAATAGCATTAAAGCGCTACACGGTTAATTCGTACCGCGTTGCATGTTTACTTAATCCAAGATATAAAACAGAATGATATAATGATCACGACGGTACAAATCAAGACAACGAGTACCGTCTTGTTTTGAAACCTGTTTTGTATTATATCGAAGCCGTGCTGTACGAGACTTTCAATTAAAACAAATCAATCAACAAAAATAATGAGTTCGATAAGTACCGTGTAATACGAGGATCGCCCGCGTTCTGTTCGGACTTGTTCTGCATTCAACAAATTTTTTCGGATTTCATAAATCGTACTCACTAAAATTTTAAATTATATTTCTTTCTCTTTGCTTTCGCTTTATTTATGAATATTTTTCTTACAACTACGGATACAATTTAGTTGATCGACAAAATTCGTTCAAAAATTTTACCAAGAACAACTTCAAAGGCCCTAGGACTAGAATTTCCTCAATATTGAGACGATAATATTGTATATAAAATAAAAAAAATTTTGGACTTATTTCGCTGATCCCCGAGCTTCTCTCGATAAGAGTGCCAAAAAAGAGTTGAGACCAAGTTTATGTCTCTAAATGGAATTTTGACGCTGTAATTAGTGATTTCAGCAGAAAGAGATAAAATTTATCTATTTCCGTTGATCAGGTATAGCAATGAGTTGCTCTGTCATTTTTATTATAATCTACTGAGACCAAAGCAATAAATTCTCGAACTAAAAAGTACGATAAACGGTGGCACTCGTCTCTTTTTCTAAAGGTATTCTGGGGAATGGTTAGTTTAAGGGCTTTAATAAAGTTTGATATTTTATTGATGCTGATTGTTGTCGAAGGGTTGGATGCGTCGAAAGCGAGTCTTCGAATAGTGAAAAGGTTTTCGCATTCACACAAATGTACGTTTAATCGTAAGATTCTGTCCACAATTGCATATTGGAGGAGGAGTACTTATCTTAAGGATGCATTAGTATCTTGCAATCCGCATGACAAAGACGAGTTCCTGATTTTCTTGAGGTTGATTGAATATTGTGATGGACTTAATGTGTGCTGCATAGAGGACAAAGCGTAGTCTTTACGTATTCGTCGCAATATAATTATACGATAATTATAACTACGAAACGTTATACAGTATATATCGCGATCCGATATCGCAGAAATCGTTCACTCAGTAAGTTAGGTGACTTTAGCAGCAGAAGTAATTAAATCTCTTAATTAGTTCTCCTTTTTTTTGTTTAATTTAACTAACAAGTGAAAATGTATTAATTGCTTCTACTATGTAATTGAAAAATATCTTTTTAGACCGAAAGTCACGCGTAATCAATACTTAAGTGTTCAATTGTCACGAGAACGAATGTATAAAACTATTAGATGGTAGACGGTGCTCTTCTAATGATAAAAATGCTTTACTGCAGCTTTTTTACTGCATCGGGGATGACATGTCGCCATCTATCGCCTCTGCGGACAAAAGATTATTAGAATAATCGTCTCGGGGCTTAGGGAGGCTTAAATTATAGCCTGACGTTTCACTTGTGGGCATAATTATTGAAATATTGAACGGCGCACTACCTGTCTGCAGTAAATTCGCGCATACCTCGGGCTGGCTATTGCGGATCTTCTCCATTGCTCTGTTCGCCCAAGCGTGGACATCGTCATAAAAAGTGCGAATTCTTATCAAATCATAATTTAGCTTTCGTTCAATTGCTGATATTTGCGTTATAATGTCGCCCTCGATTTTTTGTAAATCGATCCTGTTTTTAACATAGACAAGGTTCCCATCGAAAAGCTGACCCATCGAACCATTCACTGAAAAAGTATATCAACTTGACGTTTGAAATGAGCAATGAACACACACAATTTTTACTTACTCTGTATTAAAAGCAAATGAATTATCAGTAATTGGAAACAATTCAACGATTTCAACATTTTCGATAATTTAACAAAGTTTGGTTTCATTCTCTTTTCTCTATGTTCGTTCAATTTGGTTTACACCCAGTTTGAGATAAGTTGCAACGAGAATTGCATTTTTATACCAACGTAATATATTTTCATTGATTTGTTCCACGCGTTTGTTATGTAAAATTTATTTTCTTTATTTTTATCGCAATCGATTAGCAAAGAAACCGAATCTTTCACGGAATGTGCACGTGTAAGTCTTCGTTTTTCGTTCTTATTCGCCTATGAAATTGTTAACGCTCCCAACTGATGCTTGCACGTCGATGATGTCACTGGCTTAACAAGAGTTGACTTTTTATGAAGTCAGTGACGATTTTGTTCGCCTTTTTAAGACTCTTCTCGGTGATGTTAGCTACAAGTGGTTACTATTGTGATCTAATGCTATCTTCATTGCACGTTTCTTGCATCTTGGAATCGCTAGTTTAGATCAAGCTATGAACCTTTACTTTACTTAGCATTTTTTTTTTTTATTTATGTCGGAACATTCAGTGGGCGCTTTTTTGTGCCTAAATCCTAAGAAGAGTGCTTACGAACCTAGTAAAAAATATCATTGTAATGTTAAGCTCTTAGCTGTGACCTTCACTCGTTTCGGAAATTTAGAGCATTTGAGCAAAAAAAAAAAAAAAAAAAAGAAGTCAACCTATGTTGTTTTAGAGCGAACTGTAAAATGTAAATAGAGAGGAGACCTTAAGAAGCGCCTCATTGAAGAAAGCTGTTCTTATTTGCACACATAAGCTGTGCTTTATGAGAAGAACTCGATTTTTCGACATTTCATTTCTAGTTAGGTACGTAGTGCTGCTAGAATCTTTAATACAAACATTAATTATACTTAAGAGAAATAACATAATAAAGACTTAATTTAATTGAATTTTTTTCTTTTTTTTTTTTTTATCTTAAAAGTATTTCAGACCGAAATGAAAAAAAGAAAAATTGAACTGGCTGACGCAAGTTTCTTTATTTCGCTGTCGACCCAATCCAATCAAACCGTCAGTGAATAGCTACCATTTTTATAATTATTTTCCCCTTATATAAGCTTCGAGTTAATTCAAAATTATTATTATAATTATTATTATTTAGCCAGAGAAATAAATTGGGAAACTAAAGTGTGGAAGCGGCAGTAGAACAGCAATCACATGCTCTTGATCAACATAAGCTATTGGCTCGCTTTACGTTGAATTGTTTATGCGTTCCAGAGTTTTGTCTCATCTCGTCTGCCTTTCGAGTTTTTAAAGTCACAACTCTTCAGTTTGAACCTTCGCATTAGCCATCTGTGTAGTAAATAGGAAGCGTAAGCTAATCAGCCAAATTACGTACCCAGCACATGCTCCCAAATTGCTATGCAGAGAAACCGAAACAATTTAATATAAAAAAAAACACCATTTGTTCAAAGTGAAGGAAGGAAGAAAGTGATTGCAATTGGCTGAGGTAGAAAGCCAAAAGCGAATAAAAACCGCGAGAATGCTTATGCGATGATAGATGCTCAGGAGTTACGCTAAGAGTTACGGTGTAATTTTACTATAATTTGTCTATTGTGAATTACACATACTTATGTAAATTATTAGTTAAAATATTTATTAAACTTAGTCAACTTGTAACAGTTTTAATGCTTACAAACCCAGTTTGCCTATATAAAGCTGTTTTGTCAACAATTGTTTAATGTTCCTTGGGTTATAGCTTGCCGTCGAGGCTGGGGAAATCGTTTGCTGTTTTAGGGAGAGTTTTAATTGATCTCCTTTTACTTGAATGTCGTCAGCTGGCTTCATTCTCGGGAAAAGGTTGCTCGCATCGAAAGCTTTTCGTTCCGTGGAACGAGTCGTGGATGTGTCCTGCAGATTCTCTACGGTTTCATTGTCTACTTTTACAACGAAATTTTTTGAAGATTTATTGAACTCTTCCTCCAAATTATTGTCACTGTTTTGCCTAAGAGAACTTTCGGACCTATCATTTCTAATAACCTCTACACCATTCGATTTTGTGCTACTCACGCGGGTCTTTTTTTTACTCTCAATAACATGTATTTTAGCATGGACAGGCTTGGTCAACTTATCGATCGAAGTATTATTAACAAATTTTGTATGGTATGTGATGTCATTTGACAAAATTTCATGCGCCCCGAACGCACCTGAAAACGAACTAATACAGTGAAAGATTAAAACTACAATTCGATCATTATGGCTTACCCTCGACAAATATGAACAAACAACAAACGAATCGTAGATTTAAGCGTATAACAGTCTCCAACATTTTATTGCAGCTTCTTTCCACTTTAGCCGTCTTTACTCAACGTTCGACTAAAATTGTAATGCCATCGCAAATCAATTTTTATAGCTTTGCGTTTCTTCCCTGATACAATTTTAATGCTATGAAATTCACCAGAGAGCTGTGTCAAAACGGAATCAATAAAAAATTTATAATCAGCTTTGGCCGAATTTTTTGTTCATTATCCACCATTGGTCTGTCTGCGATACAAGAATTGAAGCGAACACGCTTGGTTTCGAAATTTCAGTTTCAGTGAATGCATGGAGAGAGGAAGAGACTTTGCGTCCATCGATGGTCCCGAGAGTGGCCGTTTAGCTCCTATGTCTTGTGATGCACTTGGTATTTTACTAATTGATTCAAGCGACTCATCTTCAAATCAATAATAGGCGACTATTGCCCAAGTTTAACGGAGGCCAAGGTAGCGGCAAATATTCCCGTAACAAGACTTCGCTTAGTAAAGGGAAAAATTGCTTATCTTGACGTCAATGAATGATATTAAGAAAGTGTCCTTACAATGGCTAAATCGAAGCAGTTAGAACGGGATCTGGCCCACACTAGCTTCTGTTAGTTGCGTCTTTACTAAAAAATGTTCACTTGATTTTTCAGAAGATCCATTGGCTATAGTTGTATATGGATGGATAGCATTTTGTAGGCCGTTTAGGAAACAACTCCAGACATGATCTAATAGTAACTGAGTCCGAAGTGAATGATTTCCTTCACTATATTTCTCCTTCAAGATATCGGTCTTAAAAATATATAAAGTAAAGGCTGAAATTTAATCACTAAAGGGAATAAAATTTATCTCATTCTTGCTAAGAATTTAGGGAATAAAAATTTCGATATTTTCGCCGTTCATAATCCAGACATAATTTATGTAATTTATAATTTATATCGAACTCGGAATATTCATTATATCACAAATGTGAATGTTATCAAACAGTTGGAGAATCTTACAGACTGCGTGTGCGATAAGTGAGTTTATGTGTTCTTCAACTTGGCCATGAAATGTTACATACTCCAAGTAATTAATTCATTATTTGTAAAATTTTCTTGAAATTACGTTATTCACAGAAAATTATCTGCGCAGTGTGTGAATAACAGAAATTTTCTTTGTGCAGTGACGACCTTAATCATCTTGTTTATGATTTTCAAGTTTCGTGGAAGAGCTTTTCAAAGTAATTAGCATTTAAATTGACTGCTTCTTCGTGCATCATGCTTATATTTTTTTTTTATCTTTATTTATATTTGTAAGTCTCAATGGTTTTGGGAGAAGAAAGAGGAACTTTTTCCTTTACTTCAATCACTTGCAGATTAAATGCGACGAATATATTCAAGTAGAGTGTCCACGATTTAGTACAACTTATATATACGATGCAAGTTAACCCACGTCTCACTTTAAAAACCGCCCCCGTGCAAGTTTATAAAAGCAATGAGAAATGCTTAAGGAAACAGAAAGAGAAAGAAGGAGAGAAAGAGAGAGAGAGAGAGAGAGAGAGAGAGAGAGAGAAGGTTAAACATATTTCCGATTGCTCCAATTGTACCGTAATAAATGATCGAAACTGTATCGAGCAAAAATTGCAAAAGTTCCCGTGAAAACTTTCTTTGGACTTTAAGTTCACTTCCAGCTCAGTGGACTCTTCAATAATAGTAACGCTTACAATGCCAATGTTTTGCGTAATGTCCTCGCTTGAATAAGTAGTTCTTGGGATTACATTTTGAAGCATTAAATATTTGATTTTGCTTCTTCTTAATCGTAACTAAATCACTGGACTTCATCACTTCATCTACGATAATTTTTCATTTATTTTTACCGCAAAATACATAAATTTATCCTTATCCTTATTCTTTATGTTGGCACAAAAGGGGTGGTGGAAAGATAACATATATGAGTAGAACAGAAGTAAAAAGAGGTAGCGAAAGTTAGAAAATCGAATGCAATTTAGTGAGAGATACCATGCGGGACATCGAATTAAGATATCAATCGGAGGCATCAAATACAGCCGTTTTAAACGGACCCCTAGTAACTCGTTGACATGCATTAATCGATTTCCTGCATCACATCTCTGCTTGCGACAAATGTGCATTTCAAGCCAACAGTCCCTTCAAGAACGACAGTCCAGATCAAGCCAACGGTTCTTTAATATTTCGATGCCTTGTTTACCTTGAACTGTTTATAACGACCTTTACAATGGTCTATAACTTCCTTAATAACATTCTGGTTTGATCGAAATCTTTTTTTTTTTGACTTTGCGATTTGCAACGGGCCAGATCTGAGAAGCACGGTTGATGAGGCGGCAATTCAAACTTCACTTCATCCAATTTCCCTGTTGCCGGTTGTCGATCGCTTGTTATTTACAGAGTGTTTTCCTTAAGGTCATATGCCTTTCAACGCGGATCACTTCACTGGAGCTTGTATTCGTGACACTTTATTTTATCAGTTCACACCGGCGACTATTGGCGAATTCGTATGGCAACTAAGCGTAAAAAGACAGACGCTGCCAAAATGTTGTGCCGAAAACTTGTGTTCCCACATTGCCGACCGCACAAATTGCACCTCAATACATGCTACCCACCGGGCAATTTTTACGTGTGATAACTAGTGAAGTTCTCAAATATATGTAAACAACAACAATTACGTGCTTATAAACATTGAAGGAAGTAAAATAGTAAAATAGTGTTAATAGAATTAATTAATATTTATTTACTTGCATGCAAGTGACAAAATCTCAAGTTTGTAAAATTTAATATTTGTTTAGAGTACAATGCCGTTGGAAACATTTAAGTTTATGTAGCGGTACTCCCCAGCTTTTGCAAATATATCGAGTGTATCCTGTTTTTTTATGCGCAGAACAGGCTTTACATTGTCTGTGGGGATATTTTTCCTTGCCGCCAATTGACAATTTGAATAAGTATATGTTTATTCATATCCATCGAAAGTCTATCTTGTGGATCAATTCTGGGCGACTGTTTTGTTCTTTCCTTACTTGTTGGAGGCTCTTCTTCTTCCATGTTGTCCAGATTTTGCGCTTCTTTTTCCTCTATTAGTTGTAGTGCAATTCTGAGTGAAAATTTTTTATAGTCTATTCTCGCTATTCTCGGGATCAACGAAGAGAAGCGGGCATCAAATTATATGCAATAAATATAAATTGTCAAACGGGGAGATTTCCCCGATTGGTCGTGCACTGACATTTTAAAAAATGGGGAGATTTCCCCGATCGGTCGTGCACCGACATTTTAAAAAATGGGGAGATTTCCCCGAGCGGTCGTGCACCGACATTTTAAAAAATGGGGAGATTTCCCCGAGCGGTCGGCAATGTGTTCACTGGCGAAGATCATTTCTGATTAATTGCTTTTGTCAAC
Source organism: Glossina austeni (assembly GCA_000688735.1). Taxonomy (NCBI): domain Eukaryota; kingdom Metazoa; phylum Arthropoda; class Insecta; order Diptera; family Glossinidae; genus Glossina; species Glossina austeni. The sequence continues at coordinate 1,378,936 of KK502425.1, read as the reverse complement.
GAGCAGTGCGCATGACACCAATTTTCATAAAAGTCACGTCCCTTCGTTGCATGCATGCAGTGAAAGCTGCCAACACTCACCGTAATAAATTAATAATCAATCGTTGATATCGATGTGCAACAATTTCGATATCAATCAGATAGCGGAACATGTCATAGTTTCACCAAGACCCACTTACCACTTACTGGCAAATTATTATTTGATGGAATAATCGAATGAATTATTATTGAAAAGGACGCGGCCTCGAGCAAATCCGTTATTTTCTTTACTGTCGGTTTTGTGCTGGCAAAAATTGTAATTTCAAAAAGTTGTCTTACAATTAAAAACAAAATCATCTTCAAATTTAATTTTTGATGAGTTTTGATGCCTTGTTTGTGAAATATGTTTTGAAAAAAAAAAGATTTTAATTCTTGCAAGAAGTTTTTAAAGTATCGGTTTTAAATATCGCTTTTCAATATATGCAAATATATATCGTATGGGTTATCGTACATTAATGCAACAAAGTATCGCACACTTTTATACTTACATACTAATAATGAGTCGCTTATCCGGCAACAAGAAAATGATGATAATTTTTAGAAAAGTTTTCTCGTTTCAGTATAAGCTAATGGTAGGCATTAAAAAACTTTGGACTAAAGCAAATAGAATTTCACTCATCTTTTAGATTTATTTGCTTATTTTCATTCTCTTCCATCCTTTTTCCATTCAGGGGGATACAATTTTCACAAGCGTCTGTCTGACATGCAACAAATGAAGTTTTAATTCACACATGAAATTACCAAAAACCTACACATAAGCTAAATACACTATCTAAACAATGACGGCAAAAAAATATACATATACATATATATGTATATATATTCTTATTCTTACTAACGAAGCAAAAAAGGACTGTTGGTTGGTTGTTTACTCAAAATAAAAATTGAATAAAAAAGCAAAAATAAAGCACAGCAGTACGTACACATGAAGAGGCAACAGGCGTACACAGGCGACAACAGTCAGTCGGTCTGCCTGCATGAGATGAGTAAAGAGTAACTAGTCAATACAATAGTATTTGTCTACAGCATGCACACACAAACACACACACATGTATATATATATATATATAGATTCCATGCAATTGCTTGATTATATTAAAATATTTCGGGTTTTATACAAACACAAAGGCTTTCTCTCTTTCATGCTCGGTAATTGCAATTGTAGTGTAGTAACCATAAACACAATTGTGTTAGATAATCATATATACGAATATTTAAGCATATGTTCGGGCGGGTGTTTGCTAAATCAGCCTATATGCGAGTGCGTATATCTGGTAATAAGGAAAACAAGTGCACTACTACTATGTACAGTTATATCAAATTTGTGTCATAATCGTATGTAAATATATGTGTACTGTATGTGCATATGTGCATATGTATGATGTAGACACAAAAAAAAAAAAAAAGAAAAAGAAAGAAGCAAAAAGGAAACTTTAAAATTTATTATGTGGCCAAGTTATGGGTACGTGTTTGCATATGCAAGCATACTGTTATGCATATATATTAGGAATATAAATAAGTTCTTGCTGATTGACGGAACGGCACGGGTTATATTTTTCACTCCATAGTCTATCGCTAATCATTACTGCATCTATCTCTTATGTAAAATACGAATTCCGTGCAGAAAGGACAATTGATATGCAGACGCCTGTCAACATTTGGGATCGCTTTTTGGGTCTTGTTCGCAGAAGCGAGTCATCAATTGAGTCATCGATTGAAACTCAAAAGACGCATTGTTTGATGACTACAATAGGGAGGATGTCAGTGCGTCGGTGCAAACGTTTTTTGACCGTGTTTTGCTATATAAGGCCGATGCACTGAGGCATCAGACTGAAAACTACCGACATCATGACTTGCGCCAGTTGTTCGTCATAATTTGATCAGTTGTTGTTGTTGTTGTTGTTGTTGTTGTTAACGCTTCCTAATGATGGTTTTATTTCCGCCTTTTTGTAGATGCTACTACTCTGCCTAGTCTATCTTACGATTGTGTGTGCCTTGGATATCGTAACGCATCCATTGCCAAGTTACTTGAAAAAACACTAGAAGGAGAACTTTGCCCAAAGCTACTTAAAACTGTACTTTCGATGTAGTCTGCATTCTCACTTAAAGCTTAAGCTTAAGCTTTAGCTAACGCTTAAGACCAAAACGTTCAGAGGAAACAGTTAGAGATTTGCAGCCCCCTCTGGCTACTCTCTGTTTGCAAAACGGCCGGGAATTTTTCAATGCCCTAATATATATATATATATGTATATGTATATGTATATACAGAAGAATAATCCCAGTATATATATATATATATATGTGTCTGCAGATGAGGATTATTTTGCTTATAAGGGGCCCCGAATTTCATGGAAAGATCAGTGTTTTCGTTCAGAAAGACCCATTGGACTTGAAGCCCGCGTTGTCAAATCTTAATGTTCTCATTGTTTTATTTAGTGCTTCGAACTCAGCGGTAGTTTATAGGAACAATAATTGTTCATCTGTAGAGGTTTTCCACTTCGCGATTTCAATTGCGTCGTTATTTTAATTCGGTGACTTAATCACACAAAGACTTCACGTAGCGACTTAACCTAGCTTTTCATAACGCCCTCAAGAAGAACGTGCTCAAGAAGATGATGTGAACGATCGTAATGCGCCCATTTTATGTGTAGTTAGTTTTCCGATTGCCGAAGTTCCGTAACACCTCTGCACCAACAAATATGCCTCATGTCTAAAAATTGTCTAAAGTTTAATGCGGTCGACTTTGTCAGACTTTAAGTGAAAATATCGTGGCTTCAGCCGAAATTCCCAAAATTTCGTCATTCGCTTTGTCAGCTCTTGTCGTCTAGTTTAGCCAAATTTAGTCTAGCATTGCAGCCGAACGTAGGAGACCTGAGCTCAAAATGATTTTGAAACGATTTTGAATCCTCACTAAGAGTTAAGACTTCCAGACAACAGTGGGGAGAACTGTTGCCGCTGCCAGAGAAACTATAATCTGAGCAGCAACACTTCTAAATGGAATGAAAATGAATCACCATACAAAACGAATCTAATACCATGCAGCATATTTAGTTGAAGTGTGTGCGCGCACACATCTATCCATGTAAATTCATTACATTCATTTGCATACGATTACAGGACCGGCGCTTACCATGGACGTAGCCGTGATCATATCGCCCATACGCGTTGCATTGCAAACCGATTTTCCTAGCGTTTGGCAGTCAACAGATCAGATATCGTTTTAAAGGTTCTTGCAACTATTTACCCGGACTATTTGGAAATCGAATGCAAAACAATCCCCCGCAAGGACTTGTTGAGGGCGATGGGTAATATTAACAAAAACGTAATGGTATGCGAATCATAGTCTGTTCAAAGAAGCATGAGTTGGTAGTCCTTTCTTTTAATATTTAGTGGACACAGTGGGCTTTTCCAACTTAAAGATTTACTATAGGGTAACCTGAAGTCGAGTTTCAAGTTAATCGAGTTTTCGATAGATAAAAAGCGCAACAATCGCTAAGATTCCATATCGTTTTTGAACGGTCTTCGAGCAAGCATTTATCGTACGACATCTGATATCACTATTGATCTCGGTCCATAGTTTCTTTGGTAGATCTTCCAGGGTAACTTAACGTACAGCTTTGCTAAATATTCGAAAAATTTATGAAATCTTTCTCACGAGACTGCAGAATGCGCGAGTGAAAAAATGCTGTAGCAAGGTATCCGAGCATTGAAGCTAGCAGAGGTGAAGGAAGTATTTCCGAAACTTAGTCGCTGGACATTGGATCATGAAAATAAGTAATTTTTTTTAAGTCTCCTACACGTTTTTAACGCGAACAAATTTTTCGGTTAAAAGAGGTTTATCTAGTTTCTACCTTAGAATTAACAAAGTCTTGATTCTTACGGCCATGAAAAATAGAGTCTTCCGTAACTAGTTAACCGTCGTTTCGAAATGCCGGGCCATATAAAGCACTCATACGCTTATGCCTAAACACATACTGTGTAAGCCACTGAATTTAGAGAAATAAAACTTCAGAACTTATGAATATAAACTAAAAGCAAACTGTAAAAAAAAAAAGAAGAAAAACATTGCAGCCCGGCATGGCGAGCCATTAAATATCCTACATCGCTCCGTGTAACACAATTCGTTGTTTATTTTAGCGATAAAGTATCCAAAATGAAATCTCTATTCTACGTAAATGTATGTAGAAGCAATAGGAGGTAAGGTTCAAAACATAGCCTTGTTTAGCTCCAATTCCGCACAATTCCTTTTTGTGTCAAATTATCGCTATTGGCGCAGATTATCGTTACAAAATATTTTAGTTTAGATCTTCTTGCGCTCCAAAGACCTGTTAATCGTAGGCACGCTTATCAGGGAAGTGTTTGAAAAATTGGTCAAATCAATTTACTATATGTAAGTCCTGTTGCTTAGTGATTTTTTGCGCGAAATTTTGAAAAACTTATATAACAACTTTTTCAAATAAGGGTTTGTTTGGGGGGAATGATTTTAAAAAAAGATCCGATCGAATCCATTTTAAATAGGATTCGCCGTTGAACCAAGACAAGTCAGTGTAAAAGATTTCATCACAATATCGCGGACAGACATCAACAAGCAAATCGACTAGCAAACTTAAAACGGATAGATATATATATAGATACATAAGTCTGGGTGAAGTTCTTTCGGGCGTTATATATATCGGCACAAACTTAATACACCCGGTACCGCAAGTAGTTAGTGTATGGTATAAAAAGCAAGCAGCCGGCACATGTTTTATACGTATGTACATACATATCTATGTATGTATGTATGTATGTATATAGGTATGTATATGCGTCAGTCCCTTTACTCCACTTAAATAATTACACAAAATACCAACTGTTTCCATGTGAATAGAAACTATTAAAATTATGACATAAACACAACACATGCGAGAAAGAGAGAGAGAGAGCGACGGAAGAGAAGAGGGAAAGATGTAGATGAAGTCAAAACCTACAACTAAATTTATATAGAACATTTAAATATTTGCATGTGCAAACATGTACAAATGGATTTCATTATTTGTTCATGCACAACACTCTTATTCGCAGTCTTCTTTTATTATATATATATCTATATATATATATATATATATATATATATATATATATATATATATATATTTGAATATATGTATATGTATATGAATATATATAGAAATGTGTATATTTTTTAATAATCTTCAATTCAAAAATTTGTCAAAGCAAATTAACAGNTATATGTATATGTATTTGAATATATGTATATGTATATGAATATATATAGAAATGTGTATATTTTTTAATAATCTTCAATTCAAAAATTTGTCAAAGCAAATTAACAGTAAAATTTCTCAGCAACGATAACAATAATAACAATGTTAACAACAATTTCCTTTACGTATTATCCCTTACATGCATAAGCTATCCAAACACAAAAAACACGTAAAGTGAGTACACATTTCAACCTACCAAAAGAGAAGAAGCAATCAAAAATGAAGGAAAGAAGAAGAAGAATAAGAAGAAGAAGAAGAATAAAGAGGATAAATCTTATATATATATATATATATATATATATATATATTTATTTATTTATATATATGTCATTCTGTGTACGTGTGTATGCAAGTGTGTGTATGTGTGTGTGTGTGTGTGTGTATTCACGTTATGATACTTTCACGTAGACAAGAACAATAAGAATTTTATATTAAGACGTACAGGGAACATTTATATATGCACAATATAAAGACATATTTATGCCTGTGTTTTTTGGACGCATTCATGCTTACGGCATATTTATAAATTTCGAATCCAGTCTGCTTGTAAACGCATTCACATTCACATTTTATACATACAACAGAACAATATGTTTGCAATTCATTTGCAATTTAAGTTTATTACAGTGCATTACACTTTCAAAAAAGACAAAAAAAAAAAAAAAGCATGAATAAAAAGAATTATCGAAAAAATCAAATCGGAAGAAAGATTTCTTATCAAGAGCCGAAAACTAATCAACTTTAATACAATAGCGTCGAATATACGCACAAGCTTATAACACACATACACATAGTAATTTCATGAACTAGTGACATAATAATAAATTTGTAAAATACGAGAAAATAAAAACAGTGAAGAGCAAAAAAGAAATGCAACTAAAAATAATGCATACGTTCGTAGCGTGGACGCCGTATTCTATAATATATTCTGCGATATACATATATACACTCTTGACATGTGAGGTGCCGGTACGTTAACTGTAAGATGAAACTTTGCTCATCCAAGTTCAACTTGTGAAGCATCACCCTAAGCCTTAGAAAGGCGAAAATATGTCGCGGACTCATCAAAATTTGTGCACATTGTGTGAAATGTGTGTGTATGTCAAGGAAATGTTTTACAAAAATTTCATTTTTCACGCAATGTTGATCCGTACCTCGGACGGTCATTCCAAACTGATGTCGATCAAATCAAGGAGTCAATTGACTTCAATTGACTGGCATTTAAGAACAGAGAGTTCCGACATTATTCCATCATCCGTTCCATTATGAATGCTTTTGAGATATTGCGAGTTTGAGATTCATTCGGTCATTACCAGTCACTTTTGGTGACCATGAAATCTGACCTTAGGACAAACTTTTTCTCGATTATCTACAAGTACATCGGGCCAGCTTACGATTGCAATTGAATTGATTTTCGCTACCGTACGCACATAATAAGCCAACTATTGTTTACCTGGATAACGTCGAGTCCAATCGGACCTCTCCTCTCCTCTCCTCTCCTCTCTTTGTTTTGCTTTTAAAATTTACTTAACTTGTCTTGGGGTCTATGGCAAGATTCACTGCAGCCACTAGAGCTAAAGATCCAAATAAACGCGTATTTTGTCGTTACGCGTTTCACCTTCAAACGGCCGCACACATGCCTTGTAATCTTTATATCGTGATTACTGGAAATCATGGGGCAATTAACGAATATCGGTCTGTCTTCTGTCTTATTTCTTTTTTAGAAACCGTAATATACATACAAATAAATAAATGTCGGAAAACAAGTTTCAAGACGTTCGGGCCGAAAAAGGTTGGATTAAAACGATTTTCGCAAATGTGTGCCGTCCATACATGTTTTGATTTCAAGCTATTAACTGCACACGACCGAACAGATAAATTTATTTCGCATATTAAAGTGCTCACGAGCTCTGGTCAGAGTTATAATAACGCTCCCACACCGGAAATTCCAATTTGGTTAACTTAGTGGAAGGGCAAGCGGAAGAACAAACTCTTATATGTATGATCTGTTTATAGACTTGCAACGAAAATTCTTAATTAACCGCAAACATTTGGCAGATTCTTCACAATCAAACAAATGCTTGTTCTTGCTTCGGAAGTGTTTTACCCATAAAATTTTAACAATTTCGAATCACGCTAAAGTTGAGTTGATCTTCGTCAACTGAGAAATTCTTTTTTTCTATTTACGGCGAATGCCATGTAAATGTTACCAGCAGTTAATGGCTAATAACATCGCTTTAACACCGCCGTGTTGCGGCTTTTATTAGCGTAAAGAGCAAATGTGTCGAAAAAAATATTTAAAAAAAAGTAGAAGAATTGAAATAAGTTTTACATCAAACAGTAAGAGAATTCTGCAGGAGACCAAACAAACAGCAGTCAGACGGAGCAAATTGCAAAAGCTTTTTTTTTTTAATTTTTTCCGAATCACTAAAGGTGTGTGTAGTCTGGCGTTGTCGAAATGGTAGATGGCGCCTTTCCTGCCGATTAATTCCGGGCGATTTAGCTTAAGTTCGTGCGTTAATCTCATTGGCTGCTGACAACAGAGCATGGAATCAATCGTCTAAGCGAATTAAATTAGCTCAAGACGCACAATTCCCTTTCAAATCACAAATACAGACTTCGCGTGTATTTTTGGAAACGATATTTTTGGCATATTGTTGCCTTAAGTTACCCACTTTTGACTGTCCGTAATCAATCCCTTCAAAAATGGCCCGATTTGATTCGGTTCCACCTACTTTCCGCCAATCGGAGTTCATACGTCATTCAATTATCGCACTTCTGCTTTTTAATTAACGTTTGATTGCGCGTCGACGTCATGAGACGATGCTAGGGGGCTTTGCGTTAAGTTGCGTTAAGAATTTCGTCGACTTTATCAACGCAACGATTGGTTGATTGGAAAGCAACACGCGATCTTCAAGAACGAAAGCGAACAGATCAGCGTTAGCGTCTTGGTGGAATTAGTGTTTGTAAAAATTCGACTTTTTTTCTAAGTTTTAGCCCATTTTTACAACGTAACTACTTGCCACTGAGTTAACAAACTTTTGTTTCTTTTTTGTTTTTTTTCTTAGTTTTCAGTGGACTGCCACGTATCACGTAACCTACATTGCGAAAGGTATGCTATTTTTAGCCCGTTTATTGGGCGGTACGCTGTTTATATTTCAAGGCATTACCAGCGGTACCAGATATTAATCCGAATTCGTTTGTTGATGTCTTTGCAACAACAACAATACACAACCGTACAACTTTTATAAATTCGCTCATGATAGTGAAAATCCCAACGCATACTTTTAATATTTTTACGTAACGATTATTCGATAAAAATTCGACATAAAGCAAACAAAAATTTTTCCAAATATTTTGATAATTATTTTCAAACTTATCAACGGTAGGAGGTCTTACGATACAAAGATTGAAGTACAACGACGCAGAGTACAGTAAAATTCATATGCGCTACTTTATACAATGGAAGTATTCTTTATAGGTGAGAAAAGTAGAACCGATGTAATCCTGTCCTGGCTCTCTCAGGATTTGCGATTCTTGGACACAGTAATCGGTGAATCAAAAGCAGAGCAGAAGACGTTCGCCTTCATCACACTCATCAATAAGAGCCTTGTGGTCGACTAAACAACTCGACAGTCACCACTGGCCTCTTATGAAGAATTTCACCCTCACCTTGCCATGATATGCTCATCGTTTGTACAGAAGTATAGAAAATTGTGATTATTTTTAAGTGTAACGCTTTGTTTACTAAAGCAAAGGCCTTTGTCTGTCTATAGTTTACAATCTCTAGTAGCTTCCTTTCGAAGAGAATAATTCACAAAATCAAGTGCAAACTTACCCTCCATTCACTACCAATGCTTCCTTCTCTAGAGTAAGATAAACAATGTAAGGTAAGTCCATGGAAAGAGCTGCTGAGCTTACAGTACAGATTTTTGCGTTTTCTGGCTCTTCAAGTTGATAAGGTCTATAACCGGATTGCTTAGAGCAACTGCTGATTTAAGTGAACCTATGCCCTGGTTCCTTAGCCTTAAAACGAAGTATTGAGAAATTTCTCTTTGCATAAGGATAGAGGGACGGAGCTGATTATATATTTCGTCATCAAATCATAACATTCGATGCTAATATCATTAAATTTTCCCATTAATTTGCATTTTTATGTTCTTCTTTTTTTCTGGCTGTCATTTATTAGTTCGCTCGCTGACTGTATGCGTCTATGCGTGTAGTAAAATAAGTTTATTTATAAATATGTGTAAGTGTTAGTGCGTCAAGGCAAATATTAAAAGCAAATTCATTAATCTTCTCTTTCAACCTGCAATCGCCATTAGATAATAGATTGTTTGTCTTTTGTATTTCAGGTGCATTGTTATCTCGTCTACCCAACTATGGCGAACAGAGGGATGGATGGAGGGATGTTTTTAATTTCGTGTTATATCTGGAAAACATTTACTTACTATTTAAGCGAGTTCTAAAATTAATTAACGTTAAAGCAATTACACACTGGCATAAATAATATAAATGAAGGCAAACTCATTTTTGAGGGAGGACAACAAAACATTTGAAAGGAAGAAAGAAAGAAAGAAAGAAAGAAAGAAAGAAAATGAGTAAACAATCGAGTATCTTTCGTTCATGCTCTCAACTTAGTTAAATAAAAATCGTATTTCCTATCATTTCTTTTTAGATCATCCCATAAAGGCGAAAGTGAGAAGGTGAAGAAACAAAAGCTTGAAAACAAAAAAACAAAACAAAAAAAATAAAAGGAAAACATGCTGCAAAATAGCGAAATGATAAAATAACAAAAGAAAAAATTGCTTAAAGCTTTTGCTTGAGATTGCGAAGACTCATCAAAATAAAATCAACTGTAAGAACTGCAAGAGCGAAAATATGGGAATAATATGGGAAGCAATTAACAGGAACGAATATTTTTCTAAAAAAATTTTCTTTTCGTCATCATTTGTCGATAAAAGTGCACAAAATACATTTTTTCATATGCGACTCGCTTCATATGTAGCTCGCATAGACAAATCTTTGATTAGCATAAGCGAGACTCTGTTTTGTTGTTCATAAGTTGCCGTCGTTGCAAAAAAACACATTCGATAGAATTCGCATTTTTTTTTTTTTTTTTACTGAGAGTACCCTACAAAGCACTTTCCTTTTGTCAAGTTGATGTTCTCTGCACGCTATGCTTAGCTTTCTCTTCAAACTGCCTGTCACAAGCGTCGAAATCGTACACTACTCATACTGTCCCCTAATTTATAAATTCGGCTCGTCGCGAACACATAGCAAATACACTTTCAAGGACTTATACGGCTTAAGCCCATCCATTTTTATTTTTTTTCTCGAAAGGAGTTTAAGGAGTTTTCTCTTCGACTTTGTTTTGACTGCCAGTCTTTAGTAATGAAGAGCAAGGAATTGTGAATCTGTTTTATAATTAAATAATGGAATGGATCGAGTCGATGTGCACCTCAAGGCTAACAAAAGTAGAATTTAAAGTGTCACGCGAAAAGAAACACATCGATAGATGGCATTTCTGCTGAGAATCCCAAGTGAAAGCTAAGTGAGGCCAAGATGATGATTCTATTCTCATATGGCGTTTACAGCTGGCTGGTAATTTTAATGATTTCGCGCATTTCTGTGATTCCAACAAACACTATGCGAAAAAAGTAAGAAAATTAAATTCGATCCCGTGACCGAATCTTTTACACTCATCACCCTTATCCTGAAAAAGACAAAAGAAGTAAGAGAACAAAATTTTCATGTTCTATAATATGGAGTGGGTGTGACTGATTTTTTCTTGTTCAAAATAAAGGTTTTCGGCTTGTGTGCGTTGTAGGCGTGTCATTTACAAATTCTTTTGCAAGTTTGTAGGCGATATCTTCATTTTCGCTAACGGGAGAATGTTTACCACAAATGCTACAAAGATGCGCAAGCAGACAGATGGACAGACGAAAAGGGGGACATGTTTAGGTGCATTCAAGATTTGCAACTGGCCAAGAATTTTTATACTTTATTTTTGATCTTATTTCTGAATCTTATTTCTGCGCGTTATAAAGGTATTGAAAAAATAATTAAATTTTAGTGCACTATAATGTTGGATAGGCGTGGTCAATTTTTTCGGTTTTTGTGCACAAATGCTACAGCATCGCCCGAGAGAATATGAGTTCAAAATGTTGTACATTTCCTTGCTACAGTTTACGAGCTCATGATACACGATTGAAATCCTGACATATATTCTGCAAAGCCGGTAAAAATTGGCCACGTCCACCCAATATTGTGTGGATCGAAAATGTGATTTTAGCTGATGCTGGCTATAAAAGATTCACCAACAGTTGAATATAATTTCCATACTTGTTTTTTTTGCTTTAACTTCACTGCAAGGAGATAAAATCAATTTCAGAAGAAATCTCTCAGCAAACTTCGTGAGTGACTTCAGTCAACTATGTGTCAAGGTGGCTGTAACGACGATATAAAACTGCTAGTATATAAGTAAAAGTTTAACGCCAGGAGCTTTGGTGCTTATTTTAGAAAGCTGGTCCCAGCTTTCCCATGCAGTGCCGCATACTCTAAACTTAATGGGCATAGATCTTTATTCATAGCAATTTCGGTATATACGTTACTTGGTTTTCACTACAACTTTTTTTAGGTTAATTTGTCTATTGCAGGATGCAAAATGTTTGCTAACATCATGACAAAATTGAATTTAGTGGGGTCTTATCTCTGAAAGCCTATTCAAGCTCACTGCCATTGAGCGGCATCTCGTCAACAGCAGCTGAAATTGATGGGAGGAAAATGCGTTCAAATGAACTGCATTGTCGACGTAGCTGTCAAATTAATGCAACGAAAACCCATTGTACAGTAAGGGCACAATAACGGCCGTGAAACTTTTCGATAAAAATATTACATCGCAAAAATTGGGACGGAGCTTGCCTTTGTATATCTCGCTCTAAAGTATATAGTATAAGAGGAGAAAAGTCGCAAGGGAGTGGACAAACGAATCAATTGATTCAAGATACCAATCTGTTCAAAAGTAAAATTATTTCTGTGCCTGAGCGATTCTAGACGTTACCAACGGAATGACAGCGTTAGGCACACAGAATGACTGTATATGTTGGTGAGTGTAAAAATTCTTAATTCAGAATTTATATATATATATACATATATATATATATATAAGTATATGTATATATGTGTGTATCCTTTTGTTTACTTATTGATTATCTTAAATTAAGTTTTGCAAAATCCCCCGGGGAATCCATCACGAATAGATTTCTGTTCTGCGCCACAGAAAATAATTGTGTATTTTTTATATTTTTACATTAATTACAGCTTTCGCATTGGGCTGTGGATGGACGCAAATACCCAAGCAAACAATAAACATTAAAAAAGAAAAGACTGCGTTTACCTCACCAATTAAAATCACTTAAACATCATCCAAGTCATTTACGGTAACCGCAAACCGTTGCAGTCGCATGCCTCATTTGCTTAGACTAACTAACATATATTTGCCTATGATTTAAATGTAGACGCATACAGACACATATGCACACAAAACAAACGCACACATATTTATAGTTCGTTCTAACCTAACTGCTAACTTTACTTATACACGTATACATGTATAGACATATGTATATAAATATGCGCCGATATATCGAAGGCTGCGTACATGCGGGCTAACGTGCATGCATTAAATCTAAAACTCTACACATATACACAAACAGTTAATTGCATATGTACATAAAATCATTATGCGAATTACTCGAACAATTGCGATAAAAATCAATCGCGAAAATTAATTAAAGACCATTTGCATGAATAATATGCCTGAGGAAGAAATTATACACACGTATATGCTACACTACATACATTTTCTTTTTCGTACTTTACCATTTCTCTACTCTATTTCTTTTATACTCGACGCGATAAATCGTCGCTTTGTCAACATCATTGCAACATAAAGGGGAAAGCTCCAAAGCCCCTATAAAGTATATATTTGCCTGATCAATAGGAAAATGTCAATCGATCTAAGTACGTCCCTCGGTCCGTCGGCCTGTCAGTTTCAAATTTGGCAAAAACATTGGAAATTCTTGTATGCACATTGGCACCCGGGTATGGGCGAGCTCACGCCTCAAAAGACACGCCTCTGTACGACATAACCGGAGAACACATCAAAATTTGAGTTTTTCGCTCATTGTTCGTAAAGTGCAACAGAAAGTATAATAGAAATGTCCGTCTATACTCTGCGTGTGAGAGCGATTCTACAGTTTATATACACATATGGAAACAGTCGGCCATTTGCACTCGGCATTAAAAAATATCGATATCTCAAATTCATCGTCTCTTTTTTTTCTAGTTGTCTTCAAGTTAACGGAGGTGAGTAGACGATTGGAACTTCGAGCACAACTGCATGTACTTTTCTTAGTTGTCCTCATTACTTTTTTGTTGGTTTCGAAACTATGCTGAGCATAAACTGAACTCCAACACATGAAAATCATCGAATATAGAAAAAGAATTTGTAGTAAAAAAATTAAAAAAAAAAAAAAAAAAAAATTAAAAAAAATTAAAAAAATTAAAAAAAAAAAAATTAAAAAAAAAAAAAAAAAAAAACATGCACGTGGTGCAATTACCATATATTAGGGGGACCCATAAGTAATCAATTATTTTGCATTCATAGACAAAATGTTTTTTTGAAATGACATTTTTATTTTTTAATCGTTTATGTAATCACTGTCGTTTGCGATGACTTGTTGCCATCGTTCCTGCAAAAGTTCAAGCCCCCTCTTGAAAAAGTGGGTTGGGCGTGACTTAAAATATAACTCAAGGTGCGTTTGAACATCGGATAAGAAATTAAAATTTTTATTTCGTAACGAATGCTCCAGTGACCTGAGCAGATGGTAGTCCGACGGTGCTAGGTTTGGAAAGTATGGAGGGTGCGGTAGAAGTTCCCAGCCTAACTGCTTAATTTTCTCTTGAGTAATCTTCGCTGCATGAGGACGGGCATTATCTTGTTGAAGTATCACATCTTTTCTGTTCACTAAAGCTGGTCCTTTTTCTACGAGTGTGGACTGTAACTTATTTATGGACTTATGGGTAACCCTAATATATAGTCACCAACGTATATAATAAATAACAAAATTATGTTCGGCTGTGGTCGAATCTTTTAAAAACACAAAAAATTAAGAAAGCTTGATATTATCCGAACTTTTTCATCCCTCTCAAGGGAATGCAGGATCTTCCACCGTCGTATCTTTTGTACTTTACGAATTTCTCTTGTATAAATCCGATAGGAAGGGATCTAAATCGTTACCCGATATAGTATAATTGAGAAATTATAAATTTCCGCCATTTTGGCAAAGAATATCATCGTCATAACCGTAATTTCTTTTCCTTTCCTGAGGGGGATCTATAAAATTGGCGAATGTATACCAAATTTTTTCAAGTCACATCAATATTTTGGATCATTTTAAAATATAAAAAACTATGCACTAAGTCCGCTTGTCATTTAAAATTTTTCTCCTATGAGCAATTGCCTGGGACGGGATCTAAAAAGCGCCCGATTCTTCTCAAAATTTCAGTATTGTTTAGTACAATTTTCATCTAAAAGTATTAAAATAGGTTCATTTTTTGAAAATAGATCGTTGTAAAGGATATGACCGTAGCAATAGATCGATCCAATCCAATTTTAATAAAACGTGTCCATGGGTGGCAAACATGTCGGTGCAAAAAATTTCATCAAATTCTCTTGAAACTTGAGACTTATGGGGCGAACGGAAAGTTATCTGTACTGACGCCAGAGGGACAGACAGGCTTAACAAACATTGAGCCCCTTTCAAGTGCACCACGAGTGAGGCAAGTTATGTGTACATTACGGTAATGTGCGATCTATAACACACCAGGTGGGGTATCGAGGTCATTGAAAAACAATGTACGTGTTGATGCAAATTTTAATTACCTACCACCTAAGGTAAGTATTATATATAAATTTCATGGTTCTTCGTACATACGAGCTTTATTGGATTGAGAATTCACTTTGCTTATGTGAATATCTGCCGCAACGCAAGTAAGAACGTTATGTTGGGCCACAGTGCACCATTAGGTGGTCGCAAAAGTCTCAAAAATTACGACCTATAAGTTGAACATAACAATGCAAGGGGGAATGGCGGACAGGCGGACAGGCGGACAGGTGGACAAGCTTGGAAAGTGGTTCTGTCTCAGTGGCCAAAATAAGAGGTGGGTTCATCTGAAGCACTTCTGAGTTATGTATACATTCGCAACACGTGGTTTACGGTATAAAGAGTGACTCACACTACTTGACTTTGATCGAAGTGTTTATATATAAAACTTTAGTGATTCTAGTGAGAGAATGGGACAGAAAACTTTAGGAAAAATTATATAGAATTTCGAGTTAGACGAGTTAGAATGTAGTGTACTGCGATGAACGATAATTATCGTAGTATTTATCTTAGTATTACAGTGTAAAGATTTCGAAATATTTGGAGAGACAATGGATTCGCAAAACATTAACGAATCGCTTGGCATAAGAAAAAGTAAATCTATTTCAATTCCTTTAGATAGGTTGCGTAATCGTCCGTACTAATGTAATATACTTTTACCTTACAAGTGTAGGCGTAGGATATAAAGAGGCCTTAGGAATATACTTTAAAGTATCAGTTAATCTTCGGATATTCTTCGTGAATAGTTGATCCTTAATAGCTTCCTAACTACTTGGAACTATAAATAGTTCACGGTCAGTTATTGGATATCTATCTATATATCTGTGAACATAATATAAAATTCCTTTGAATTCTTAAACGTAGGAGGAAGATATCGGGACCTTCGTAAGTAGTAAAACAGTGCTGGGAGTTCAGCAAGATCGAAAGATTTCTAAATTCGGGAAAAACTGTGAGTTCGGTTGTGATAATAAAGGTTAGTTGACGGCCAATCTGACTTCCGATTTAATCATGGAATGAACAGAATGCTTGTGAAATCAACCGAACGAACAAAAGAAAAGCAAGTCTATATGATTATCATAGAAATGTGACAACGACGTCCCAATCTTGCGCCTTCAGGTTAACAAGCATTCCAGTGAACGGTAAACGTATACCCCGAGCAGAGGGGGAATAAATTTGAAGAAATAACAATTTTCGCCTTTTAATTCCTTAAAAGAAGGTAACGAAGTGCATGTTGATTCGTGGAAAGCATGTTTATGATGACCATATAACGATAGAGTCCACTGTATAAAGTCTTTGGCTTTGTTATGTGCATTTAACTAATACGTATATGTAGCTGAGAAGCTATTAAGGGCAGACTTAAAAACTTATTTATTATCTTATTTGTTGTTGCTGAGAACCAAACATGTTCCGGTCCATTTTAATGTCCCACTTAATTATAAGGTTTATATGAACATGTGCTTAGGGACAGGACAGAACACCGTATTCGAAGTATCATCAGCTGACTTCGCAAGTAATTATACCTGGTTGGCAAGAGCAATTAGATTAGAATCGAACGGAGACGACCTTCATCTAATTTTTATCCGAAACGAAGCGAATTTACCGAAACAGTAGGACGTTACTGTTCAATTTCCACTCGAAATAATAGAATTTTGCAAAAGAAACCAACGGAAATAAAGAAATTACACTTTTCATGTATGCGTTAAATGATTGACATAAACTTTAATTTGGCTTAAACAACACGACTGTGAAGTAATGCGTTTTTATCATTTAAAAAGCGATACGAAGCGACAGCACTGTGCGGCGAATTCATTAGAAAGATTGCGAGAAAAACTGCATTTTTACTGCGCCAAATAATAAGAGAGGTCAACCCCTAGAACGTAGCGGCCAGCTCATCCTTGGCATTATGGCACGAACAAAGTTCTTTTCTTTACCGTCTTTATCGTTAACTTTTTATGAAAACGTTTTCGAATAACCTTAACGTAGAGACGAAGCGTTGACAGAAAATGAAAATATTATTCGGTTACAACCGATTCTCTTTCTTTATCTTAACAAGGACTACAGAAAAGAGCCAAAAAGCTAAATTATGGGCGTGGACGATTTTTGCAAAACATACGTGAAAATCTTTATCGTGTGTCTGGTGTAATTTATAAATGATGAGCAAAAATCGAGAAAGTACAAGTATTCGCAGTTTATATTGCATTGTAGTCGTGCGATTTGACTCATATTCAATAGCAACCTGCGTGCAAGACTTCATTTTTGCGGTAAAAAAGCGCTTGCCACAGACATTACACGGACGGATAGATGGTCAGATAAACATGCTTAAATCGGATCAAAATTTGATTTTGAATAATATATATGCATATATATACATACATATACATTTTTTGAGAGCTTTGAACCTTTCTTCAAACGGAACACAAACGTCTTGATAAAATGAATGCAGCCCCCCCATCGTTCGGTGGTGGGTATTAAAAACCGTACGAAAATATTTCTCTATCGATGCTTTTGCTGTTTGATGTTTGTTCAATGAAGCATAATCATTGAGCACAAAAAAAAAAAAAAAACAAAAAACAAAATGCAAAATTAAGACACTGTCGTGTTCTTAACAGATTAATGTAGGTATACACGTAAATATGTTTACATATTAAAAAAACAAGAAAAAATAGTCCTAGTTTCGGTTTTTTTTTTTTTATTATTCTTTGAAAGGTTTACATTCTTCGTGTGACATCCTGATAATGTTTTAATGCTTCTCTCCTGTCCTCTTCTGCCCCTTTTATCTCCTCCGTAAAACCGCTATACGTTCATCGCTATTTTTTGTACCCACTACAGAGGTATCGGCGTTTATTCATTTTATCAAAACCCTTGACACACCTAGAAGAAAGTTCCAGACGCCATATATATATATATATATATATATATATATATATATATAAAATATATATATAATCTTGATCAGCATGAAACTCTGAGTGGACTTTTCGTTTCGTTTGTTCGTTTTTCCTTCGGTGTAATGTTTGTGAAAAACAGTCTTCTGGTCACGAAAGTTAAGATAACGTTGGGTGAAAAATGTTGGATGTTGTTATTAAACGCAAGTAAGTGTTCAAAATGGGTTCATACAGTCGCAGGTCACGCTCACGGCATCAGCTAAGCTGAGAACGCTTCAGTTTCTAAAAGCAGCAAAGATGAGTTTTTTGCTCTTTACTAATACGAAGTACGACAATAAAATTTCGTAATCGGGTATATGGACGATCCTACTGTCCCTGTACAAAAATGGCAACAATCAACCATCTATCCAGTATTATAGAGTATCAAAATTTCATTTTCTTCGAGTATTCTTCAAGACAACGGTGGACGGTATAGCAAATTCGAACAAAGCTGAATATAAATTCTCTTACTTGCTTTTACTGTTATTGTTATTGTTGTTGTTGTTGTTGTTGTTGTTGTTGTTGGCGTTGTCAAAGTCGAGTTGTTATTGTTGTTCTTCTAATTGGATGTGTTACGGTTTGTGTATCGGTCTGAAAAGTTGTTGAACCATTCGCAAGTTATTGCCGTTATAACAACACACGAAAGAAAGAAAGAAAGCTGTACATATATGTGTAAATATATGTGTGTATTTTGAGTTCCTGGATATATTGCTATGTAAATTTTAAGCTCAATTAAGGTGAACACAACATTTTTGCGATCCAATGAATTAGAAACAAGATAAACGACAAAAATCCCATCAACTTTGAAGACCGTATAAAACCTTTTCGAACATATTGACAGGGACATAGGATACAAATACCAACAAAAAATGCAAACAATATTTGTCCA
>KK502425.1:1349044-1359167 GCA_000688735.1 Glossina austeni | reverse complement strand
TGTGTGTGTGTGTGTGTGTGTGTGTGTGTGTGTGTGTGTGTGTGTGTGTGTGTGTGTGTGTATGTGTGTGATTATAAGTATATCTTATAGTCATATTTAGTCTTCTATCGATGGTTTATTATAAGTATTTTCATCGTAATATGATTATTTTTCTACATTATTCTTTTTAATGTCTTACATATATTTAAGCATGAATATTATGTAAAGTTACTTAAGTTCTTATCCTTCAGATCTTCGTATGTATTTTCTTTCTTTCAATCACTTCTGCCTTTCGTTCTTCTTCATTTTGTTTTTTTTTTTTTTCTTTTCTTTCTTTTCCTTATGTAGTCATAAGTTTTTTCATTTATGCCGGAATGAGTTCTAAAATCTTATTGTATTTCACCGGAAATTATTGATAAAACAATTAAAAGCACTTCGTTTATCTTTTCCTCTCTTCCAAAAATTATTAATAAATATTTACTTATGAAACAACTACAGTGGTGTAAAAAAATGTAATCGCAATGTTTGCAATACGGCATTGAGTTCGGACAGGCGATAATTGATCGCCATTTCTTCAATTCCCTAGACCCCTACAGCTCAAAGCGAAAAACGTATATACGATCAGTCTTTGACGTATTTGCTCGATATATGAAAATGCATTGTTTCTTATTATTGTCGCGCGAAATTGTTATTGAATCAAATTCCACTATTTTCACATTTATTGCGAGTAGCAATCGGACGTACGGACATCCTGAAATCAAATACAAAACAAAATATCAATACACATATACAAAGCAAAATTTTGGGTTTTTGATTTGCTGAATAGAAGAAGAAGAAGAAGAAGAATACATACAAAACTACTGTAGTTTATCTTCTAATTTTTGTTAAAATAGTGTCGGCAAGTTTCTTCCTAATACGGATGGGATTACTTGAAAGTATAGCTACTTAGTAGTGCCGCCACCACTGTACTAATTGATCGATACTAGACCAAGTTTTTCATTGCACGCACTATTGCCATTGAGTAGTCTTACGTCTTACGTTACCACTGCTTTCATTTCTCTTTCACAGAACGACTGACAACTACCTTCTACTTTCACGTCTTATCACAACTGTAATCTATGATGGTTAAGTTGCTGGAACTTATTAGGAAACGTTTCTTTGCTTTGTCACAAAATTAGCTCAATTATTTTTGTCATGTTGTCACATTTAGTTAGAAATTAGCGTTGACAAGATCCTCGAGAATTTATTTAATGGACTTTAGTAGTGCGGTGATCGCTTTTAGTTTCTAATGAAACACGATTGCTTGGCTTAACTAACATACTCAATTTTTTCTATTCGACTTTCAACTCATAAACTGCGCTATAGGAATTCCGAAATATTCCACTTGATCTACGAGTGCAATACTTTTGCAACTGTCGTCTCTCTCAATACCTTCATTCCACATTCACATCTTATGTCGAAAGCTTAGCGACACTGAATTGTAACATTACTGCGCTATGTTTACTCCATTCATCAGTGACAAGGTAAACAATGCTGTTTTGATTAGAAATTCCGACCAAAAGCTTGTTCCAGCTCGTTCCAGGTTCCAGAGGTATGAGATAATAATAGAATGAGTTTTCAATATGTCTGGACATAGACAAGTTTATGGCGAATAAAACGCGAGGGTGCCAAATGCGGCCATGCGGCACAGCAATGCAGTGATGCAATCATAATATTGCAAGTTTAACTATTTTCCCCGAGGCTCTGTGTGATGCTTGGGCACTATGGAACTTAGCCTTTAAAGGAGATAAAACTCTTGTGACAGTTCGCTAGGGTGAACCCTTATCCCTTATCCCTTATGCAGCAATAGTCCTGCGCTTAACTAACTTATAGTCATCCATAAATTTTTGTCACTTGGTGACTTCGAGTCGCTTTTGAACTTTTCACGCACATTTTTTGCGCTTATATCGCAATGTATCTGCATATGTGACCCGTGTATATATTATCTCAAGTTTATGTGTACAGCCTGCGTTGATATACATTATAAATGAATTAATATTTTCATTATTCCTAAGATTCTCATAAGTGACTGAGAGTCACATCGTGATACGATTCGTTATAAAAAAAAACGTGGCAAAATTACGATTAATAGTGCCTTTGTATGTATTGCCTACAGGTATAAATATCAAGAATTTGCGAATAGATTAGTCCATCGTTTGGTGTCAACCACTATTCCACTGATAGTATTTTTGTTGTATTCATAATTAATCTGCTAATGTTAATCCTTAAATGCCTGACTTTTCGTTTTGAATTTTAAGAAATCGTTTCTTATAGGAATGTGGTCATCATAGGCTATGTGAAGTATAGTTTAAAAAACCCAGTCAATAATATTAAAAATTTATTTTGAAAAAAAAAAAGGCGACTTTTGGCATCAATATGCGTTTGTTACTATAATTGTTGTAGGCGTAGACAAGTGGTTATGTATTTATATTGTTTGTTAGCATAGGAATTTGCATATTATTTATGAGGCAAATGCAGCAACGCAACGCAATTGTGATTATGGTTGTGTGGCACAAGGCAAACATGCATTCGATGCACTCAGTCCGTGAAAGTGCTTTGCGAACTGCAAGTTTGCATATATTTTTAGAACAGGCCCAGCAGTTGGTAGGCATATCCCTTGCTAGATTACTGCGTCTTCCTCTTTTATTTCCATCATACCGCTCATAAGAGCTTAATGTCAGTGCAAGTTCCGATCTGTAACTAACGTAAAATTTGGTTTGTTTTTCTTTTGCAATACCCATGAGTCGATCACTGCCATATCAATTATCTGGCAAACAAATCTAACTAATCGCACTTACGGCTTTCGCTTCTGATCCTATACGTACCCAAAAAGCTATTATAAGCATATCCAGATAGTGAACAGAAAACAAACAACTTGACACCCCGTTGATTATGGGATTTCATGGGCAAGTATCGTTTTATAAAATATGCTACCTTAGTGGAACATGTTTGCTGATGTACAGAGGAAGTTCCTGGGCAAATGGTGCCACTCGCATAAACAATTTTTCTAAAGTGTTCCACAACAGATCTTATTTTGTCAGGACAGTCATGGTTTGCGTGCCAAACAGGCTCGTGTTGTGCATTATCATTGAAAGGAATTACGGACATAAGTCTCCCAAATCTATTTGCCGTCATCGTCTATTCTATATGCTCGCAGTCATATTTACTGGAGTAGAATCTAACATTTGGACCGCTATCCACGGACATAAATACAATGATACCTAAAAATTGACGAATTTCAGTAGCATTTACAGGAGGACAGTTGGTGACATTTTTTTCCGTGATGTACAAATTGGATGGGAGTTTCATGTCCGGCCAACCGCGACAGAAAATTCTGTATTTCCTGGGAAACGTATGCGTTTTTCGCTGCGTCCAAAATTGCGCTTTTTCCATATAAATTCTGTACTTCTTTCTTGCTTGCCTCCTTGCCTTGCAACACCAAGAATAGTTAAGTAAGGATCTTCATTGTCTTGTTCTCCATCATTATAATTATTGTCCATTAATTTTTTTATTAGAGCTTGGACGTCTGGACCTTCTTCATCTTCAGAATTATCTCCATTTTCAAAACCTCAACATTCTTGTCGTGCACCCGCCTAGACATCTTAAAAAGCAAAGGAAAATAAGCCGAAAGACAGAGAGACCCGCTTCTTATTACTTATGCGTAAAACGCGTAATGTAGACATTCGGGAACACACAGTATTCTCCAAATAAAATTTTCACCTGCAACGTCAAACACTGATAGTGTACCTGACAACAGATAAGAAGTCATTTTTTTTTCAATTAGAAAAATCCCTTCTTTATAATAAACTCGAATATAGGAAATATCTCTCCAAGTAACCCAATGAACTTTATCAGCCACTTTAACAGTCGACAGTAATGCCAAACTTTTTCTTTCATGCATGATTTATCTATCGTCTATGGGTATCAATTTGCGATGGAAAATAGATACCCTAAGATTTGGGTTAAAATTAAGTGCAACTGGTATGTAGACAATTGGCAACAGTGTGTATTTAATATTCATATTCAGTATTGAATGCTTTCTCGCATTATTTATTATGCGTACTTTAGGCGCACTATCGCCGCATCTTGACTTACTCGAGGTGCATGACTCTCATTTCCGTAGTGTACTACGCAGTAACAGTGTCAGTGTCCTTTCATCCTAATTACAAATGGTGCGATGCACTTATTTGTGATAAGTGTTTTCTCTCGCCGACGCTTAGTTGCCAATTGTTTGGCTGATTTTATCTTGGAGCAGAACAAAAGTCATTATAATCGAAGCAAATTCTGATAATTTATTTAAAGAAAAAAGGCAAAAAAAGAAAAAACTGTGCAACATATCTTTTCGAAACAAACTACTTATCAATTGCAGAGAAATAATTTGTCATCGTAGTAACATTTCAAGTTTATTCAAAATTTTATTGAAACATAGCGTTGAAAATAATTGCAAGTCTGAGCGAAGAAAAAACTGAACGGCAAACAGGCAGCAACAAAAATTGAAAGATAAAGTCGCTAAAGAAATTAAATATATATATATATATATATATCTACAACAACAACAAAAAAAGTAAGAAAAGAATTTAAAGAATTTTTGATATGCAAAAAATGTATTCTTCTAATCTCTGTCTCGTATTGTTTCCGTTCCTGCTTTTCATTTCGCTTGTGCTTTGAAGAAACGAAACAAAAATTAATACGCAACGCAGCCGAGACGAGCGCCAATTGATTATTAGTGATTATCATAAAGAATGGCTACGCATGTGTATTCGACGAGTGCAAGCACTGAAAATTTATCCGCAGACGATATGTTGGTTTGGGTCAATAATCGTTTGCAGGCGCAATTCGCCAAAATCGAAGAGCTCTGCACAGGAGCTGCTTATTGCCAATTTATGGATATGCTATTTCCTAATTCGGTGCCGATGACACGTGTCAAGTGTTTTACGAATTCGGAGCATGAATATATTCAAAATTTTCAAATTTTACAAGCTTCGTTTAAAAAAATAAACGCCGACAAGATTATACCAATCGATGACTTGGTGACGGGCGATTTTCAAAATAATTTCAAATTTTTGCAGTGGTTTAAGGGGTTCTTCGATGCCAATTACGATGGAAAGGAATATGATGCGCGTGCAGCTCGGGAAGGTGCGCAGATGGGTTACGGAACGGCGCATGCAAAAATTTTACCATCCTCTGACGCCGTTCAACAAAAATTCCCATCGATGACGGCACCTTTAACAGCACACTCAACCGTATCATCATCGGTGACATTAGAGTCCGTCACGAAAGCGGCACAGAGAACAAATAGCACCATCGAGAAATGCAACGAGAACTCGACTACTGCAGCGGATGAACGGATCGTCGAATTATCGATCGAGATTATGTGCATGCATCTGAGTTTGCATGGCTTAGAAAAAGAACGGGACCGTTATTTGTCCAGATTGGTTGATATTGAATTTCTCTGCGAAGAGGTGGACGAAGGAGAAGCACTTCCGTTGGTTCAAAAGATTTTCAAAATTCTTTATGCGCCATTCGATAATGGACACTAAACTGGTTAAGTATGCGTGCGTATATGTGTGAGCATATTTTTTATTTTTTTTTTTTTTTTTTTTTTTTTTTTATTGTTTACTTACGTTTACTTTAGTTTTTTTAGAAAGAAAAATCTTTTTGCAATACTTTTCAGTTCTCCATGAGAAAGAAATCAATGTAAAGAGAATTTTGTTGGCTTAGCAAAGCCTAATTTTTGCTAAACTCTATCAAACAATTTGCATGATTACAGAGTTGCGTGAACAAGATGAGCAAGCAAATTATTTTTCACACTACTGTATATATCTGTAGTATCGAGAGTTTTATATATATATATATATACATATATGCCTTCACGCATTTATTCAGGAATATGTTATACAACTAATACATTTAAATGATAAACTATTTATAGTGAACTCAAAGGCAAGCGAAGACGCAATGGGAAAACTAGGATTCAAAGGATATTCAATGTAAAATTAATTTCTGTAATTCGTGCAAAGGCTTGATTTTAACAAAATATTGAAACTCAACATTTCAACGCAAAATACTCGACAATGAATTATGCATTTGCACAAAAAGCATTTTAAGCAATTGAGATTATATTTCAATTCAATTCAATTTGCATCTCCATTACTTTAGGCTGACGTATTCATTTGTCATTATTTCATTTGTAATAACCAAAAACACACATTAGGGACAACCGTGAGGTATACATAAACTCTTTGTTTTGCTCGCTCCTCTAATATTGCATCGATAGTTGATGTAGAAAACCAACTTTGAGCAGACTTTACCTCCTTATCGACTCTGATTAAAACCCATAGGCGGAAGGAACAAAAAAAGTTGACATCAACGATCCACGGCTAATATCGAAAATATTAGGGTCGAGTAAATCGTTTTTTTTTTTTTTCAATTTTTTTAATTCTTTGCTTTCATGTTAGTACAACTATTAATATCATGTTATCCTCAAGGCATCAATAAATGAGTGCACGAACTAAATCCGGATAATCGTTTAATTTTTAGATCTTATTTGCCCGATAAACGTTCGATCTGCGCTTTTCTCGTTTCTCTTCAGATTGAATTTTTCAAAAAGCGTCAGTTGCGAGCTTTTACCTTTCGTTGGAAAATTTAATGCAGTAAATTTTATTTGAGTCTACGCAAGCTTGCTCTGACCTTTCTCCTAAAGATGTTTTTATGTAGAACGTTTCGCGTTTATGTGACGTTCTTTTACAAATTGCTTTTTGTTCATAATTTCCTTTTAGGTGATTCTTGTCTGTGTGATCCTGTGTGTGTTATCTGTTTGATCCTTTCTTCCGAATGAATTAATTAGTTACTGTTTTTTTTCTTCCCTTTCACTGGCCTAGTCAATCTGAAAGACATTTTATTACCTGTCAACTGTGCATTTCTTCCTTTCCTCTCAGTCTCGATTACTTCCCGGATAGTGTGCTTTTTACTCTGTTCGTTCGCGCAGTGTATTTTACTCTCAGAAGTTTTAAGATAATCCGAGAAACGTCATCGAGCGGATTGATCTGAGAAGATTAATTATTCTGAAATATTACCTTTTGATTCCTTCTTTCCTTCTCTTTCTACTTCGCGTCTTAGTCACGCTACGAAATCAAATTTTTCGAAACATTGCAAGAAAGATCCACTCATTCAATTCAATTCAATTCGCTGTCATTAACTCTTAAAAATGTCGCTTAAGAACTTTTACGCTTCTCACTTCAAGGCAAGAGTTGTGGGAAATGTCGCCGGCATTTTTGATCTGGCTTTCCAGCCTTAATAGAAAACGATTTCTACGTATATTCTCAAGGACATCTCGACGTGCGACCTGCATCGTTTTTTCGCCGTGTTTCTTGATGGTCCAAATCGGTTGACGAAGTCTGACAAACAATAAAAATGCTAAGGGGGAGTAGCCCTTAAGAAAAAGAAATCGAAATCTCAATATAAAGACCAACACATAAAGTCACACAAACGCAATATAGCTTTACTGTACATGAGACTGGGTGTCGAATGCACAGTCACGCTATGTGTTTGCGTTCATTGCTTAAAAGATCAATTTCTGGCAATGGATTTTAATGTTAAAAAGCCTTGAGTTATCTGCAGAAGTAGCCTACGCCCAGGCTTAGAGCTCTTCACTAAATGTTTAACATTGCAATGAATTGGTTGCGCTACCAGTACTGACTTCCCAGCTAAACAACTCTTATTGAATATTCCGCTTTTTACATTTGTAAAGTAACAGAAACTCTCTTTGGATGATCGTATAGCTTAGTAGATAGAAACAACCGTCCGCATACCCGAGTGCAAATTCTAGTTAGCAGTTGTAGCGATAGTTGATGCAATCGCTTACGAAGCGGACATAAAACTTCTCAGGCTACGACCACACTCATCGTAACCAGAACCTTCCTTGCACACCTATAGAAACAAAGCTAAAAAAAAAAAAGAAGAAAAACAGCAAATTTTATTATTTGGTGACATTATTAATTAAAAAAAAAAAAAAAAAAAAAAAACAAAAAAATTTATTTAAATAAATTGCATTTATTTTCGAAATCAAAGCATTTTATTATATATACAAGAAAATAGGTCAAAACTAGAAAAGCACGCAGTCTCGATAAGTTTGTATCTGGAAGCACCCATAGTTGCGTCGATAGGCTGGCTTACCTTTAATCTACTTTTGTTTTTGCCCAATTAGAAAATTAAAATTTATTTCTTTCCTTCTTTTTCTTTTTCCTTTATGATATGATCTTAAGTTTTTTTCACATTCTTTTGTTTTAAATAAATTTCATTTTCTATATAAACCAAAAAATACAAAAAAAAAAGAAAAGGAAAACCATCTACTTTTGTTATTTTTCTAATTTACTAAATGTATTTCAATTTGGCATTTGGCAAAGTATTGTTATTCTTCTAGTGATTTTTCTTCTTCTTCTTCTTCTTCTTTTTTTTTTATCGTAAAAAGTTTCACATTCAAATGTTTTGCAGAGAGTTTATACAAAATCAAGAACCACAAAGAGATGGTATATTAACTTTGTCATTGCATTCGTGTAGCTGCCCTTTCGAGAACCACGAGGAATTGATCCTACAGGACGTTGAGAAATTCACAGGAAACTTGAAACTTTGCTTAGTGCAGTTTAGCTGAGT
Source organism: Glossina austeni (assembly GCA_000688735.1). NCBI lineage: Eukaryota > Metazoa > Arthropoda > Insecta > Diptera > Glossinidae > Glossina > Glossina austeni. The sequence continues at coordinate 1,350,497 of KK502425.1, read as the reverse complement.
ACGTGAGCCAAGGATGGATTATAAAAATGGATGGATTGAAAATCGAGAGATGACGCTAGAGATACACGCCTGTAAAGCACTTTAAAAATTCATTGACTCTAATCTGTTGATTAGTATCTTGCGAAAATCCAAGTTAACTGGAGGATCCTTAAAACGAAATTTGTTCTGTAAATCGGTACTGCATTGTAACAGATATTTGATTGCTTAACCAGAGTCGTACATATATAGTATTGTGTAGAAGGAAAGTTAAGCTGGCTTAGCTAACTAACGATTATCTTATACTTGTTTTAGGTGTTGGGTAACCAAGATTTGCCTTAAGCGATGAAGTTTTCTTGCCATTTTGTTTTTCATATTTTCCATTTTTTTTTTTTTGCTAATTTTATTAAAATTTATATGGCTTCACCGCCCAAGTCATAGTTAGAGCCAAAGCAGTGTCTGCATTTAACAGTGCACCAATACACCAGTACTAGCACCAGGACCATTATCATCATCATTATTGCCAAAAAATACACTGTGTCGTATTGTATGCACATGTGTGTATGCGAATGCATTGCTAACGGCCAAAATGTCAACCATAATTCAACACACAGGCCACTTTGAATAAATGGCATGAGAGCAGAGTCATTCTCTCTCTCTGGTGTTTTACAATATTTTAAATGCATATACGTACGTACGTATAAACGAAATTCGTCGTTTTGTGTATGTTTTAATGTTTTGAGGATGCAATGACCTTATGCGATGGCGTGTGCCTAAAGGCTGGAAATTTACGAAACAAGGTCTAACACACATAAATATCTGTAGAGGAGAAGCGAGAAGCAAAAGAAGAAGAAGAATACTACTGGTTTGCTCGTCTTTTCATTTTCATTTTATTTATTTTTTTTTTTTTATTTGATTTTTTATATATATATATATATATATATATATATATATATGTATACAACACATCAAACAAATGAAGGAAAGTTTTCATATGCATACAGATATGTGTATATGCATTATAGGGCCTCTGTAGATGCATGTGTATGTAGGCATACATGTATGCATTTATAATATGTTAAGTCGAGTGGTTTGGCAATATTCAACAATTTTTTCTTTTAACTTTTTATTTTTAAAGTTCACACACGCATACATATATATATATATATATGTATATATATATGTATATATGTATGTATAAAAATACATGCATATACGCTGTTACTGCTTTACAATGTGACTTTAATGTTGAGTAGCAAAATATTGCATACATCTACGTACACACATATACATATGTGTTCACGTGTGCTAGCTATTGTATGCAATGCACATTTGTATGGTACGGTTTGAGCATGTGTGCATATGTTGCAGCTGTTTTTAACAAAAGAACATGATGATGTTGCGTTCTTGTTCCGTTTCTTTTTAATTTTTTTTTTCTATTTTTTTTTTTTTTTTTTTTTTTTTTTTTTTTTTTCCC
>KK502425.1:1257422-1349023 GCA_000688735.1 Glossina austeni | reverse complement strand
TTTTTTTTTTTTTTTTTTTTTTTTTTTTTTTTTTTTTTTTTTTTTTTTTTGTTTTTTTCACGACTTCCTTCATTTTACGTGCTTGGTAAGGAAAGAGCAGCAAAACAAGAAGAAAACAATTACTTGATGGATTAAAATACCTTCGATAATGACATAAATGGAAAAATTTCATAACTTATATATCAGCATGCATATGTCCATGCGTGCGCCTGTATGCTTGCGTATATTTTGTATGTACAATTTACATACAAATAAACGCGCATTAAAATATTTATTAAAAAAGAAAAAATTGCGGTCTAGCCTGACACACTTGCCTTAAATATACAGTACGCGAGTAAAATTAAAATTCATATCTTGTTTGCATTGTATTCGCTTTACAACTTTTCGGGTAATTAAAGAGCAGTGAAAGAATAAGAGTCTGGAAATTGTCATAGCTGTACTGCGTAAACATAAAATTCTGTAAAATTATTATAAATTATGTGTGCGTTAAGCGTTAATTGTTGTGTAAGAAAACAAGCGCATTTTAATTTGCGAGAATAATTTTAAGAATTTCTTTAAATTGTTTTTGTTTTTGTTTAATGAATACACTTACACTTTGCAAATCCCATGAATACAATCGGCTGTCCCTTCCTATAAAGCAATCATTACGGAAATGCAAAGTTAACGGCAAACTGCTCATCAGGAAAAACTCGTGGCTGTACAAGAGAAAAAAGCTACTCGCCTTTTGCTCCTATATGCTCCTTATTAAGTGTGGCTTCGATAAGTGTTCTTAACATGCTTGAGACAAATATTTGCAATATTTTATATGTGATTACATGGGGAAGTCAGAGTTTTTTCAAACTTATTTAAGTTTTTAGGTAATCGTAGTCATTGTATCCATTCACAAATGTCGGGTCTAGAACAGGCTCTTTCAGGTTTCCATCGATTCTCTTAGTCACGGACACACGAAAAAAATATAGGAAAGAGAGATAAAGTAAAGGATGGCTAGACAATGATGATTGCGTAACGGTAAGAAGATTGGAGTAGGAGAACGATTGACGAATAAATGCCGAAAGGTCATTATGATCGAAGAGCAGCCGATCAGTCAGAGGAAACCATGTTTGCGAAAAATAATGGTTGACAAAGAGAAAGATTGAACAGAGGGATAAGATAAAATAATAGTCCGAGAAGATCGAAAAACAATCAGATATAAGCGCAATTGAAAAAGTGGACGCCCGCGTAAAAAAATGGAAGCACAGAAAGGCAATAGAATTGACCTTGAAGGATTTTTGCACGGAAAAGCAAACGAACGGAAACACAGAGAAAGCGGTTGGTGTGCTTAGGCAAAACCTGCGCAGGCAGATCAAATCAAACGCCCCCGGTGTAGGTGGATATGTGCAGATGTTCCTTAAATTTGAACGCCTATGTATTGTATGTAAATCTTCGACTGTGGGCAAAGTTCCTCCACCAACCAATCTTATTTTAATTTTCAACACTCTCGAATGTTTGCGGGGACGTTGACGATTTTTCCTAAATTTGTTTAAATTTTTTTTTTTTTTTTTTTTTTTTTTTTATGACCGATCAATCAATCTTCGAAAATGCTCTCTATGCGAGACAGAGCGAAGATCAGAGAGAAAGATAAGATGCGGCTGAAACGTGGCAAGCGTGTGTTCGATCGAGAAATGTCATCCTCTTAACGACTGAGCGCGTTAATAATAGTTCAGGTCACAACCTAAACTGGGAATTCAACGGGAGTAGGTTGGCTTGGTAACTTTCAGCTACGCGACAGTCCGATATCGTAGAATCATCCTTGGAACATGCTCGGATATTTTTATCGCTGTGTGTGTGTGTTGTGTAGGTTATAACCGTGAAAGAATCTCAATTTATTTGCTTGTGAAAATAGAGGTGCTCCCGACTTATGTTGTTCGCTGGGCATGTCCGTTAATGCATTTTTTGGTTCACTGAAAAGTCTCCCACCTGAACATACGGATGGCAGCAATCACTTATCAAAGTTATCGAATACGTTCTTACGTTCGTTAGCAAGTATTTAATGCAATTGTTTGGCGGAATTGATATGAGGGCTCTTTCACAAACGCAACAAATAGGCATCCCCGGATGCTAACTGCGGTAACCCTGCACCAACACTTAATGCGGTGAAATTTTAGGTAATTGAATTGAAACGCTTTGTTGCCGTCTTGACTGCCGATAAACGTTCGGGACGGGCAAAAACTACAGCCACTGACGAAAGGTCGCTCAAATTCACTAAATAGTTCTGAACGATCGTAGAATTAAGGTTAGAAAGATACAGAGTAGGACAGAGAAGGCAATTTTCAGGTCACTTTCAATTCATTTGACCAATCAAATCCTAAGATATGCTCTTCTTCTTCTTCTTGTCACTCGCCATGTTAGTTTGTTGATGGGAAAGTATACAAACTTGTTCGAATCCCGAATTTTGAAATATGTCCATCTGTCCTTGTAAACGTCTGTCTGTACACATATTGATATTGAAAGTAGGCCAAATCCCATCGTTCCATGCGAACTGAGAACACCGCTATGAAGGTACATTTCGTCAGCACCGACTTGTGCTTGACTTATCTGATTGTAATTTACAAAAGAAATAAAAGTAAAAAAAAAATTGTCAATTTTTGCTCAAACACATCAATAGAGATTACAATAAAGGCTGTCTATCTATATGAATGCGGTAATTTTTACACGTTGTTTACAATCTCGCACGAGATGTATGTATTCATGTCAATACATGAGCAACTTGAAAAGGTTGACTGGGAAAAGCGTGTCGCCCAAACACTTTCATATTCTATGCTTAGCTATGTTATTATTGTTACTCTTGTTTTGTTTACTGTTGCCTTCGGAATACCACTCCAGCATCGAATTGCGGCAGCACGTGCACCAAGCAACAAAAAAAGGAAACCAACAACAATAATAACAAGAAAAATATTAACTTTTGGAATGAAATTTTTAACCACAAACTTTCTAAATGGATTTGTGTGTATGTAAATACATTAACTTTAACACTTTTACCCAGTTAAAGTCATTTTATGAAAAGGAGAAGAGAGAAAAGCCAAACAAAATCGTTAAAATTGAAAATTGACAACAAAATGAAAAAAGCGAAAAGCATTACGTAAAAAAAATTATAATAAGCGAAAGGTTAATGCACATGTAAACACTATACAAAACCAATTTAATGCCATATATATTTTTAACATGATTTTGAACGTATGAAATATCAAGGTCATCGGTCGAATAATCTTCTTTTAGGTAAACCGTGATATATTTGTAAATATTATTATATTGTTTATATATGTATATATGTATAATATTAGGAGGTTGCGTTAATTGTGGCATTTATTGTGGAACATGGTCGTACAATATATCAATTAATCAATATTTTGCATATTTTTGGCAACATGGGAATATCTTGTCAAAAGAACGTATATTGGGTCGGCAGCGATCCGCCCACCATCTCTTGCCACTTGCGCACTCCTTCAACTTTGCGGACCCGCGGGCCAGCTCAAATGAACAAGTGGTAATCAGGAGGCGCCATGCCTGGTGAGTACGCTGGGTCGGGCAGAGCTTCCCATTCGAGCTGCACCCAGTGCATCATGGACAACTCTTGCAATAAGTGGCATTTTGCCACTCTTGCAATTCGTGTCGCCACATTTAAACCGTTGGGACCAAAACCGACAATGATGGAGCAGCAACAGCCTCTGAACATGTTTGCATGATTTCTTCAAACAAACAACAAAAGCAATAAATCTGGAAGAAGGAGAATTTTGGGTGCTCCCTGATTAACGTCGGCGCACGCCGAATAAATCGAACGATGACATTAAAAGGAAAACTGTTATCTTATGTAGCGAGACGGTCAAAACCACCGAATTCGACCGTTTTGCCATTTTTTTCTAATTTTCCCTTATAGGAGTCGCCTATCAAAATGAACACAACGACCTAATATTATTTTTCTTATATCCTATAACGCTATCGCAAGCGTGGGTATATTAAGTTTGTCCGGAGAAAGACGTGAGCTAAGTTCACCTTTTATTCAGGTCGATTCAGAATCACTTTTTGTCTGTCCGCCTGTCTGTGCTATGCCTAATGCCTTGTCAACCTATAGTTTGTCCTTATAGGTCGAAAGGAAGAATACAAAATTAGAGAATGACTTGCATATAAACGCTTCTTCCTTTCTATTTTCATGCCCTTCACTAGTTGCGGTACAAGAGTAAATTAAATTTGTGGGAATGTATATAACACAAAGAATGAATCGGAATAGGCCCGCCCTTTAGTATCGCAGACGATTCAGAATCATTTTCTGACTCGATTTAAGCTTGTCTGTCTGTCCACCTTAAATTCTTGGGTTCAATCTACAGCACCACTCGTGCAAATAATTCAGATCCGATCGGTAGTTCAACTAATTTCCATATAACGCCTTACTGTGAAAGCGAAATTAAGCGATGTTGCGTAAGATATTCAATGGTGGGTGGCTCCTGACACACTACAGTGCTTGCTACTTGTTTTAAATGAAGTTTTTATTTATTTATTTTTGTTTTTGTTTTTTATTTTTATTTATATTTCATATGTGTTCAGATGACTGGCTATTATTGTCCACAGTTGTTCACTACGGTACCAAGCCGATTGTAGAACACTTACATATAGAATGCCTTGGACAATACACAGAGATTCTACATAACTATATACCAAATCTGCCAACATTGAAATAATCGGTAATCTTTTCCTTTAACGGATCTACACACAATATCAACACTATATGACAAACAGTTTTTGTAAATCAAGCAGTGAACATTGCTGTTTAGTTTCAACGTCCGATTTGTAATAACACGTGTCATTACATGAGAAAATAAGATTTAGTCGTGGGGGATGATTGCAAACGCGAGAAGCTATTTTTCAACATCTACTACGAAACTACGAAAGTGAAGTACGTTTGATGGAAGTAGCGTTCGTGAACAGGCGAACGTGCACTTGGGTTCTCTCTCTCCAGGGCAAAAGCAATTAATTGAAATGAACTGGATTTGGGATTTCCGTAACAATACACACATACATATGATATGTTCCAATCGCACTCTGTGTGCCGTGTCACACAGTCATTACATGGCCATTATAGATATTGAAGCTTTTCGAGTTTGCGATCAATTTTTCTCATTCTCCATATCCTTACAGGTCGGATCACACGTGCATTCGAAGCCTGCATCAGTTGAATAAAACATTTTCATGCCGGTCTCTTGTACGCCTCGGTTTACAATTTGCAGCAGTGCACAAATTCGCGGCATACAAAGGCTGTTTTTAAGTGTAAACGATTAACAAAACTATTTCTCGGAATAGTGAAATCTTTTTGAAATAGGAATTTTATGTTCAAACCCTTAGTACTGCACTGTTTGAATGCAAAATTTCACCACTAAAAGTAAAAAATGAAAATAATAAAAATCAAGCAAACGGTTAAAACCTTAGATAGTAATGCGTAAATAAATTTACAATTTATTTAATCACTTTGCGGCGATGGGTCCAATTAGAGCAAATTGTGGGCTTACATCAAATCTGAACACATTGCCGACCGCACAAATTGCACCTCAATATATGCTACCCACCGGGCATTTTTTACGTGTGATAACTAGTGAAGTTCTCAAATATATGTAAACAACAACAATTACGTGCTTATAAACATTGAAGGAAATCAAATAGTAAAATAGTGTTAATACAATTAATTAATATTTATTTACTTGCATTCAAGTGACAAAATCTCAAGTTTGTAAAATTTAATATTTGTTTAGAGTATAATGCCGTTGGAAACATTTAAGTTTATGTAGCGGTACTCCCCAGCTTTTGCAAATATATCGAGTGTATCCTGTTTTTTTATGCGCAGAACAGACTTTACATTGTCTGTGGGGATATTTTTTCTTGCCGCCAATTGACAATTTGAATAAGTAAATGTTTATTCATATCCATCGAAAGTCTATCTTGTGGATCAATTCTGGGCGACTGTTTTGTTCTTTCCTTACTTGTTGGAGGTTTCTCTTCTTCCATGTTGTCCAGATTTTGCGTTTCTTTTTCCTCTATTAGTTGTAGTGCAATTCTGAGTGAAAATTTTTTATAGTCTATTCTCGCTATTCTCGGGATCAACGAAGAGAAGCGGGCGTCAAATTATATACAATAAATATAAATTGTCAAACGGGGAGATTTCCCCGATCGGTCGTGGACCGACATTTTAAAAAAATGGGGAGATTTCCCCGAGCGGTCGTGCACCGACATTTTAAAAAACGGGGAGATTTCCCCGATCGGTCGTGGACCGACATTTTAAAAAAAGGGGAGATTTCCCCGAGCGGTCGTGCACCGACATTTTAAAAAATGGGGAGATTTCCCCGATCGGTCGGCAATGTGTTAAACGTTTGCGATGCTTTTTGGCAGTTCAAAAATCCAATCCAATCCAATCTGTCTCAGCATAAGCTTCGAAGCGAGAGAAATTTCATATGATTATCTCCTTTACGGGTACTTATGTCTAAGTGGGGGGCTAAAGTTTACTTCAAGCTCATTTTGATGCTGATTTGAAGAGAATAAGCGGGATTTTTATTTTATATAAGCAGTGCAGATGACTTTATGAACCAGTCTCAATATTTTCAGTTTCACTATAAGGTAGTCCGCCGAGATATTTGAAGGGATTTTCTTTTCAAAAATCTATGCGGCCTTGTCATTAGAACAGCCAAAAATAGTGCAAATAAATGGGTGTACTTTGCCGATCGTTTACGAAAGGAAAGGAACGGTGATCTAAGTTCTTGGTTGTTCTTGTTGTTTAATTTGCGGTACACAATTCAGATAGCTTAAGTGTCACTTGTACAAGTACTAGTTTGCTCGCCATTTATTAGGGTTACCCATAAGTAATCAATTATTTTATTTATTATTATAACGACGCCTTAAAATCTCTAGTGGAGTCCGATCCAAGGTTAACTATACAGAGACTATCAAGAAGCCTTGGGTTTACCTGCTCCACCGTACAAAGGCATTTAAAAGAAATTGAAAAGGTACATAGACAAGGTAAATGGATTCCACACCTGTTATTTGAGGCCAATAAAGATCTTCGGCGAACAATTTGTAATTCCATGCTCACCAGACTAAGCAGAGATTCTTTTTTGTCTAGGATCGTAACTGGAGATGAAAAATGGATCCTTTATGATAACATAAAGCGATCGAAACAAGGGTTGTCTGCAAACGAGAGACCTCTTCCAACCCCTAAACCAACCCTATCCCTGGTGAAGGTGTTATTGTGTATTTGGTGGGATTGTTCCGGTATGGTGCATTACGAATTATTGATACCTGGGGAGATAGTTACTGCTGACCTGTATTCTCAACAATTACAACGGTTACAGTTCGCACTCGTAGAAAAAAGACCAGCTTTAGTAAACAGAAAAGGTGTGATATTCCAACAAGATAATGCCCGTCCTCATGCAGCGAAGATTACTCAAGAGAAAATTAAGCAGTTAGGCTGGGAACTTCTACCGCACCCTCCATACTCTCCAGACCTAGCACCGTCGGACTACCATCTGTTCAGGTCACTGGAGCATTCGTTACGAAATAAAAATTTTAATTTCTTACCTGATGTTCAAACACACCTTGAGTTATACTTTTCGACTTTTTCAAGAGGGGGCTTGAACTTTTGCAGGAACGATGGCAACAAGTCATCGCAAGCGACGGTGATTACATAAACGATTAAAAAATAAAAATTTCATTTCAAAAAAACATTTTGTGTATGAATGGAAAATAATTGATTACTTATGGGTCCCCCTAATATTATGCCTATTAGGAACTATTGTAGTAATCTACCAAATTTTTTGTCTATGCTTTCTTGGTATGAAATTCATACATATTCACGTTAGTGCTTTTGTTAAACTTATCTGAGCGAAGAATAGCTTACAATAGATTTAATGATTTTCTGAAAGATATTAAATGTTAATGGTTTTCCTAATGCTCCCAGAACGTAATGAATGCAAAATTTCTTATTTCACTTAGACATGCACGCAGGCAGTTCCGATAGGCCAATTGGATCGAAACTTTTCTTATCACTATTGTTGCCTAGCGGAAGAAAGTGGAAAATCGATACTTTAATGCAACGTCTGCCTAATTGATGAAGTCACGACAAATTTTTATCATAACATTTCAACTTTATATATACATAGGCATATATACATAGATATATATACATAGATAGATAGATAGATAGATAGATAGATAGATGTATGTGCTATGCAGAGATACACGTTACACGTAAACGTGTATTATTGTATATTAGTTTTTCGATAATCTTAAAATCTGTGACATTAATATGACAATTTAGTTAAAATGACTTTAAGATTTCGTATGAAAAGATTAAATTTTCTAAACTTCCATAAATTAAATCAATTACAAAGCAATCTTCCTTAAAACTTGTTTATATAAGAAAAAGACGACGTTGTATATGTATATGTACATTTATTGCATAAACAACAAAAATAGATTGAGATCCCCATAGAATGAAAAAGCATAAGTCACCACTTGATACTCGACAATTGAAAGTTAACGATAAATGTCAAAATCTAAACAAAGTAAAAATCCCAAAAATCAACACACTTAACATACTTCACACAAAGACACCTTAACATATATATGAATACATATTCACATTCACATTCACATTCACATTCACATTTATATGCGTGCACACAAACACAAACACAAACACAAGATAAGCTCTTGGTAAGGAGACTTGAAATAGTAATCCACACAGAGACTGCATTAAAGAGAAAATAAACTGACATCAAATACCAAAAATCTGTTAAAAACGAAAATGAGCAAAAACTTCGTAAATGGTTAAGTAACGAAGGAAAAGGAAAAGGAATAGGAAGAGGAAGAGGAATAGGAAGAGGAAGAAAAGATGTAAAGATGTGAGAAGACACAGAATGTATATAAAAATAAAATATTAACTGGGAATTTTCCGATTTCATGAATGTGGTCGGAAGGGAAAATATGAAGGGTATGGTGAAGAATACTAACCGTATAATCGCCATCAATACATATTCTGACAGGCTAACTAACTAACTAACTAACTAACTAACTGACTGACTGAGAAAGTGCCGAAACTCTGCCCGAAAATCGAAAGTGAAAAGATTTCCTTTTAAATACGCTCCCTATTACATCCAGCATTCAGCTTCGCTTCAGTCGAATTTTTCAGTAATCGTTCGGTTTTTTTTTTCTTCCCTTTTTTCTTTTTCTTTCTTACAATCCCTATAAATTGCTGACTGGACTCCTTGATGGAAGCGTACATGGTTGCAATGAACTGCACACTAAACATGCCGTTTAACAATTTGCGATGACTACTCGTAGCCTTGAAGCGTGTAGTATTCCTTCCGCTTCCACAACATAGGCAAAAGGTGAGTCGCTAAAGCAAAACCATTTACTTAACCTAAGAGAGCCTTTGATTAAAACAAAATGCTTTGTCTTGGCAAAAGATGATCTTCCGAGCAATACATTATCCATCCATGGCTTGCATTCAAGTACTTGCAATAAAGTTCCGTTATACGTAAAGACCCTTCGTCTTTAATTCTTAACATTACGCGACGTAAATGGCACAGAAATATCCAGTTTCTTAGAACACTGAGGTAAACTTTCAATTTGGGTCATTATTAACACTCTCGTGCGCGGTAAGAATGTTTCCTTCACTCATTGCACTCTTGCGTTTTATTCGCATGAAACTAAATGCAATGAACGCCAGTTCGTTTCGACGTCAGAAAAAATTAAAGCAAATGTCAGTAAAAATAACCCGAAGTTAAAGTAAAGTAAAGGAACATGTAGCGCCGCTTTGAAAATACTTTGTTTGCGTAAAGCGACTCACTTCTCCTAGAAGTTCCTTTTATTAAACTCTTTGATTATGTTATGCTGGTATTAGTGAGAAATGGAAAAATTTCAAAAATTAAAAATGCATTCGTAACGAAACGTTTGAAAATCAAGAAGATAAGCTACATAAGTAAGTAAATAATGATAAATAAGTAAATAGAAGGAAATGGACTTGAACTGTGTGGGCAAACGATAGTTGCCCAGATATCTGATTGCCGATCACCGAACGGCAAATGGAAAGTGAAGAAAAGTAGTGAAAGTTTCTTCGCACATTCGTAGCAACTGATATTTTTTAATTGCTTTGTTAAAAAGTTTTTTAATTAAATTTTTATTACAATTTACATGAGAGCATAAATTGACTTCCGAAATATCATTTATGATATTATATATGTAAGAATCTCACCATTCATGGTTATTAATATTTATTGCTTAGAGAAATTTCTCTTTTTGAATATATTTACAGTTAGGAGTAAATCAAGTAAAGTTCGAAATCGATTTGACAATAAATAAAGAATTCGTATAGAAATAAATCCGCAACAATAACTCGCTTAGATATCAAGCGACAAAATCCTGTTAGTATAATAAGTTGGTTACTTAGTTAGAGACTGACTTCCTGTTTTGCCCGAATGGTCTTAAACAACCACAAGAGGATAAGCACATGAATACATATATACATACATACATACACACACATACACACATACGCACACACATACAAATTTAATTGAAAAATTCTAAAAAGTAGACGTGATGTGGCGCAAAGTCGAAGTTTGTTAACTTGTGTAACGGTTCAAATTTCCATTAAATGCCCGCTTATACGTTTTTAAAGAAAGGCAAACCGTTTAATTTTGTTTCAACTAAATTGAGGTAAAAGTTGATGTTGCTTTCAAAAGTTGTTGCCAGTTGTTGTTACCTGTTGTTGGCATTTGTCGGCTGCTGTTGGCTGTTGTTAAATGAAATCACATAAATAAACGGGCACACCCGTACACATATGTAACGTTGTAGGTTTATAAACTCATACATTGTTGCGTTGTCAAAACAACACTTATGCTTTGTCACTTTGCGTGCGAGAGCTTAAGCGTTTCCATATAAAAAAGGTTGGCCATAAAACTTACATGAGAAAGTCGAGCTTAATACGTATACTGACAGAAACGAAATACACTAACAGACATGCATTGAACGATATATAGCAATGAAAGAATACATGCAGAAATAATCCTTAAGACCTTTGTGTCTTCTCCAGAATATAACTTTTAACAAGCCTAAAGCAACATTACAAAAACATCGGCAACGTGAATGTGCTGCACTAACGTAGACAATAGTTGTAACTGTAAAAAAAACATATATATATATATATGAAGTGTGTGTGTGTGTGTGTTTGTGTACGTAAATGTATATATGTATTTGGTTATATATAAACGCGTGTGCGTGTACGTGTGCGTGTTTTACACGCATTTTCGTATATCAAAAAGACAAAAACAACACCAATATTGCTGTGGTATGTTCCGCTGCATATCCCTCTAGTCATGTTTGAGGTGAGCTTATGTACGACTTATACGCAGAGTCTATGTGCTTGTTTACGTACTTGCGTGTGTATTGTACTGATAGTGTATACTTTTGAGTTTATATCAACCATAAGTTTTCATTCCAAGGTGTACAATAAAATGCTAAAAAAAAAAAAAAAAAAAAAAAAAAGATACAAAAATGTATCCCCAAAATAACAACGAACAACGAAAACAGCACGGTCGGTCGTTCACACTCATTGCTTTCGTTTCACTTGTTTCTTACTTTTCTTTTTAATAGTTTGTTCACCATATTCCTGCCAGTGTGTATATGTTTTCTCCTTTTCGTATTTATTTATTTATTTATTTATTTATTTATTTATTTTTTTTTTTTTTTAAATTATTTGTTTTTAATTCTGTTGACCTTATGTATGTATGTGTGTATGTATGTGTAATGCACTCACCCATATACATTCTTTACTTAATGTTATTGCATACACAAGGATACGTACGCATACAATTGTTTTCTTGTGCAACTGTTTATGTATATATGTTAGGTTGCTTGGGTATTTGTGCTGGGGTTATAGTTGCAGTTATTTTGTTGCTGTTGCTGTTGCTTGCTGTTGCTTGCTGTTGTTATATATCACTATTGACTCCGTATGCTGGAGGATATCATTTCCATTTGAAAGGCTCATACGAAATCTTAAATGAAATTTTGGTATTTTGTTTCACACACTTTTACAAAAGCATAAGGAAAATGCATATAAACATGAGGTACACGATTACGTATACGTATGAATAATCAAATGTTTATTTACGTAAATAAAAAATATAACCGATACGTGATTTCGTTGGATTTAGTAGAAGATATTTAAAGTGCATTCAAAACCGAATTTATTTATTATTCATTTCATATTCACGAGGGAAGCATTTTTTATGCAAGATATCCCAACATATAATATAATGAGCCTAATAACATTTCTTTTTATAGCAATATATATGCGTTATGCGTGTTATCTCTTTTAAAATGATTTTCACTCATTCATTACTCGAACGCAGTAGTCGATGGTATGCCTAAATGCATTTAATCAGCTTAAGCACATTTTCTGTTTATTGAGGCGCGTAATTTTAAGTTAAAAGAAGACGACGAGCCAAAGTGCATAAGAATTTAATAAAAATTGAAATTTATTTTATTTTGTTTTTTTTTTAATAACAAATGCACGAAATAATGTTAAAATATTTTATTATTATATAAGTAATTCAAGTAATTTCTTTAGTTATAAGATGAGAGTTAAACAGACTGTTTAAGTCTCGGTAAAGTTCTGTCGCACTTTAACTAAAACATTTGCATCGGTTTTAATAGCGTTTAGTTACGTTTTAAGCGACAGAGCAATTTCCATTATTTGAAAGCACTTGTTGCCGATGCCCGTAACGTGAAACTTCAAATCCTTGAAACCAAAATATTCAGCCATTGCCGTTTAGGCAGGTTCGAAAGAAGTATATTTTGTCCCGTCAGATGATTCCGACGCAATCGGATTAGACAGATTTCTGTTCAGTGTTTAACTTCTGCACCTGGCATGAAGCCTTAATCAGACGGGTTGCCTACAGCCATTGGCAATCGAGAGGTAAGTTGATTGACGATCCCTCAGGGAGAGAGACAATCTCCATTGAATGCCCATACCTCGCTGCCCTGAGGTGCCGCAATAGAAAATGGGTGTGGGCCAAATTCTCGTTTAGTGGTCTATGTCGAGGCCTATCTAAGCATCTCTTAAATAGCTCCCCGCAAAACTTTGGGGTAACTACAGCCACCACGAATACTCCCCGAAGGGCCGTACCCAGCAGTCGGGCAAGACGGCATTCTCCGGCATTCCGATGGGTAATGTGCATCTTCCTGCCTGAGCAATCCTACTTTGGGCAACCTGACCCCCGTGGACATCCTTTAACTTCTTGGCTTATCGTTCAAACCAGAACTTACACTAAGCTATACAGCTTTGGGTGATCTCATACTGTACGCTTTTAGCACTTGCCTTTGGACTATCCACACGTCCCGGACGGCCAAGCCAAACTATCCTTTCTCAAGGAATATAATGCTTCCAAGGTTGTCGTCGCACAACACACACCCAGCTGTGCCCTAGAATCGGAATAGACAGATGTCTCTGAGGGGTTAACGTGGGTACACTACCGTGAAGGTTTAACCCCACAGTGTCCGATGGCACACGGAGTGTGAAACACTCGAACACCCCGAGGCTAATAATCCTCGCAACATACGGTGCCGAAGTCAGCGCACATGCTGCCATGAGGAAGATTAGGTCCTCGAATACCAGACGAGATACGTTATGGTCGCATCTCCTCTCTGGTGAGGGCGAGGCACTAGTCGGAATAGACATTAATCCGAAGGAGCTGTATTAGATGAATATGGTGGGTGGGTGACTAAGAACTTCCTATCCCAGCTTATCTACAATTTCTTTGCGCCATCATTGCAGTATGTATGTGGTTTTGCATTATCTTGATGGAATAAAATTCCTATTCCAGCCGCTAATGCTGATCGCTTTTCCTTAACAGTTCCATTCAACTCATCAAGCTGATTAAAATAGGTGGTCTGTTTAGGACCTCATCTATCCTATCACTGCAAACAAAGCATCACCTTCCGTTGATGAGGATCTCGTTTTACGATAATTTTGTGACAAGTCCGCACAGTAAACTTTCTATCTTCTCATGTTCTCGCATAAAGAATTCACTTTGAATGCAATGAGTTGAGTAATGAGTTTGTCGAAAAACGATTTCATTGGATTCGATAAATTTCTTTTTGTCAAATTGTACGGAATCCAAATACTTTGCTTCAAGACAAATCCAAGATGTTCGGCCCCGTCCTCGACAATTGATTGATAGATGCGAACTTACTTTACAATGCCTGTAAGGGTTGTATGTGGGTTTCTCTACGAAATGGTACGCAAAATGTGATTATCGACCTTGGATGGCTGCCCACTTCGATGATCTTCTTCGAAACTGAAATCTTTGAAACCTTTGGCAGGTCCGAACACATTTGCAAATGCGTTTCCCAAATGTGCAACAATCGATACGTTGTTTCCTTCCTGGAACTCATACCACATGCAGGCCCTTAAGTGCGCCTTATTAACTGCCATTTCGTTCACTCCGCACTACGTAAGTAGCGGATAAAAATGGCTCCCTTACATCCCAAGAAGTACACTATATATGGTAAGAAACCGCATGCGTCATTTTACATGATTGTTTTGATCTGACAAGTACGACGGCTATCTCTCGCCAGTTTTATATAAACTTATATTTCAGGAGCTAGGGCTAACCATGAATGCATCAGTGTAATAAGTGACGGCTGCATTTCATCCCATCAATTCGCAAAAAGTGATGAAGAGCCTGGGTATCGAATAATGAATTTTTTTTTTTTCATTGATGACGAGGCAAAGCAATGATCGCTACTATATCCCTTCACAAGACTTATGCGTGCACATGATGTATTCCTAAGGATTAAACTTCTCATGGATATCTTCTGGCTATCTTAACGCACGTCAAAGGCGGGAAAAAAGGGCAGAGTACCAAAATTGTGATGTGCGGAAGTGAACTGCGACATTTAAAGGCATTTCAGTCATATTTCATAATCCACTCCGCTCCACTCTCCACTTCTCCACCTTCATGTCATTGCTATCCTTAAAGTCCTAAAAATTGATTAAGCGTTTTTTTTAGTGGTTTACTATTTATTCTTAGATTTTTTAAAATTATATTTGAATTAAACACATTCCACTAAGTACGTATGAACGTAATAACAAGCGAGATATTGTTCTATAACATTGACGATCTATAGCGAAATCCTTAACGTCAAATCAGGCTACTCAAGTAGGTTTAAGGTAAACGCGTGACGCTTAAGCGATATAAAATAATTGTGCCCATACTTTTCATCAATAAAATCACATACACAGATACACAGTCACAGTGTTCATTGGGTAACAGAGTTAAAAAGTACCCTAAGTAGGTTAATAACCGGTTGTAATATTGTAACCTAAATAGTAGAAGAGAGCCAAATGTCAAAACGAAGTGCGTTCAATCTATTGGTTATGGTAGGCGTGCTTATATATTCTAAACCTTTTTTGTGACCTTGAAGCAAAAGCTTTAGATATAAAAGAGAGACATTCCTTTGAGACGTACAGCTGCGAACGTGGTTAGAGACAGATAAAGCTGACTTTTGTCAGGTCGGAAGTTACGGGAAGTTACTAGCGTTTACAACGACCTAGCCCAGCCCATATTACAAGCGAGAATGAGAAAGCAACAAAAAGCATGGACTCCTTTATCAGCTATTCATGTCTTATATATCCAGCGTCCGTCCACTAATTACACTTTGTAGTATTAGGTGTGTATGTGCATGCGTTAAGCCTGCAGTCTACGCTTTCGTGCGTCCGTTTCTATCTCGTTTATGTTGTCGACAAAGAAAACGGGGTTTGTTCAGGTAATGGCTTACTATGATTTAATGCTAAAACCAGATATTTATGTATACATATATGTACTTGTATCGCTATAAGTAACACCGGAAGTAATGGCACTACATACGATACCATCGTTTTTAATGGGTAGTACTATGTGATTGTACTAACTAAAGGCTATACATCGAAACAGCAGTCGCAGATGTCCTCGGACAACCGATATAGTTGGCAGTTACTGATGCAATTGCGCTGTGAGTTGAGATGCAGAGAATTGACAAGATTCCTGGTGCCATTGCTGTTGCTGAATCGGATATCTTTGGAGTTATCCGATCTATATTAGCATGGCCCGCTACTTCTGAAAAATACCAACACCACTTGCTTGTATGTCCATAGATCCATAGATCATTGCATTTTTAACGTTTTGCAAAGAAGAAAAATCCGAAAAGAAGGCCGGACAATCCCCGATTACATGCACGCTATCAGTTCTAAAATCATATGAAACAACTTACAGCTGAAGAGACTAAAGTGCGTTAACTATAGTCTAACTTATTGTAATGAACAAGCAGGGACCTTTACAAGACTATATATATACATATATATATACATATATATATATAAAAAAACATACAATTTTTGTTAATTTTTTTTCTTTTATGAGAAGGAGATAAGCTCTAGGACGTAAAATCTGTGGAGAAGGTAACTCAGACTACCTTTAAACAGAATAATATTTTACCTAAACATGAAAAATGAAATCAGATTATTGGTAATTTATGTATGTATTACATCACACACACATATATATATATATATAAGAAAATATTTACAGTAATCTTTAGTTTTAATAAAACTTACATACACATATATACGATTGAAAATTTTTTAATATTGCATAAAATATGTAAAAGTTAAATAAAATTAACAGCAGAACCAGTCGACAAGAAACTTTATGGCAAACAAATAAAAGATACGAAACATGTAGCTATGACGTGTAAGAGCATGTGCAAAGGCAGTTGCTGTGCGAATGTACATAAGGGATAGCAAGATTTTCGCATACATGGAATACAAGTCAACACCTGTTTAAGCTTCTCTTTCGAGTTTTTTTTTTTTTTTTTTTTTTTTTTTGGGGTAAACGTTTTACTAAAATTCACTTGATGAAGGTGACGCAGTCATCAGTCGTAGAGACCGAGAGAGAGGGTGAGAGAGAGAGAGAGAAAGAGAAAATAAATAATAAAAAATTCTATATATATATAAACGTATCGTATATACATATATTTTGTATATATGTATATATACAATCAAGCCTACACACACACACACACACACACACACAAGAAGGAATATTGGTTCTATTATAACCATACACATGGATACAGCCATATGATGAGAGCCCGCCATTCATACTTTCAATTGCGGTCTACAGCAAAGGCTTTTGTGGTTAGGTCAGATGCGGTTATTTCCCACAAGCCATAAGTTTACAAATACATATTGTATGTGTAAGTGCAGCATCGTTCCTCGCACATATTCATGTATAAAAACACATGCATTGTGTGCATACACACTACAGCCCAGCAGAACAGCAAGACATTCATGTATGAGTGCCTTTATATCTCTAAATGTTTGTACAGGAACGTTATAAGCCATCGATCTCTTCTTGTTTTGCTATGGATATAGGGGTAGAATGATGTCGACATCCTTTCGCATAAACTTGTAAACAAACAAAGTTTGTCATTGCATGGATAACACAGACATATTCATTTATTTGGCGCAACGACTTCAACATTTACTTTTTATTACTTCCAAAACGAAGCAAATACTTTTCAATTTTATGCTAGAATAAGAAATAGAAAATCAAAAACTGCGCATCAATTGCCTATGGCTTCACTTTTAAGTGAATTGAATATTTTAAAATTAAATTAAAAGTAAGTCGTTTTGTTTTTTTTTTTTTTTTTTTTTTTTTCTTTACAACACTGGAATCCGTTAGATGATTGCTTTCACTTCCAGACAACATAGGCTGTAATCGTATGATCGTAAGGTCGAAATAAGCCGTTGACTACTTGAATTTATGGCTCTTTTGCATCTTCACATACACTTATTTGCACTGGAGTGTTAGGCTAGTTGATTCGTCATTCAGGGAATTCATTTTTTTTCTCTGTCGGCATATCCGCTTCCGCATTTTATTTGAATTGAGAAAAAAAAGTATAAAAAGAATATAAAAAAAAATTATTAAAGGCAGACAACCAGATCTCTCAGTTTACCTCTATATGCAGAAAAGTGTGTACATGTGTATAAATATTGGAGATGTAAAAAGTATTGAACTTTTTCCTTCATGATATAATTAGTGTTGCCTTCGATCGAACATCGTATGCGAATAAAGATTTGCAAGGGTATGCGATTTCAAGAGCTGGTAAAGAAGTTGTAAAGAAAGGTAAATATATCGCCCCATAGAAATGTGTATGGCATCGCGATCTATTGATTTCGATAAATTTACCAAAGCCGGCACACGGAGAGAAGAATTGTTATCAAAAGTCGCAGCTTAAAGCTGAACTAGTCGCTTTCTTCCTATATGTTTTCACCTGTTCCTTGCATTAGATGATCAATTGCAGAAAGAGAGCGAGCGAATAGTATGCTAAGGAAAAGTCACACAAACAAGATTAGCGTAAAAGTAGTTCAGACATCGCGATAGGGCCTAAAGAAGAACAATTTAGAGATTGCATGATGCAGAGAAATTGATTGCTTCATGATTTCGCTTGCATGATTTCGAATGCACACACACACACACACACTCGCAACATAATACATTCGATCTCTGACAACAAATCCTTACTCACACACAGCAAGTGCGATCGATGATTGCGGGGTTGTGATAAAAATTTTGCGGCGTAAAAGTTTTGGCTGGAACGAGTGAAAACTGCATTGTCTATGCCAGACGTACTCTAGCATCATGGAAGTGTGCGCTACGTATTTAAAGAGGTGTTATGAGTTTCTCCCAACTGATAGCAAATAAATATTAATGGCAACAGAGTAACTTATGACGCCAATCGACTAAAACAAGTAAAGAAAGTAAATGCATTATGATCCGAAAAGGCCGTTCATTAGGTACCCTATACCATGTCATCTAAAATAATTCTTTTTTCTTTTCGTTGTACCAAATGCCAAAAATGAGATTTCTTTACCACATAAAAGCTTACTTTCAATCAGAAAGCTCATATCGCTCCCAATATCAAATTACATATACTTTCAATGTCGTCTTCGAAGTTGAGCGAATCGTGCTTTAAAGCAACTTCCGACTAAATGTTGTTAAGTAAGATTTCTACGAAAACCGCAAGTTTTTTTAGAAGAAACCATCGAGCCACTCGCAACAAACACATTGTACTGTGGCTTGGTAAGGCTAGAAGCCTGTTCGTTGGTGAGATTGGAAGCCAGCTCTCGAATAACAGTTAACTTTGATTTCTAAAGGCTTAGTACTTTTTGGAAAGCTTCTATTATAAATGATTGCGTATATGTATGTGTGTTTGTGTGTTTGTGTGTTTGTGTGTGTGTGTGTGTGTAGCTGTAGGTGTATTTGCTTATGTTTATTTACACATATATGCATGCATACGTAAGCATACATAAAACAGTAGACACCGATGGTTCTTTGCTGTAACTTTATAAATACCTTACTTATGTACAACGTGCTCATCTTTGCTTGAATGTTGTTTTTTTCTTTGCATATGCATACATCTACTTGTGTGTATACATATATTATATATATATATATATATAAATATATGCTTGGTTTGCAATTTATGCTATAACTACTCTACTCTTACTCTATTTCGTTACCGTTTTCTCCATTTTTCAAAGAAATTTCTTCATAGATATAAACCGTTTAGTTCGTATCTGCGTTTCGTGTTTGTGTGCATAGTAATGGTAAAGTTGGTGCGTGTAGGTATGTTGATGTTGTCGCCTCAAATGTTTATGCTTGCCACTTGTGACGATTACTGTGCAACAATTGCTGTTATTGTTGTTGCATTTACTGGTTTTTTTTATTGCTGACGCTTTTGCTATACCTTCATCTAAGGAAATGTGAGTGCAGCAGTTTTATGTCTACGCTAGATTGACTTTGTATAGATACACAGACAGCTTTGTGGAGCTTGAACCAAAATAGAAAAAAAAAACAAAAAAAAAAACGAAAAAACGAAAAAACGAAAAAATTAAAAGGGAAGAAGCAAAACACATTTAACTCATGAGCCCTGTGCTATTTACCTTCGTCGCATATAACAGCAAACATATATATATATATATATATTTACAGTTTCCTTCTTCGTGATTATCCCCACTAGAATGTGTTGTTATTGTTGTTGTATTATTTTAAATTAAAATTTAATATTTTTTCCTTTACTTTTCTTTGTATTCTTAGCAGCAAAGATTAAAAAAAAAAAAAAAAAAAAAATTGAAAATAGATTTCAAAAAGTTACATCTCGAAGACAACTGTCGCTTTCTCTTTCCCACCTAATATATACAATGATGAGAAGGAAAAATCCTTGTTTCTGTACAACGGATGCTGTTTTCTTTTTTGTGGATAATGCAACGTCGTCAACGTCACTATCATGATTTTGTTGCTTAGTCAGTCGGGTCAACTTCCTTGCATAAAAATTGATCGACCGATACATCATAGTGCTATATAAAGCGATAATCAAGATCCATCTGCTTACTGCCGATACTTCATCCTCCAAATTTAGTTTTCAAAATAGATCGAAAGTAATGAAATTCACGTATTACCTGTATATATATATATGTATATGTATGTGTAATATGTATATATGTGAGTGAGAATTATAAACATATTTATGCATAGATGGGAATTGACACTTACGCAAACGACATACGAAAAAGGTATTCTTCGATTAGCTGACATAGCCGGAGATAAAGGAAAGATATAAAGGAAGATATTTATCCAACACAAACATTCTGATATATTCATGTTAACACGCGAACGCTTGCCCCCCATCCCTATAATACATTTGTACATAATGCATGCGTATATGTACGTATATCGTAAAGGTCACCATAACAATGAGTTCATCGTTTTCTTCCATTTTTGTCGTTCAGGAAAAACGTGACGCAATCTGTATAATTTTTTTCGTGTTTTTTTCAGGCTGCACGTATTTGAATAACAAAATCTTTATCAACGAGATCTAGGTTAAAATATATTACAAAGTTAGCCAATTTGTTCCCTATTACCTTACGGTGTTATGGAAAAATTTTTAATTGCATCTACTCAAAACCGACCGATACATGGGCGCGATGCCCATTTTTTAAAGGCAATAATTTTAGTAGGAAACCACAATAGCAGAAACCGACCTCGTCTCGCCTTGAAATTGAGAACGAAAGGAAAGCATAACAATTATGTGAAAATTGCAAAATGTTTGGTACATTTTAGATATGTCCGTTAGTCAGTCCGGAAAGTTCTTATATAGATTTTAGTTAACCTACGGACAGATCCTAAGCATGTTTAGTGTGTCTTATACAATAGTAGTAATAGTTTTTGCCCAGTTTAGTCATTTTGCCTACATAAACATGGATTAAAAGGTAAGCTAAATATTGAACATAAAATAAGATAATTCCAAATATCACGACACAGACAGACGTCCTTAAGTAGTTTACGAAGAGTTGCAGACCTTCTACGCTAAAATCGGTACCACGGCTGTTATATCAGGTCTTGCATTCATACAAATCAACTGAGATGTTGGGCGCATGTCTCCTCTTCTGTCAGTAGTGCATATTCCTTCAACGCAACTGTTACTTCCACATCTTTACCAAGGTTAAACACCAACTGGACTGGACACGATAAAATATAACATATATTTAACACTGTGCCTACTGGACTCTAACAACCTAATGCTTTCGACTTGTCAGCGTAACCAAGACCGATCATTTTTAGAACTTAATTATAGGCATTCCTCTCTTCGCCTTTGGACGCGCAAATGACTTATTGTTAGTTTCTTTTCAAACCGCATGACATTTCAACTATTAGGGTTACCCATCACTAATCAATTATTTTATTCCAATTATAACGACGACTTAAAATCTCTAGTGGAGTCCGATCCAAGGATAACTACACAGGAACTATCAAGAAGCCTTAGGTCTACCTGATCCACCGTACAAAGGCATTTAAAAGAAATTGGCAAAGTACATAGACAAGGTAAATGGATTCCACACCTGTTGTCTCAGGCCAATAAAGATCTTCGGCGAACAATTTGTAATTCCATGCTCACCAGACTAAGCAGAGATCCATTTTTGTCTAGGATCGTAATGGCAGATGAAAAATGCATCCTTTATGATAATATAAAGCGATCGAAGCAATGATTGTCTGCAATCGAGAGACCTCTCCCAACCCCTAAATCAACCCTATCCCTGGGGAAGGTGTTATTGTGTATTTGGTGGGATTGTTCCGGTATAGTGCATTACGAATTATTGAAACCTGGGAAGACAGTTACTGCTGACCTGTATTGTCAACAATTACAACGGTTACAGTTCGCACTCGTAGAAAAAAGACCAGCTTTAGTGAACAGAACAGGTGTGATACTCCAACAAGATAATGCCCGTCCTCATGCAGCGAAGATTACTCAAGAGAAAATTAAGCAGTTAGGCTGGGAACTTTCACCGCACCCTCCATACTCTCCAGACCTAGCACCGTCGGTCATTGGAGCATTCGTTACGAAATAAAAATTTTAAGAACTTATTCGATGTCCAAACGCACCTTGAGCTATAGTTTTCCACTTTTTCAAGAGGGGGCTTGAACTTTTGCAGGAACGATGGCAACAAGTCATCGCAAACGACGGTGATTACATAAACGATTAAAAAATAAAAATGTCATTTCAAAAGAACATTTTGTCTATGAATGCAAAATAATTGATTACTTATGGGTCCCCCTAATATATATAATATTTTGTTAGCATTCGATTCTGTATGTAATTCGTAACCACTTCAGCATAAAAGATTGTAGGAGCTTGGTGAACTTGAATCAGTTTTCCCACAGATGCTTAACTCTTTTGTTATGTATTCTTCTCCGTTCTTATCAGAACGAACTGCTTTTTAAAAAATTATCAAATTTTTGTAGAACAAAAGCCTTTAAGCTATAATTGTTGTGAGAACAGTGCAAAAATTATAAAATTTTTAAAAAAATCGGACTTGAAATGTTTTCACCTTTTATTGATTAAAAACAGATACCGAATGAATGATTTTCAACAAACTTGCAAACGAAAGAATACGAAAACTAACTATGTGTCATGTATTGAAATAAACATAACAAAAGAGAAATGGCATAGTGCACCTCTACAAAAGACACTGACTGCTGCTTACCAAATCCAAATTCTAAAATTCTCGGATTAAGCCGCAAAAATTTATGGCGTTTATGGTGTTTGGTTTTCATGCATACGTAAAAATGGTCTTTGATCGTACATTCAACATATCGGAGCTCGATGCCCAGGAGTACGACGCCGTAGATACTACAATTGACGTACGAATAGGGTAAAGTGTGCGTCTCCTCGCTCTAGCACTAGCTACACAAGTACGTGATGTGCAATTGTTTATACAGTAAATGTATTTTTTAAAAACTATATGTGAGTCGTATTTATTGAGTGTCTCACTTTGGTCGTAGTTGCAGTGAGTGCTTAGTCGGTAAAGGCATAACACTTACCGATCTCTTTCT
Source organism: Glossina austeni (assembly GCA_000688735.1). Taxonomy (NCBI): domain Eukaryota; kingdom Metazoa; phylum Arthropoda; class Insecta; order Diptera; family Glossinidae; genus Glossina; species Glossina austeni. The sequence continues at coordinate 1,325,510 of KK502425.1, read as the reverse complement.
CTTCCTCAATTCTTTGCAATCGTTACCGTATTACACAAATAGACGGCATCCTCTAAGTTATTGGCCATATAATAAAAAATACATATACATATACATATATATATATATATATATAAATATATATTTATTGAATTACGCGACTGGCAGTAAATTGTTAAGCAAACAATGGTATCACAATAGATAAAAAACGCAAGTAAAAATATTAAAGTCGGGCAAATCCATGGACCATGGACCAATTTTCAACATAATTTAAATAAAATCAGACTTTTTGCGAAATAACAGTTCACTTTTCATTTCACTTTTGCTTACGTGACTAGGAATTAAAGAAATTGGCCTACGTAGCCCAAGTGCAGTACAGTTAGATTTGATCTTAAATTTCTATTATAGTCATACACAGGTTCGCCATTCGTGAAAGCCCTTACACGGAGCATGGTTCACAAAATAGATCTAGAAGTAGTTTTAATAAAATACTGATACATAATATTGATATTATGTTCTGTTGCTAATTTCAGGATGTCCGTGCGGTTAATTCCTCCAAACGCGGTCGTTCCACTAAAAGAAAAGTTTAGACAGCCATAAAGAAGGCAACTTTACTGAAGCTCGATATGAACAGGAACTCTACCGAATTCAGAGGTCAAGGCGTTCTTTCTTCTTCTTGATTGCGTTCTAATAATTATTTTTGTCTTATCAGACTTTAAGCGTATAACCGACTATTATGGCGTTTAAGTAAATCACGTCTGCATATCTGCGAGGTAATATTTCTTCACAAGTGTGTAGCAGCTTGGTGGAAAACTCAATCATTGTGCTTCTACGGGGAATAACATGACGACTCTCGTCGAGTTTTAGCGCCAGAATTGATTTCATCGAAAAGATCTAATTAGTAAGTGAGAGATTTAATTAAATTTTTATGAGAATTCTTCAAAGCTTCTTCAAAGTCTCTTTTGCTATTTTCAAATTTCGAACCTTTAGGTTACAATTCAAACTTATCTTCAAATATATTTCGGATAATCGGCTCAATACAAGAGAAAAATAAAAATACATTTCAGCTGGCGGTGTTTCTAAATTCCTGCCTCATGTAAAAAACCGGAAACCGGAGGTGAAAAGGCTTTCGCCGCATTTGGAGGCTCTTTTTACATGCGAAGCGTCACTAAGTGTTAACGACATACCGGAGCAAATACAACTTTTCAAGTGACTAAGCGTTCAACTCAAAAGCAAATGCAGAAGAGTGATGAAGTGGTCTTGAAGTAACCAAGGGAAGCTTCGCGATTGTACCGGGCGGTCACGAGTAACGATAATGAGGACAGGATCCAACTATGACCGTAAAAATGTTTCCTTTGCGATGATAGATTAGGTAAGGCGAAGCATAAAGGCTGAGCAAAATGCGGTAAAATGCTGCAGAAGACAAACGTAAATCGTTATTGCAAACTGTAGGCTTACGTAAAACTTCTCCGTATTATTTTAACTGTATTTTGAGCATATAACAGGGAAAGAAACATAATATTATCGAAATCGAAAAATATCAAATATCAGCACATCTGCAAAAAAATTTGCTTTTTTAAAGAGTTCAGAGTCGGTCGTAAAGACGCATTAAGCGTAATTTTTACTGAAAAATTTCTAGAGCTGTAGAGAGAGAGCTTCAAAAGAATTTGAAGAATTATAAATATCTTAAGTGCATTAATGCGTCTTACAAACTTATATTATAAATGTTGTATAAAATTGTATAGAATGCAAAAAAAAAGATTAGAAACTCAGCCTGAAAAACAACCCAAATACAAAGCAAATCAAAAGCGTTCTAATCGGCCATGAAAATTTAAGCAAAGTAATTGGAAGCGAAAAAATCAAAATAATTCAGTCGTTCTGTGCATAAGCTGCCGTGCGGGGCAGACATTTTCAAATTAAGGAAAACGTAAGGCATGGTTTCAAACAATTTTTTAAATATAAAAAATTTTCAGTTTTTCGCCAGGTCAGCCCTCGCTAAAATAACAGCGTAACGGTTTGCCAAATGTACTTCATATAGAAGCCAGAAATTCAATCTTCACCAACCGCAGACGCTTTTTACCACAAATCCAACCAAAAGACATTCGCCTGCCAAAGAAATTGATTTTCTCCCCTTGCCTGAGTGAAGGCATGTGTCTGACTGACGTTTTATAAGCGATAAGAAGTCGCAATCTCGCTTGGGCGAAACATTTTCGTAGTCGTTCGTTTTTAGTGGATCGGCCTCGTCTCCACACAAGGATTTCAAAGGCGTTTTATCCAAGAAGAATGACCCAATAACGTGGCCCAATAACTTATGACCCGATATAGTAGAACATGATGGATGAGCGTAATAGTTCGAATTCACAGTTCATCAATAGTAGGATCTCGAATAACGAGCAAATGGCCAGTTCTCACGCGTTAGCACGGTTGCGTGCTAACTGTCACGTTCCGTCCCATCTCAAGTACTTTTGACTATCACCACATCTTGCATTAGAACAGATGCTAACAATAGTAATGACAATGTATTGCGAACTGATAGATGCTAAGTGGACGGCGGCAGTATCGGATAAGGCCATCTACGTGGATTATCTTTAAATTAACGGAATAATTCGTATAGGGCTTTAATGGTATTGTCTTCTAACATAAATCAATTAGAGCTAAGAGTTGAATTTATTTTTCAGTCTTCGATATCGTGTGCGACGTCCCATCACTTTGAGCATCTTATGCTTGATTTCGAAATCCGCCAACAATGATCAGTATCTTCGCACATCCCATACCAATGCCAGCGGACACTTGACGTAGCAAGTCGTCTCCAAACCACTAGCATTAACGAAACATTTTACGGGTGAAGGCGGAATGAAAGGCTCGTTACCCATCATGAAGCCATTGCAAATACGAATTTCCGATTCCATGATTTCCCCCTTCTGCGCGGATGGGAAACTTTATTATTAAGATGTTTCGCTTTATTACGTGGCCATTATGCGTATTGGGGCTTTAGAGTTCTTCGTGGCGTCATTATTGATAGCCTGTGAATGCGACCAATTTTGATCATCCTCCATGTTCTTACAAATCGGGTCATACACGACTATTTTCATTTCACACAAGTCACTTGCATGGTCTAGTAGTAGTAAGGTGCGGCTATTGAAAGCGTACAAATGCGCAAAAGTTAAGCAAAGCTTAAATGTTTGTTGTTTGTTAGCAAAAGTGATTCATATGACGTGTCTTTGGAGCTAGAAAATTTACATTGTAACTTGTCATGTTGTTTGTGAATTAATCATACATCCTGTACGTGAACATTTCATTTGTTGAACGAGTCGTCGTATCCAATAAAAATTGTAAAGTTTTTTTTAAATGCGATTCTTCTTCTATTGAAAGGAAATTTTTGTAATCGATTTATGTTTAACAAATTCGTTATTACCGCGCAACCAAAAAGTTCACATAGCGAGTGCAATTCGCCGCTCAACATGATTTTAGTAGTTGTTATAGTTACTAAGTAAAGCATTGCACTTCGGACATATAAGTCCCAAATTTATTGGCTTAGTCCAACTTTACTCAACAACCCAAAAAAAAAAAAAAAAAAAAAAAAAAAAATACTAAGATATCGTCTCTGCACTCGACTCGAATATTTCTCACTCACACGTCGCGTTAATTTTTTACCTTTACCTTCGCTTGAAATCGCTTGAGCGCTGTTAGATCAAACACCAGATCAGCAAACTAATCAACAAACCTAAAATTGGAGGCATCGAGGAGTTGCAGACTCCGATTTTTAGAACTATTTTGACATAAAAAAAAAAACTGTTTTTAAACGGACTCCTTATAAAAGTGTATTCATTAAGTGTAGATTAAAATAGCAGATCGCAGCACAACGTAGCTTTCGTGGACCAATGAATTAAAGAGTGTCGTCGAGCAGCCGACGTTAAGGATGAAATTACGATGGCATTACTGTTTTCATTTACTCTATAAACCTGCCGCTGCTGCTGCTGCTGCTGTTGCTTTCCTTTCATTGTGGAAGTAGGATTTCGAGCATTGTAATCTGCCTTCAAAGCAGACATCGGCTTTTTCCTACTAATGTTGTTTACTAGTTTACCACGCCCACATGTGGGATAATTTACTACAGCAGTCCATTCTTTCATCTTTACATACTCATGACCTTCTGAAAGCATATCAGCATCAGTTTGGAAATCAATCTAACCACGTGTGCCTCCTCTTCGACTTGTGGCCCGTTCTTGAAACTTCCCCCTTCACGATAACTGAAGTAAAATGTCGAAAGTTGACTTACATTTCTGCTCGCAAAACGCGAATTTATTTTAACAACAAAAAAACACATTTGTCTGCGTCCGTCAATCACGTTCACCTTGGGGAGGGGGAAACAAAAAAAAATCCAAAGAAAAATGATAGATTAAAAATATTCAAACAAGTTTTTCACTTAACTATTTAACAGATATTAAATTATGGCATTATCGCAACCTGTTCCGCGAAGTTCAAAACACAAAAGAGATTTTTTTGCAAATTTTTATCCTTTTTGTGGGTAGTGAGGATTGGAACGGAAAAGTTCTTGAAAAAGTCTCTCGAAAATGCTTGAAAATCTGCGATGTTCGAGGATCTGCGGTATGCTTCTCTCGAGAATGTTACTTTAGAGATAGTGAAAAAAATTCGACTAGAAAAAGTGAAAATTGTAATTGTCCCGTGAACCGTTTTAAAATGAGTGTAAGCTTTTTAAAATTTTTTTGTTGGGCATGTTTTCTTTTATAACAATCACTTTATCTTTATTTTTTCCCATACGTGTGCAATCCCGGCGTCATAAAAACGCCCTTCATATCCAATAATGCTTTTCATTGCCTTTCCTTGAACTGTTTATGCTCGAGAATCTTTTATTTCCTAACTAAACTGGAATCTAATGCTTTACACTAGAAACCAGAAACTAAAAGGGAAGCTGTTATTAGACTGCAGATTGCAAGAGACATCCTTCTCGGATCGTCGAAAAACTTTTTTTACGTCAAAAGTTTTTTCGCAACCCATTCTAACAGGTTGAAAGCATCCATTGCGACCAGGAGAATGTTGATCGCAGGCAGCCAGGTGGATGGACAGGCTTAGACCGATTCGGATTTTAATACTAATTATATTTTTTTGCTCTTAAGCCGTTTAGTATTCCAATATCGAGATTCTCCCTGCATCTAGCACCATTTTTGATCAGTATCTGGTTTAACAGCACCGTTGCACGATTTTCAAATTTTCGAAGAATTTCAATGACTTTTTTTGTTTTTTTTTTTGCTTTTTGTTTGCTAGTGCAGTACGGTGACGACTAGAAAGGAGAGAAGAAAGGGAGGTGTTGGCCGCAAGCCTATTTAATATTATGCCCAATCGATAAGTTTTATGCCTTTACCAACTGAACACTCACCACAGCCACGACATTATCAACCCGTTTCCTACAAACCAAGGTTGGTGTTCTGGCGTGGGCTGGGTTTCCAAAGTTTAGCTGAATCCCTTAGAAGTTGGCTTTGTCCCTCCAATCGGTTACCTGAAAGACTGGGCACAATATGCACCGACTGTCGACACTTGAAATGAAGGACTTTCGCTGTGTTCCTTAAAATTACTAAAATTCCTATTTATGTTCATGTTTATGAATTTCTTATATAGAAGAGTGCAAACAAAACTATCTAAGCCATGTTGTAAAAGATGTAATAAAATCAGTGGAATGCGTAATGCATAGAAGCGTTTCGCCGTTCACAAGTCTGGTAAGTTTGAAAATTTGTAGCAATTTGTGTCATTGGCTTCTTTTCCGCCTTTCTTAAAATTATTTTTAATAATTTGTACAAACATTCGGGACTAAGAAGAAATATTTCATTTTGATTTGTGAACTTGCAATTTTCCTAATACAGCGCATATATATGCATATGTGGAATAACTTTCCTTTTTTTTTTTTTTGTTTTTCCTTTTCGTTTCGTTTCTTTTGATTATTAAAATATTCATAAAGTGCACTTTGGCATTATACGTTTGCAATATATGTTTCGAACGTATAAACAAACATTCCTTTGTGTTATAAGGAAAAGAAAAACAACATTTTACTCTTCTACTACAGTTCTCTCCGATGACGGTTTTTTTTACGGTTGTTTACATTTATGTTAACCCCCTCGCCATCATCATCATCATCATCATCATCATCGCCATCATCTCATCTATCCCCTCTATCACATTATTAGTAGCATTCATATATTGTGGTAAATAAGGTCGTGTTTTGAAAAATAATCGAAAAACATCTATCTTGGAATGGAAAACAAAACGCGAAATATATATTTTATTAGTAAAAGTGAAAGAGAGAGAGAGAGAGAGAGAGAGAGAGAGAGAGAGAGAGANAGAGAGAGAGAGAGAGAGAGAGAGAGAGAGAGAGAGAGAGAGAGAATGAGAAAAGGTAAAAGACAAAAGACGTAACTCACCACAAAACCATCACAGACGATGATGAGAAAATTAGAAAGAGAGAAAGAAGATGAAGAGCGACATAGTACAGCAGATTTTCTTTCTTCATTATAAGAGCAATAACTATAACGAGAAACTCTATGTACTTTCGAGAGTAAATGCGCAGCCAATAAGAAGAGTATGAAGCAGTAAAACTCTTTAATTTTTTCCTCTCTCACTCTCTTTAGTTCTCTCTCGCCCTCTGGCTCTTTTTTTCTTTTTTTTTCGTTTTTTGTCGCAACAAACTCAGCCATTACTGTACTTTTCGCAGCTTTGCAGATTTCGCTATTTTAGTACTGACGGCGAACTTGCTTCAGCCTCGGCCAACTTCATGAGATAGAAAGAAAGAGAAGACCTTGTTTTCCTTGTCTCTAGAAAAAAAAAAAAAAAAAAAATCTCTACGGTTTAGGTTCAACTTTTGCATTTTGTTTACGGAATTCATAAAGTCAAAATGCATCAGGACGAACAGCTGGTGGCTTTTGCAGTCCCTTCTTTTTTTCACGCAAATCGTTCGATCACCTTTCGGAAATATGAACATAAAATATTATAGAATTTTCAAGAAGCCGGAAAGAAACATTTTTGGAAAATTTTTGGCTTACAGTTTACTATACGACTTTTACTCTGTTTCTACTTTTTTGAGAATTTTGAAATTTGAATTTTCTCCCCTGCAAGGTTGTTGAACGTTAATTTTTTCTTTTTATTTTTTTTATTTTTTTTTTCTTTAAGCTTTGACGTTCGACATTCGAAGCATGAACTCTAGCAAATCTTTTTGTCTCTTCATTGATAAGACATTCCCTCTGCTTGTCCATGTCGATGTCGATGTCGATGTCGATATCGTTTCTATATCGTTTAGTGTCCGTACGTTATTCTTGCCATGTTGCTAACGTTATTGTTATTCATGTTTATTCATTGTCTTCACTGTTTTTTTAACGAAAATTCAAATCTTTTGAATTATTATCTTTATGAAATGCACTTGTCAGCACTTTTAACTTGTGCTGCGTCTTTTTCATTTACTTCGGTTTCATGGATTTCCTTTATAGGATTTTCAACTTGCTTTGGTTTTGCACACGCACATACCCACAGGCGTACGTACACATCTACATGTAAGTTCTTCTTCCTTCTATTACGTATTATGTATCTCTGGCACTTAAGCCACAAAGCATTATCAAGTCCTTCTGTAGTAGCAGTTGTGGTAGTATAGTTGAAGCTAAAGAATTAAAGCATGAAACGTAATTTCGTTGTTGTTCTTATTGTTGTTGTTGTTCTTGTTATTGTTGTTGTTATTGTCGCTTTTGTTGTTTTGTTTTGTTTGTTCATTACTGAGTTGTACCCATGTTTATGCACTTGCCAACCGTTACTCTGTGCCACTGCACATCTTCGTTGCAAATAACCATAAGATTTATATATAATTATATACATATATATATCTATATATATCTATATATATATGTGAGTTGGTAGCTATAATAAAATCTCTACACAACACCCAACCACTCTAAGCCATTGATCCGTTTGCAACAACATTTATATGAATGTTGATTGTTGCCTGTTGCCCGTTGTTGTCGTTGTACTTTGACGTAACATTAATCGTTTGAGTTTTTCTTTAAACTAAATGAATATGAATGCTGAGCTCAATTCAAAGAAAAGCAAAAAGCAGACGATGATTGCGTTCTTTGTAGAATTTTACTTCTTAGCAAACAAAAGCTTTATGTAGAACAAGTTGGCTTTTAACGAATATATAAAATATATGAACGTTTACTGCTGTTGTTGTTTTTTGTGTTGTTGTTTGCATTTTCTTGTTGCTGCTGCTGCTGCTGCTGGTGCTTGTTGCTGTTGACATCATCATCATTATAGATCGTCTTGCGTTGCTTCAGGTATTATTTGCTTCATTTTATTTTCTTCGACATTTTCCTTTTTGTTTCCTCGTATTTCCTCAAAGAATTATACAGTAAAACGGAACATCTATACCATGGGCCAGATTGAATCGGTTAGAGAAAAACTCGATTAGATATATATGATATATATATTTGTGTGTGTATATATATATATATATATATATATTTGTATGCATACAAATAAGATTTAGAAGAAAATTAAATGAAATTTTCAACTTTAAAGAAAGCAAAACACTTTGACAAGATGAAGCTGCTGTACATCAATAAAAAGCTTGATGATAAAACGTGAAAACGACAACAGAGATTTCGGCGGATAAAGAGTGGTTATCATATAAAAGCGATATAAAACTAAATGAGAAACCAAATTGAAATAATAAAGTGCAGTACAGATATCTTTAACAAAGACTATCTAAGAATTGAAGGGAGCACGAATTTTGAAAGAAGAATTTCCTTTTAAACCATCTTACCGTCATAAGTGAAGTATGCAAAACGTGATGAACGTGAACGTGAACGTGAAGTATGTCGTTGTAGTTGTAGATCGCTTTTCAAATAAATGTTTTTGTTAGAAAGCATTCAGTCATTGATATCTTAAATCTCTGCGGACTAAACATCGAATTACAAAATAAATTTCAAAATTTTTCATTAAGTTTTTAGACATTGTACACCTGGTACACACAGTCGAACAAAATTATATTAGATTCGTTGCAACGTTCGCAATGCTTGCTAAAATGCTAAAGCTAAACTGTTAAGGGAAACGACGAAAACGAATTTAAAATGCGGTTTAAACTTAGCCCAACTTGGTACAATTAAGCCTTTCCTGCATATGAGATGGCAGTCCTTATATGCGGTGATATCCAAAAAAATTGACCCGCTTGGTCGATAATTCGGTGAAAGGTTGATTTCTTTGTCAATTCACTCTCACGAATCAATTTTCACCATGAAATAGTGAAAATTATTTCCTTTTACCATATAAAGGTTCAGTTTTCGTATTAAGAGTTATGTGAGAAACAGTTCAAAAAATTGCCCCTGCCTAGCCAAAATTTTTCAATGACCTTTATCGAAAAAGTTGAAAATTGCAGATCAGACAAACAGCAGATGGATAGGTAGGTTTAGATCGATTCAGCAAATGATTCGAAATCGATCGTTATAATAAAAGGTAAGTATGTGCTTATGTGCTCCTGGTTGTCGCAGACGTTCGTACAAAACTTAATAGACGTTGTACTACAAGTAGTGTAGGGTATAACAAAGAAATTGTGCAGCGATAAGCATTTGAGGCTGATGGCAGAGGCAAAAATGGCAGAAGACCGTCGTACAAAATGTATGTCGAATGTAGTTTCGCAACTTAACAAATATATCTCGATATCAACCTCGAAATTTCAAAACATATTTTGATCCCTTCCTATAACACAGCAAGAACTGTGAATGCGTCTCAAAAAGTAAAATTGCGATAATGACATATGACTGGATATAGAATGCCGATTAGTAATATAAAAATCACAAAAAAATCATTTTGTAAGTAGGAGTAGAAGAGAGTGCCAAGTGCCAGAACGTAATGCGAAAAGAAATTCGCGAACTTGCGAACTTATGCGAACTTTAAAGATCGATATTTTGATATTTCGCTCTTTCATTTCATTTCATTTCATTTCAGCAGAGATCGTACGAAACGTATAAATCCATGCGATTCACGAGATCCTGAATGTATTTAGTCGTAGGTGCTCTTGCCGTCTGCTTGTTAATGCAACCCTGCGATGATTATCCATCCTTCAGTTCACAGAGTTGTATTTGTCTGTTCGAATGCATATGTATTTCCCAGTCTCTCGTGTATTTATCTGTTTTATCTATTTTCCCGTTTATTTGTGCTTGAATAATATTTTCAGAATTAAATCAAGAGTAACTCCGAAAAAATTTATTCAAAAGTTTTACATACAATTTCTGTATTCATTTTCTTGGAAAAATTTTATTCAAACTCTGTGGAAACAAGCGCTAGCAACCAGCGCTAGCAACCAGCACTGGTCGTATTTACGGTAGTAAGTGCTTAGTCAGTAAAGGCATAGCACTTGTCGATTGGACACACACTCGTTAGACTGCAGCCACAACCTCCCTGTTTCTTTCTCGCTCCTCACTGCATTCTGGCCGTGAACATATTGCAGGTGGCACTCTCCGCGTACAATCCTCATATTAAGAAAAAAAGAAAAAAAAGAAAAAAGGGAAAAAAAGAAACGCATTTAAGAGTCAAATGCGAAGGTTTTTTTAAATCTCTCTTCTTTTTAGCTTATCCTGAGGCCGTTGAATATTTGGCTCGATACCCGGCTAATTGTAGGGATATGTGAGTGCTAGAATTTGCTAAATAAGTGACCTTGACCTCATGTCTGATGCAAGAAATGTCTCGTGGATTGTTTCAAGACTCAGTTCAGTTCAATTCTCTTCTATATCTTGCAACCGATCAGTGGTAGTATTGGTAAGTAGGGCTGTTTCCAAACTTTGCTAATGTAAAGCAGTTCAGCTTTCGGCTTTTGAGGAGTGTACGATATTGTGTACTTTACCAGTCGAAATCGATCGAACTCTCAAACTTTTATTAAATCTGTACTACTAACGGAACTATAAACTTAACACGTTCGGATATTCGGCCATAATGTGGATATGTGGATATATATAATATTGTGATTGTTCTATCCTATCTCCAATACATTATTCGATTGTGACAACTGTGTATATATATATAAGTTGGCCATTACTTGGATGCAGGTTAAAGCCCTATGGCCCATGGCCTATAGCTAAAGAGCCCTTTCTTTACGCTGATCATCATGATATTCTCCTTTAATGCTGTTACTCTACTTCTTCAATCTTCATTACAAGGAACCTTTCCGTTCGCTTTACTTCGCGATCACTTTGTGATCAATCGATCATTTTGCCAATTCTTCAACTAACTTATCACATTTTGTTTATTTATTTATTAACAACTAAATAACTTTATGGCTCATAGTAAAATCTATTTTATAGGTATAGGCGATTGGGGAATAACTTAACCTATGCCTTCGAATACTTAATTGTAATCCTGGTAAGGGTAAAAAGAAGAAGAATAACAGCAACACCAACACTTAGCAACTCACAGTGGTATTATTGTACATATCACACGTTCGCTTTTACCCGAAATGGGGAAATAAGTGAGTGGCAGAAAGCAATATTTAATCAAACACGCGGAACTCAAATTTTTTCGATTGATTTGCAAATTACGAAAGCAGTGTCACTAAAACAACTGTAACTTGTAAGCTAATAATGCAAATTTTGACACGTATGGCTTGAACATTGATATCATCTAGAAGTCATATGGCTCTCTGTCAACTGTGATGCCGTATATGTATCTGGCAGGTAGCTTTTTTCCTTGTTCCTTGTTTGCCTTATAAGAATTTCGATGCATTGCTCTTTCCGTTACAGCTAAAATGAAAAAACTAAGATAACTGATTAATTCTGAAGCGAAATTTAGTGCATTTACTGTTGCTTACATTGCCCTAATCCTGGAAGTGTTATTTATTTATTTATTAGAAAAATGGACCAAACTTTTCATCTCGTATGTAACCTAATAGATGTTTCATGAAACATGCATAAATTGCATTAAAGTGAATATTTTATAAATGTACCGACGTGTATTTGTCCACCGATTAGGTGTCCCAACAAACCTTAAATTTAATATGCTAGAGATACACTCAATCACTTTTGGGCAAATGCTTAACACAGATAAGTAAAACTAGTCCATCGTTCTTATTGAACAGGAAAATGTTTGATATCGTATTGAATGATGTGATGTGATGTTCAAATACCCTCGATGCCGAGAAGACTTCAGATGGGCTTTTCCGAATTTCATAATTTATTCGAGTACCGACAACTGAAAATTTCAGTGTATTGCAGACAAACGAATTATAATATGATTTACAGAATAGCGAGGAATAGCGAAGAGTAGGGTATAGCTGCCATTTATCGTACGGTGAGTGAGTGTCCTTCACGTTCAATTTGAAATATTAATATTTATTTTATTAAAAAAATTGCTTTTCGTGAATGTTTTCTTTTTTTTTTTTTTTGCTTACGCTTTACTCTTTTATATACTTTTCAACAAGCTTTACACTTATCCAACGAATGAATCAAACGAAATCCTCTTATATACGTATTTAATACACAATTGCTCAGAAATTGTTAAGTACACGATTAAAGGGCTTGATTTAAATATAAAATTAAAAAACAGGAACACAAAAAATAAATCAAATAAATAGTAAAAAAAAAAAAATAATAATAAAAAAAATATATATATATATGTAATATATAATATATATTTTATAGTAAAGTAAAAAGCGATTTAATTAAATTTAGCATATATCTCTTTGAGTCACTTATTCACTTTTATTCGTTATATGCCTGTTGATATATCGCCCGTACATAAATTGTAATTAAAACTTATCCAATATAGAATTTATTGAAAATGTCAAAAAAGGTAAGAAAAAAATGTTTGGAAAATGTGGTGAACGTGAAAAAATGAGAAATGACTGTAAATGTGGATTTTTTTCCCTTTGTAAAATATCAATTAAATAGATTTTTATCTGTCTATGCAAATAGAGACGCACGCACGCATACATGCATACATGCACACATGCACACATGCACACATGCACACATGCACGATTGGACACCAGCCCATAGTTTTCAATGGCATTAATAACCATTCATTAATATTCATAATTTCAATATATATTTTTTGTCAAAACAAAAGCAAAAAAAAACAATTAAAAGCTTATAAAGCAGAGCACAAAATGATTAACCAGATTGACGAGCGCGCATAAGAACAGAATGAAATTCTATGACAACAATAATAATAAATTTCATTCACTCAATTACTATTTGCCGTGTATTACTGCAGTCGATAATGGTAATAAAATCTGAACCCCAGCAAAATATTAAAAGCGATCATAGGAGTAAAAGAAGTGCGAAAACACGAATTACAAACAATTTCATGTGAAAGGATAGCTTGGTCGCGTACTCGAACCAATATTGTTTACTGCACTGCCCAAGCCCAAGCGCATTGCAAAAGAGTTTGCAACTAATGGGAACTCAGCGCAGATCACTTCATTGTGGCCTATATAGCAATTGAATAGTCTTGCCAACTTTTAAGAAAGCCAATAATCATCAGATCGGAGATAGAGTTAATGGGCTAGTGGGGATATAAAGAAGCGTACGCCTAAAGCAAATGCCAAAATTATCCAATCTTTCCGCCATTGAAGGGAAGACGAACCACACATTCTCCTTCCCGGTAAGAAGATTACACAGGACGTATGCGTATGACGTATGACTTACTTAATCAAAAAAAGAACCTGGCCTGCAACGTACAATACGGTAAGATATGGTTCAACTAATTTTCTATTATTTTTTCTTGGGCGAAATTAAAGTGAAATGAAACAAATTTTAGCAGAAAACAGTGCACTGTTAGCGATATTGCGAAGATATGAACGAACGGAAAAGAGTCAAACAACCAACTTTCTCTGCTGCCAGCGACAATACTGGACCGGGACCATTAGACGAGCGTACGTCATCCACAAAAGATGTCAACAAATTTATTCTTAATTAAATCTCGAAGAATTCTCTATCCGCTATCTCTTTTCCACACATTGCTTTCGATCTTGCTTCACTCATAACACTTGTTTCACTATAGTGACTTTAAGCACAATTTAAAAAAAGCTTTCAAATCGATATTCGCCACAGATTCAGATATTAGTTGGAAGCATTAAAAATTGTTAGATGTTAAGAACAAAAAAGTAGAATACAACTCTGTGTCGTGAAGGCAAAATCTGTGAAATTTTGAAAAAAATACTGCTTGTTGTACTAAACTAGAGCGGGAAACAGTCAACAGTCTCCATGTTTGAGATGTTTTGATGAAGTTTGATATACTGACACATGGGCCCAAAAGCGAACACTAGTTTTTCAATCATTTCGCTTATAAGATCTCATGTTGAACCATCGTTACATGGATACTTTCCGGGTAGTTTAGGAAATGTTATAATGGACTGTGCGTCACTATAATCTTTTTACTTGTCTTAGGGTAAATAAGGTAAACATTTCAATAACAACACCAGTTAAGGAAATAAAAATCCAGCGAACTTATCGGAATGCGAAAGTTTCGGCGTAATATGACCAAAACTCAATTGAAAAAATTGTTACATAACACCAAACAACTTTTACATGGGAAAACCACCGCAATGCGAAAGAATGGGAAAAAGGAAAAGCTACTCAAAAAATTCAAAGCCAATTAAAACATCGTCGAATACAAGTATGAGCCGCGTCACTGTTCACAATCTATCCGCAAGATATCGTTGGTTAATCGTTCCATCTCGAGATCAGAGACTTAAATAGTCAACTGGATTTCGAAGAGTTTTGGAAAAAGAGGAAAATTTACTCTTTAGAAGCTGTGATCAAAAATGATTCGGAAGATGCGGCAAAGTTTGACGTAGGGAATTAACCGAAGGCTTTAATTTTTCATCTCAATATTTTTAACTTTGAAAACGCAGAAATTCCACTCATAGATAGACCGATAGGACCTTCACGATCTCTAATCATATGTGTATATAGACACACAGGATTTACACGATTTTCAGAATGTAGTTCTGAGTGTTGCAAAATGAATCGCGAGATTAATACGAGTATCGGTTTTTGCACAATTAAAAGCTCCCTTTAGGTGTCCACATAATAAATTATATATTTTTGACCGTAATAACCTTTCGAAATTTTCTTTCTTCACATATGTGTATAAACTTTTTAGTAAACTAAAGAAGTTAACTTTCTATTTTTATAGCAAACTGACGAGCACTGACCTCATTATAGGTTACATTTGATGAGACAAAGAGCTAAACTTGATTTTATCGTGCAAGAATTTGTTTATTTCTGGTAACGAGTTAGTTTATAAATGGAAGAAGAAAGAAAAAAGAAAGAAAGAAGAAAAAAAAGAAATTACTTTTCGCTAGCATTCAACGTCGCTTCTCTTTATGTGTTCAGAGCAAAAAAAAAAGAAAAAAAAAAAAAGTTGATTTGTTAGTTAGATTGATTATTCATTTTCTAAGATCGGGCAGTGGTCGACATTATTTTGTACAGGATTAAATTCCGAGGCTAATACAACGAGGACGAGGACATCTAATTGTCAATAGAATTCAAAGAGAAAAGCTCTGCCTGCGTACTGAACTGCATTCTGTCTTAGGTGACTGGTTGACTTTGTTCGCTTACAATCGAATTCCGGATTACAAAATTAATTTCCTTCTTATAGAACATCACTACTCGTACTTATGTGCTTCTTTTCTTTTCTTTTTTTTTTTTTTTGAGGTTAGGTCGACATAACTATTTAAGGTTTTTTTTTTTTGTTATTCAAACTCTGCAAAGTCTTTGACTTAACGAGAAAACATGACAATTGCTTGCGAATTATTCAAATCAAAATTGTTGTGCGGAAAAAATATGAGGGTCCGTACATGAGTCACCATGTTTCGATACTAAGAGCCGGTAAACGAAAAGAACAATTTGAGCCGTATTGAAACCTGGCATTTTTATGATCACTTGCTAGCTGAGACAATTCGCATGAACTGAGTGCTTTGACGTCACACATCTGGTAATAGATGAGTAACCATAAACAGTGTTTTGACAATCCATGCACAAGTATTCAAAATTCGTTTTAAATCAAACCGAGTTTTCTTTTTTGTTTTAATTCCTATCTTTTTCTTCAAATTTCATTAATAATTCATAAATAGTAGGGAAAATAGCTACGGATCCCTATAAGATCATCGCGAAAGTTATTGGTAACGTTAGTTACGATTGAGACGCCAAACTAAGAAAACATTGACATGAAATTCATTATTGTGTTAATTAGCACAGTAAGCTGTGTTACGCTAGCAGTCGCGCAAAGTGATGGTAAACAAGCATCGAAAAAATTTATTTTGTCTTCAAAAATTTCTAAATTATTTTCTTTTATATATAAGTAGGAGGGCATGCATTTGAAACAAAGGAAGAGGATAATGGAATGACTAACCCACCAACCATGGCACCGCTGGTAGCATCAACTATAGCGACAAGAACTCTCCAAGTCTTAACGGTTACTCCCACAATGCCGTGTTCTAATGAGCCAAACGGTAAAACAAGAAATTCATGCATTAATTCCATGGAATTGCAATCAATCTCTGATATGACTGAAAAGGCAGAATCATCTTCGGTTGCGACAAAAAAGCATTTAAAAAAATCGAAAAGTGAAAACTCTTTAAAAACTCTTGACTATGATAAGCGGAATGCCAATAGCGATTATTATGGGCATCAAAGAGGCGATCGAAGCAGAAAAGAAGAAATTGAAAGATTTCAAGCTCGTTTACAATCTGATGGGAAATATATATGTAATTATGGCAGCGTAGTAATATACAGTGAATTGCCTTGCAGTGAACTAACTAATATACGGGTCAGTGGTACGAATCGCCATCCGCCATCGGATGAGGTTGCTTTAAAACCTCAAAGCATAGAAACGGGGCAAAACTATGTCAACGAAGATAAAATTGTAGGAAATGAAAATTTAGAAAATTCTCAAGAAAAACGCAAACGACGACCGAATGGCAGCAATAAGCGCCGCAAAAGCAATAAGAGGCAAAATGGAGAATTGCATAAGCAGCAATATAGCCGACAACAAAAGAGAAAAGTTAATCAAAGTCGTGGTAATAAGAATTCGAAACGTTCGTCAAAGACCAGACAATACAAAAAAGAATATGCCATCAATACTCATAAAGATGCAAAGAAAGAAGCGAACGCTTATAAAGCAAATAACGAAAATCAGTGAAATATAAATTCAAAGTACAGCCGTACATAAAACATAATATCGCACCAAGTCTAGCACGTTTAACTTTAATGATACTCTCTAGATATTAATATGCAATTTTCTCTTTAATCTAACTCTTGAGTGTTCTCCGCTTATGTAAGTTCTTCTTACAGAATTATTGTTATTATAAACAAATTGAAAATATTGCAAGAAAAAGCATTTTGGAAAAGAAATGTCAAGTGAGATAATTAAGTGAGTTTCTTCTATACCCACGATACGGCCATACAAGTAGTATTTCTTTAGCTCCATTATCCTGCCATTGACTCTGTTAAGTATTTGCAGCAATTTGCAGATTAATATCTGTTCCAGACCTTATCGAGAACAGCTTTCGAAGCGTTAGCGATGCACTCCTGCAGATCTATTAGGTTGGGGAAAAAGAAATCCATTATTTCTTCTTCTTCTTCTTTTGCTTCTTTTTGAATCCAGCTTTGTGTAAATGGTTTAAAACTGTTTTATAGTCGATTTTTAGCTCCTGGGCGTTGTTACGACTGCTAACACCGATCATTTCTCCGATTTTATCGACATTTTCGACGGCCGGCCTACCTGTGCGATGCGGTGCATCTTTAACATCAAAAATTCCTGAACGGAATCTACGAAACCAAAATTGCACATAATTGGCTGTTACAGTATCGGAACCATAAACACCATTCACAATTTTAGCCGCCTGGCTTGCATTTTCGTCTTTGTCAAAGAAAAACTGTAAAATGTACTGAATTTTCTCTTCGTTCACTTCCATTTTTAACACGCTGTAACTCACAACTGAATGCACCAAACAAAAAACAACAAAAGAATTTTTTTTACTGCGAAATATCACCTTTCCAACGAGCATAAATCTGAAATTGTTTGATCGTTACTTTACGAGAAATCTACCAGTGCAGCCATCTACCGAAAAAATAATGGATTTCTTTTTCCCCAACCTAATATTAGGCAGACTTTGCATTGAAGACGGTCGGAGCTATATGGAGTCAAATTTACAGAGATGAAAATAGATCTTATAAACAACGTGTAAGGTTTTATATTACATTTTAAGAGCGAATTTTTGAATTCTTAATTCTGGTTTTCTCATTACTAATATTCTTAGTGTCGGAAGCGCACAGCAGATTAAATTTTCGAAAGAATATTACGAAACGAAAGAATGTTACGAGTCCTCGTCGTTTCGATGTCCGATGTGCATCCTCTCCAATCTGATTTGTTGGATCTACGGTCCTCGCATATCCTCGCATGTTAACTTTTCAGCTGCCTTCAGCTTTTCTTATCGCAACAAAGCGATTACCAATAATATGCAATTAATATTAAACTGCATCTGCATTTATGCAGCGGAAAGGAAGGCATTCAATATAACATGTGGGTTGACAAAAAAGAAAAAAAGCAAGAAAGGAAAAGAAAGTGTATTTCAAATAAAATCTAAGCGTAGTTTACCACTAGCAAGAGATATGACTCGTAAATGAGTGGTGCTATTAAACCCAAAATTCATGGTTTCATTCATTAGAGTCTTACCCTATTTCGCATGTTGACCTCGAATGCTTATCAGCGATGTCCTTGCATCGTTGTCCTAGCCGTCGTCGATGGCTCCGGCCATTTTTTGTATAATTGCTGGATTGCCTGGATTGATTGTTGTTATGTTATGGCAATCGCGCTTAAGTTAAGCATTTCAGATTGTTGCGGTCAAATGGGCAAGCAACGAAACCACAATCACTCTATAATTGGCTTTGGCATTACATTGTTTTAACTCTTCCTGAAGACTGTATCACCAGATTTGTGGTAATGGCTCTACCAGTCTCAGCAGTTGAACTGTTGCTATTATCCCTAATTTCTTATGTACGTACCTAGTGTGGTCGCTTTTAGTAATTTGGTTGTAGTCAAAATACTGCAGATACGATTCAAACAGATGTATACGAACACATCGTCCACCTTCTCTTCTTCTTTCCTTGTTTTTGTTACAAAAATCGCCAATACGCGACACGACATCTACCCACGAGCTCTACCCATCTTTGGAATAATGTATCTGTAGTGATCTTTTCTAGCATCCCAGATGTCTACTTTTTTCTTCCTTACCACTCTACCTAAAAAACGATTCTCGATCATCACCGTTCGTTCCTACAAGTATAGGGGGATTCTCCTCAAAAGAAACTGTAATCGATACTTCGTTCCTTTGCATTCTCTTGCTTGTTTTGTTTTCGGTTTGCAAGAGGATGCTTGGTATTTGCCTTATCTGTCATTGCATTTCTAATACTGAGCGATGACAAAAGGATATCGGACAAGAGGAAATTCGACAAAAGGCACAGACAAACCCTTATCATGTAACACGTCACTCAATAAGGTGATACGAAGACATATAGATGTCGTCAATATTGACGAATCCATATTCCAACCATTAGTTTACAAGCTACTGTTATTTTACTCGGGCTGCTTTTGTAATTTTCGAAAATGGCTTAGCAAATATTACTTAAACTCTGCTCAATCGAGATAAATGGTAGGTAAGTTGTCTGCTTATTTAAAACGGCTCCGTACGAAGGCCAACGATGCTGAACGCTACGATCATTATCACGCATGTATTTGGCGCATTGTATCATATTCATCGATTATCTTCAAAAAGGACATAGGATCCGTAGCATTTATTGCATGGGACGAAATTACATGCGTCGAAATTGCAAAGAAAAAAGTGGCTCTGATTCTCTCCTGAACTAGTTGAGGGAAGTGTTGGTAATGAATAAATTTATTAAAATTTGGTTAATAAATTCGTAATTTCTTGTACATTGTCTATGCCTTATCAACTGATGGTGTTTAGAGAGTCAAACAGGAGCGTCTGCATTCAAGGCAACTGCACTGACACAATTTTACCAAGAATGAGATCTCAACCGACCGAGATAAAAGCCGACATTTCTTCAGAGCGGATACTATGCACTATGAGAGTAATTACTAATTTTTCCTGTTTCAATCATATGGGGGTAAATCAATTCGAAAGCTCATCTGAAATATCTTACTAAGCAACAATGCATCGTTGTATGTCTTCATGCGTTAAATCATAAACAACATTTTTCAAATTACAATCGGCCATCTATACGTGGGATAGTATGCACAGTTGTTAACTGTAAAATTTCTTAAAATAACCGCAAACATGAACATAATACGAGGACGAAGTCACGGGACTCGAAATGAATATTCATTCCTGCATCGATATCATGAGATCGTTAAAAGTCGAACCTATGCTTGTCAATTGGAATTTGGCGTAAAGCCATCGCACAGCAATTTATTAATCTTTCTCCATGTCGTTCCATGCCCTATAGCTGCTAATGTTTGCTTTAAAATTGAAAATATTTAACCAAAGTGCAAAGCGAAGAGGAAAAGAACGTTTAACTAAAAACAAATATTGTAAATTTTTATAGATACGATAATGCATCTGAAAAGCTAAACATGTGAATGTACTAAACTTTATAAGTTAGGTTGTTAATTTTTGGTCTTTTCATAGACCAAAGGCCACTTGGACTCAAATCGTTTATATATATATAGAAGCAGACACACACAATACATACGAATCTTTACGACTTTAAATGCATTTAAATTTCCTTTTTGTTTTTATAGAGTTTTTGCGTTAACACATAAATGTGTATGTGTGTGTGTGTGTGTGTGTGTGTGTATGTTTATATATGTTTGCAACCGCCATGTGCGTGTATTCGTTTGTATGCGAGATAGAAAGTTTATTGTAAGAGCATGCGGGTGAATGCATTCACTTAAGGGCTACAAAAGTCCTAAGAGATTTGTGCGTACATATAAAATACCAACCAATACCAATGTCATGTCGAGTGAACGGCAGCAATAGCAGCAGCGCAGCCCACACCAAAGCAAAAGTATAAAGTTTTTAAAAGCAAAATAATGTCGTTTGATGCAAATGTGTGGAGAAAGCTATATGTGTCGTAGGATATGTATGTATGTATGTATGTATGTATGTATGTATAAACTGAGGACAAGTTTTTCATTTTTTTTTTTTTTTTGGGGGGGTTTTTTTTTTAAAAAAAAAAAAACGGTTTTTTTTTTTTTTTTTTTTTTTTTTTTTTATTTTGTTTCTCTTAGAATCAACTGAAATTCACAAAATTCTCACTAACCAGGACCCCGTAGAAAACTGTAGCAAGCATACGAAAGCGATTTGCAATTGTTTGTTATAAAAACACAACTTTTCATGCTAAGCTTCGCTTACGAACTCACTCCTTTTGCGAGTGTTTAGAAGGGGAGTAGCAGGAGAGAGCTGAATGGTGGGATTAATTAAATACTATGGCTGCAATTAGGTGGCATTTAAAACGAACGGCTCACCTCAAAGGCCAAACAGTGTTTTGCTTTTGAATTCTAAAAATGCTTTAGTACCCACAAATCGTCCACAAATGTTTGGCTGTTGGAGACTACAAGCAACAAACATGACCGCACATATATTTCCATAAACCCTATATCATAGGTGGGAGAGAGCGGGGCCGAGAGTCAAAAAAGAGGAATTGAGGACAGTAATAGAGTGGGGATGTACTGAGCTTCCCTCTATGCTTTTAGTACAACTCAAATTCAACTACACAACTATTTTATAGTAAGAGGCTTGCTTTTCTTTTTTCGTTTTTTTTTTTTGTTTTTTTTTTTGTTTTTTTTTTTTTTTTTTTGTACTAGTAATGCCAACGTGTCTATATGTGTGTTGGTTAAATATCTCTATTTATGCGTCTGGCTTGGCCAACATATATATGAACAATTTTGGCGAGGCATAACATGGTCTGAGTGCTAAGAGGGATTTTAATTACTCTTTCATGCACATTTTGCTTGTTTCGAAAAAATTTTCGTAAATGTGTTCGTAATGTTTATATATGCATTATTGTGTTTATATGGCTGTGTGTGTATGTGTATGTGTATGTGTGTGTGTGTGTATGCGTTTATGCTTGCAACTGCCAGCCATTACATACGACATTTGACCGAACGTTTATTATTTTCCATTCAAATGCTTTAGATGATTGGATGCAGGCTACACATATGCAACACACATGCACATGCACACACACACACACACACACACACACACACACACACACACACACACACACACACACACACACACAGACACTCACACAGTTTGTATAAAGCTTAGGAAAACTCACCAAAAACAACTTTATTTCGACGGTATGGTTAGAGAATTTATTTGTGTGGCTATTTTTACCGTTAAACTCAGACGGACACACAGCGACGCACGCAAATAATTAAACCCTAACAATGAGAAAATAAAAACAAAAGGAAAAAAAAAAAATACAGAAATATTGTATTAAAACTTCTATCGTGTTCAGCATTAGAATTGTCTGAACGGTGTCACAGTTTAAACGATAAAATTTTACATGTTCAACATTATTTGGAGTATTTTCCTCCCTACCTCCCTACCTCCCTACCTGTGTTCGTTCGTTTATTTGTGTGCAGTTCTGTGCGTGTGTTTCGAGAAAACGTTAGCGTTGCGTTACAGGTGGATTTAAAATTTCATTTTCCAATTTTTGTTCTCTTTTTTTGTTTCGTTCTATGAAAGTTAATTTAATTTTCAACAAAAACGTTAAAGGTTTTTGATGTGAATTAAAAAAAAAAAAAAAAAAAAAAAAAAAAAAAAAACTTGCTCCTAAGGATGATTTTCGGTGGTAAATGTTTAAAACACATGAAACAATTCTGTTTGAGTTTATCGTATATTTAGGTAATATTTAACGATTCTTTACCCTTTTCAAAGTAATGTGTGATGAACGGCGCTAATAAAAGACCCAACAATGCATAATGAAGCACGAAAACAGCTTAAATTTATTTCATATCATACAAATGCATTTGAACGACAATACATTGCCATCTACGCAGCTTGTTTTTTGCATCCACAATTAAATTTTTGATAATATGTTCTGTACTTGTGTTGTGTTGTGTGTTCTGTTGTTGTGTTGTCAACGATACACATATCAGATATACTTATTGCAAAAAACTGACTTGCCTTAACAATGTCCGTCTATCCTTCCAGCACATATGAATAATTAACATATGAATTTTTGGCTTCACTATAAGAATCTAAGTTAATTGTTAGCAACGCACGACTGTCCCTCTCTCAGTCTCTATCCGCACTTTTGTAAATGTTTACGAATAAAAGTAAAATTGATATGGACACACACACACACACATATAAATCGTTTACGGTCAGATGTGAAAAATGTAAAAGTGGACAAGATTCGTCCACAAATTCAACTATAATTCGATGCGCATATTACCCGTCATGACACTACTTTCAAAGTCCAAATCAACACCGATCGTAAGTCCATCAAAGCACTATTTTTCATAATACGTTGACTTGAATTAGGGTTTATCCAAAACTTGTCGCATAGTGTGTACTACGTAATATGCAGATAGTGCAGCGTGTGTTCGCCAAGGCCGAATAAAGAAAAATAGAAAAAAGGAAAGAGATAAATAAAAATGATAAGCAAAAGTAATGCGAGACACATACGAAAAAACTGCACTTGCATTTTCATGAGAACAAATATTATAAACGCCAAAAGCGACAAGCGGTACACTAAGTGCCATAAAATTACGCTACAAAATTATTTTTATTAATTAATTTATGCTAATGTAAACATAATTGCAAGAATTCTGCAATCGTTAAATAGAAGACACAAAAAGCGTTTTGTTCGCTTTATTGAGGACACTTTTTGCCGAATCGACTATGACAACAAGAAGTAAGTGGCGCGTCGCGAATGAGGGCTTCAACAAATCGATATACTTTTATATATACTTTTCGATCCATCCTTTTTAATCTTCGCGGATCTAATAAATTGTCTCTCGAATGGGAGCCAGCAATGGAAGACATCGAGAAACAGAAATTGGATGGAAAAATATTGACTGTCAAGGTTTAACATTTTTAACGTTAATAGTTGGGAAGAGTACACAGAGTATACAGGAAGCATACTAAATGAAACGCAATATAAGCATAGATAGACAGCATTAAATGGATTACATATATATTTAACTGCAGTTGCAGTTAACACCAGATTTACTGAAACCCGTAAATTCGATGGGTTTTCGACTTTGTTAGTCGTTATGGTCATAAAATGAAGATCGGAAGCTGAAATTCAGCAAAAAGATTATCTGTTCGAGTAAAAATACGTGGCTGAAAAGTGGGCGCGAGCTGTCGACAGACACACCCACAGAGCAGAAGGAATGAAACCAACCTCGGAAATCACGGACAATTTTTGGAAATTTTTGCCTATAACTTTAGATCCCACGAGGATATTTTCGAAAATCCCCGGCCCAGATGTCACTTTCATGCTCAGCGCCAAAATGGTTCAAATCGGTTTATTAGCACATCCACAGCTAACGATAAAATCGAATCCATTATCCGTTAAAATGAATGAGAAATAAATTGGAAACAAATGCAAGTATTACTAAACCGAACGGGACCATTTTTACACCGAATATGTAGGTGGTCCCGGCGAACACTTGGGCTGCAGTTGTTCGGAAATATATCCATGGTATCGAAAGTTATAGATGAAAATTTAAAAAAAAATTTCTTTCCCGACGTTCTTTTAATTTCTTCATTGTGGGAATGTACGGAAAGAAATCACGCCCACCTTACTTTCTTAATCAAAAAAGGAACGTTTTGCGCCAAACGTCAGCTTCCTATCTTCATCGGAGCGACTGTGACGATTCACAAAAATCATCCGTCACGTTTACGAATTTTCGTAGCAATAGGCATGAAACATAAGATTTGCCTCGAAATGGAAAAAGGGGGAGTGTCCCAGGAAAAAAGAGTAGGCATGGCTGCATTATATCATTAGAAATCAATATCTATATGACATCTACAGATATTGACTTCGTTACCTTGGATTTGTAAAATCGCAAACCCGTGAAATTGACGAATGCCGTAAATGTAGCGTGAAACACACACTTTCGCACCAAATCGATAGAAACTTATGGTTTGTGTAGAAGCAGCTTTTCCCTGGTAAAAGCTTCAAAATATTTTTTATGCAATTTTAAAAGTCCCTTGCACTCTAGCTGCTCTCAATCCTTTCCAATTTATTGTTTTGGCTCACTTTCCCTTTTTGTTTTTTTTTTTTTTTTTTTTTTTTGTTGTATTATGCCAAATGGTTTTCGTTTAGTTTCTACTGACTTCTCACTTTATTTATGTTCCACAAAAAAAAAAAAAAATCGAGTACTTCGTAAATGTATAGCTCAGTTTTGGTTACTGACGCTGACACCGCCACCAATATGTTCATTACCATTAACAAGGCCATCGTGTGTCGACAGTAGCAGTCTGCAATGAACACCGCATCCGTATGTTTGCATAGAAGGGTAAATGAGTGAAGGACTAGAATAACATCCTAGCCAAAAGTGAAAATTTAATTCTGTCAAATTCACACTTGAACGGACATTGACATAATACATATAAGCTTGCGCCATATACTTACATTCACACATTAGATGCACTAATAAATTCTTTCCGTTTTTTCGCAAAATTCAAAATAAATTAAAAAATAATTGTTGTCCTTGAACTGTACACTACCACTATCCGTCACGATGGCAGCTTCGTGATTGCAAGGTGAAATAGTTACCGGCTCGTGTACGCACATATTCACTTTTGCAGAGCTGCTGATTTGCTAAACAAGACCGCCTCGATCTGAACCGGTGGTATTTGGAAAGGACCAGGTCTTGGGGATATGCCGTAATCGGGACATGTTGCCAGAACAAGTTGAAAATCATGGTACCTGGACTGCCTTCACTGGAGACGGACTAACGTATGCGAGTTCTTATCATTTTCAGGACTCAAATGTTTTGCACGAAATGTCGCAATCGGGACATGTGGCCAGATCAAGTTCAAAATCACTTCCTGGATTGTCTTCGCTGGAGACAGACTAACTAACGTTTCTAACTACTTCACGGCTTACTGCGTGTTCGCTCCAAGCCAACTTAACCATTTTCATAACGTTAGCTGTACATTTCTTTTTTCTCTTTGCAGCAACACCCGGTTTGCGGGTCTGATTATCGAGCCAACATGTTGGCAATCTTTCGTTTTGGGCCGATGGTTGTTGTTATCGGTCAACTGTTTACGAGTAAATAGTGAGAGAATCTTCGATTCTGTTACCTGCTGGCGCTACAAAATTTCAAAAGGGATAAATGAGTGTGTAATTAATTAACAAAAAGTGGAAAAGTGGACAAAAAACACATAACAAGTATTCCAGAAATGTGACCATTTGGACAGCATAAAGACAGACAAATTTAATATCGGAATTATGTATAAAAAGCTAGCCGTTACGAAAAAAGAGTTAAGCGATTTAAATATATAAACAGTGACAGAGTGAGTTAATAGATTTCAAATTTTTTTCAAATTTTATTTTCATCCGTTTATTTACATGTTTTTCTTCTTCTTCTTTAAATTATTTCCTTGTTCGCACATCATTGAACACGACCGGGAGACATAGTTCGACAACGAAAGCAAAAAGTTCGTAACGTACGATAGCTCGATAACGTGGCGTGAATTTTGCCCATTGTGCATAGCCCATGTTTTTGTCTTTGCTAAACGGGAAGCGATCATCACAAAATTGATATACGAATTGTAGGTTGAGGGATACTTGCATTTGATGAAATGTTTGCAACGTCCAGAGGGAAACTTAGGAGAACCCACAAAGTATATATATATTCTCGATCAGCAGCAAATTATGAATCGGTTAAAGCATGTCCGTCTATCTGTCTGTCCGTATAATCTCTGTTACAAACATTCTCCTGGCCGCAAAAATGAAATTATCTGTTTCAGATTTGGCAGAAACATTTCAAGCTCCTTCCCAGGAGGTTGATGTTGACAATGGACCAAATCCGTCGAAGGCTACAGCATTATCCAAAGTGAGGACACCTTTCTTTTCAAAGAGTATAAGAAAATTGGTCTTTTACTCGTTACTCACAAAGCCAGATCTGCAGATATTTCTACAAAAACTTGGAAAATATATTTTGTAGGTCCCTCCGTGCAATTGTGTACTATCTTTGGTAAACATTCTCCCGCTCGCAAAAATGCAGATATCGCCCACAAACTTGCACAAGAATTTGAAAAAGACCGAAACTTTTCAAAGAACGCGCCTACAACGCCCACACGTCTCTATAACAAAAGCTGTGAACGGCTTTGTTTTCCGTGCTTTGTGCTTATTATTCATAAAGTACAACACATGCAAGTTTTTACTTTTATTCTGAAAATTGGAAATGTCTGTCGCGGCCATCCGAAAACGTAGTTTTTTCCATTTTTTTAAACCAGGGTGAGGAGTATAAAAAATTCGGCCACGGGCGAGTACTTTCTTAATTGTTTTTTTTTTCGCAAGTTTGATTGAAACTCTTCTTATTAGCGGTACAAAAGAAACATAAAAGAAAAAATCGATTGAAAAAAAAATTCAACATAACACTTAGTCGGGTTTTTCAAATCGTTTTTGGCAAGCATCGTATTATGGGAGGGACGCCTGTATATTGAATGACGGCTGGCGAGCAACTTTGACTTATACACACTTAAAATTGCGTACACTTTATGAAGCAATAGATTTCAACGGAAAGATTTTATTAGTACACCTAATACATATTATGTATAATGTTTATGTGGGTGTTTATGATACATTGGCCAAGCACATGCAACTTGTTCATGTTTCTCATTAAAATATTGCATGGTTTACGAAAGAGTACGCAAAAAATAACGCGAACTATACGTTTGTGGACAATACACGCAGCTCTGTCAATGTATTTTTTCATAGGCAAGTGAATGTGGTGGGTGCCTGGATTATTATATATGTACATAAGAGTGTATAAAATAACGTGTGCAGGATGGCGTATACCAAGCATACGGTTGATTAGTTTAAAAACTTCACCTCTGGCCTTGATATCACATATAACACAAAGAATGTGTCTTAATAATACGCACGTACATATATATATATAAGTATGTATAAAGTAAGAAGTATAGATAAGAAGTTGCATCTTCCCATTACATACGGTTGCACAGTCGATCATATATATGGATGTAATTTTTTATTTGACTTTTGTTGAGCATTTGAGTTTGCATTTGCCTGAGGAATACGCTAATATTAGCATTTTGTTTGTCAAAATAAAATATTCTTACGAATGTCGCTTTTCTCGACACGGTCCTAGATCGTGCTAGATCGTGGATATTCTTTTCAAGAAAAGTACACGAGTCGAAATTCTTTTATTTACAATTATATTCCTTGACGGGGGGGATTATTTACATTTTACTTGCGGGATACTCCCGACTTGTCGACCCTGATATTCTTTTTTCGATTCAAATGTTCTTCTCCGACTGACTCTGCCTTCCGTAAATAGTCAAGCACATATACATTTGCACAAGCACATTACTATTACCTAAGTTCATGGCTTCATTTTGAATCCGTTAAGCAGCTTTTCTCCTAATCATTTTCTTCGGCCGGCAGCTGCATGACGCGCCCCAAATGTGCACTTGAGTTCTCCCTCTCTAGGGAATTTATTACTTGGGAAACATCAATTAGTTAGCACGAACTGCATTTGGGATTTCCATAACAATACCACGTGGTATATAACCCCTTAAGCAGGGAAAAGCGTTCAAATCACTGGAATATTTGCTTTGAATTCAGAATGGACGCAATCTGCTGTTGTCAAAATAGGCAAAGAATTTTTGCAAATAAAATGTTTTTTTGACTGAATGAATTACAGTCCGTTTCGGTAAAGGATATATTTTGTAGCCCCTATTGTCCTCGTAAGCATAAATGCCGCACTGATACAGCGATCAGTTCCTTAGCATTGTCGTAATTTGCAAAACCCAAAAATAAGTATATATACACACCCGGTATTTATCTTAGAAAATTGATAGCCAATGTCCGCCTTAAAACAAATAGCTATAGCTTTTTGTCATCCCTCTAAAGTAAAGGCTTACAATATGACGAAAATCTTTGAAATCTTTGAAAAGCTGATATGAAAATGAAATTAAGCGAACAGCTCCAAAGATTAATGAACACAGAGCTACATATGTGGCATACTTTGTCTCCATAAAGAGAGAATATGATGCTACAGTTGACCGCCATGGATACACATGTCCAGTAAATACGTGGAAAGCCTCAAGTGCTGTAAACTGTTTATTTGTAAGAAAATGATTTACACAAAGAAACCGATTACTGGCGTAAAGTTAGTCCATCGTTCTTCGTGTAGTCCACAGCGTTCTTTATGCTTAAACGCTATCTTCTTCACTTCAAAAACCTGGATTATGTGCCAGTTGCTCTAAAAATTTTCCAAATGTCTGTCTGTTACTGTCTTATGTATACGCGCAAGGGTACATATGGGGAAATAAAAAATTCCTAAGAGTTTCTAGCTACGATAAATCTCGAAAGGTTTTACAAAAACGATTTGTACCTTGCAGTCTTCCAGTGACTGTGGATGTGCATACCGCATGTTATTTATTATTGTAGTAGCACTAACGCAGTTTTTTGCTTTCTTAATGATAACGAAACGTTTTTTTTTTATTCCAAGTTTTCAGTCTTTTTCCGCACATGAAAGTGGAATTTCATTAGGATTTAGATTGAAATGGTTTTCCAAATATTTCCATAGGATCTTAAATCATCAAATAAAATGATGACAAAGGAGTGAAGCAATTTCATTATTGTGGACGGAACGAGCATGTTTTTTAACAGTTCCCTTCAATTATTTTTGCAGCTACGGCCTGTGCGGGGGAAAAGGGCGAGCTTGGTACGCATTGTGGAACTGGATGGGATGTTTGACTATTCAGAAATCCCAAAATTGCAAAAGCAAAAACTAGGATAATATAGCGTTTAGTGGAAAAGAGAGAGAGAGAGAGAGAGAGAGAGAGAGAGAGAGCAAGAATGGTGAAGGAAAAAGGGTACAAAAGTAGTGAGGTCATGTTGTGCTGCTGCCAGCATAGAGAGAAACGGCGAAACAAATCACAAAACGATCGTAAGCTTGCGGATCGATATTGAAAAAGATTTGAAAGAAAACGTTTTAACCCACTGATGTGTGTAGCTCATGAAGTGAAGTAAAAAGTTTGTAAACGAAGTATATAAACGAACATAAAAATGAAATCCCTAATGAGTTTGTAAATATATACATTTTGATATAATTAATTAATTAACGCTCAAAAATATATTAGAAAACTTCAGTCAAGGCATTATTGCCTTTCTAAACAACAACAAAAAAATTAATAAATAAATAAAAGGCTTTTTTACGCGCAAAAGAAGAAAAGTGAACGAATGACTGCTAAATAAATTTTGTAAAATTTTATTGAAAATTTCTACAAAAGCAAATTATTATTGAGTAAAAATATTCTTAAGAAATTTCTAAGAGCTTTTGATGTGTTCTGCGTAATGGCTATAGAAGAGGTGGGATGCGTTATGCTTCTATGACAAGTTTAACTCATTGAAGAAAAGGTTATAGGGAAAACGTATAACATACAAAATATATATAAATAAAAACAAAATGCATATAAAAACGGTATTTCTCGAAGAAGAATGCAAGAAGTGAATGCAAGAAATAAAATTTTTATTTCATTAAAAATGGGAAAGCGCGAGTTTATGAATAAGTAAGTAAAAGCTAGTAAGCAAAAAGCTTAAAGTTGGCCACCGCCCACCACTAAATACCCTACTTCACCGTTCCATTATCGGTATAATAAGTTTTGTCAAAACGCCTCAAAAATTGCGACTGGTGGCAGGTTGAACCAAGAAAAACCAACACGGGCAGACGGATAGACAAGCTGAAATCGATTCAGAATGTATTCTAAATAAATCGGTTTAATAAAAGGGCAATTTTAAATTCCTCTGGAAATTGCATACATCCGCACAAACATAGCATACCCTTATTCCACAAGTGGTGTAGGATGTAAGAGGAAACGATAATAGATTTTCTTCTTTTCT
This sequence comes from Glossina austeni, assembly GCA_000688735.1. NCBI lineage: Eukaryota > Metazoa > Arthropoda > Insecta > Diptera > Glossinidae > Glossina > Glossina austeni. The sequence continues at coordinate 1,294,398 of KK502425.1, read as the reverse complement.
TTAAATATTAGTTCAAATAATTTCAAGTAGATGATCTCTTCTAGAGTTCCTTAAAAATTCATTTCTGGAACATTAATTTTAACAACTTTTCCATATATTAGGTGATTGCATGCATTTTGATAGTTTTTTCACTTGAAAAATGCATTTGTTGAGAAAAATTGCAACAATATTTTCCAAAATTATGCAACTTTTTCCCACCTTTCTGGCAAGAAGCAGCGTCACCTTGACAAGTCTTGCAACGTGTGACGGAGCGTTGTCTGACTTTTTCGTTAAATTAGGTCAATTGACGTTGGTAGACATCTACAGTAACGGCTTCATTCGATTTGAGCAGCTCGTAATACACTACAGCTTGCTGATCCCATGTGATGGCTCTCTTGGACTAACCCAAGACATGTTCTACTTGACATTGTCGCAGTAGATCCACTTTTCATCCCCAATCGCAATTGGCCGCAGAAAACGCTTCCTTTTTTGCCTGGCAAGTAATGAGACCACGATGTCGAGACAGTTCGAAATGGCATTTGCAGTCAATTTGTATGGTTGCCATTCTTCCTTCTTTTGAATCTTTCCCATCCCATGAGTTGGGGTTCCGTCCAATAAATCTTGTAATTCATTGCCTTCGAATTGTTTTGGCCCTCCAGGCCGTTCTTCATTTCTGCGGCCAGGAGAATGTTTATAATAGACACTACACGGATGGACAGATGGACAGATCCTTAAAACTTTGAATACTTGAGACTTTGATCACGAATTTGATACTGAAGAATAAAAAATGTGTAACTTAGCGGGTCTCTGGAGCTTCCTTCGTGGTGTCGCAAACGTTTTAACAAAATGAATATGTCCCTCATTCTTCGGTGATATATATAAAAATCATATTGAGCGGATAGTGCCAAACAAAAGAAAAGTTAGACAAATGTTGTTTACTTGTAGTGTTGATTAATTTAACAGATCTACTTTCTTAATTAATTAATTTTCTTCATTCATGTTGTTGTTCCTTATCATGGTGTTAGGTGTTAAAAGCATTTTCTAGCTGGCAATGGTTAAATAGTTTACGATAGCAAAAATAGCAAAGAAGAAAAAAAAAAGATATTGATTTGAAAACTTGTTAAACTCGTTTCACACGGAAATGATCTCAATGAGTGTTTTAAAACACGGCCATAGCTCAAAACTATTTCCCATACCTTATGTCATAAGTTGATTCGTGTATTCGACGAAAGTGATCTGATTTCCAATACCATCACACTATTAATAATAATAATAATAATAATAATAATAATAATAGTGTGTTATCCGTCTTCAGTCTATAAGAAGTTGTTGCAAGTCATCGAAATTGAGTGTGTCGAAGTTTTCTATTGCGTCGTTTCTTATTTAATTATCATATTTTTCAAGTATTTCTCTTTGTCAGCGCCCACCATACACACATCTTTACGCTTATTCCCCTAAGTGCAACCTTAGGAGAAGTTTTCTTTTATATTAATTTAAACGCTGTGTATGTACACGTACATGTGTTTTATTGGGTCAAAACAATAGTTCGGAGATTTTGCAAAAAAAAACAAAATAAATAAATAAATGAATAAATGAAGACGAAAGAGAAATAAAGCGCTGTCTAAAAGCAAAAAAAAAAGCGTCCTTTTGAAACACATGGGGAACATCGCCGTTCAAAGGAATCTCTCTCTTTTTTCTGCTAATTACTTACTTATGCGTGTTGTGCAATGAATGAGTGTATACGAAAATACAAATCCGATATATATATATATATATGTACAGATATATATACATATAAGTTCCTACAAAAATATATGAATATGTATAACATGTACACAGTAGTGTCTACATAATGCATTCGGGCTTAAGAGAGCATTCCGCCTTCCGCCGTTAAAGGCAGAAAAAAAGTGAAACCAATAAACCGGACGGTTTCGTTTTTTTACTATAATCGGGTCGTCTGTTTGCAGTTTGTAGGAATCGGCATCCTTTCAAAGTTCCTCAGAAGTCCTTATAGGATCAAATTGCTATTGAAAACAAGCTCTAATAAGAGTCAAGGAGGGTCGATGCATGCGGTTATGCTTTTTGCACCTCTACGACGTGATGATGTTTTGTGAGCTGAGGCTTTTTTATAAATTAAACAGAACCAGCTCTCGTATAAAAACCGATTTCTATCGGAAGTCTATCTATAGAAGAAATAAATTTTATAAAAAAGAAAAAGAAATTCTTGAGATAACCTTTTATTTAGGTAAACTAATAGGTGGTAAGTGAATGTTCTCTTAATCATCATCTGAGTTAGGGCCCTTATTGTTTTCCCTTTCTCCACATTTTTCCCAAAATGCCTCTGGCTCATTCTTCTCATTACCTATGACGAAAATTTTTGGATAGAAAAGACTAGGAAGATAGTGCAGCTTGATATAAATTGAGCTCTTTTTTCGGGCTGCACAAGTTTGAAAATTCGTCAACTATTAAGTATTGAGAACAGTTCTTGTTTTTCTTCGTTCGTGTTGGAGTAAATTTGCGTATTAACGAGGCCATTGAAGAGAGAGATTGCCTCACTCCTCCCGGCATAGTTTTTGAGATCCCTGCATGGAAAGTGTTGTTCATGTTGTTTGCGCAAGGTTTACCAAAACTTGGAGAGAAAACTTGGTCTCGATCGTCAGAAGATCAGAAAATCAATAAATCTGTACGATGTTCCCTCAAGAAATGACTTTTAAATTATTGTCTCATCGCGTCTCGTCTCTTCTTTTCGCCAATTTTCATAATTATACTGACGTTGTCAAGATCGAATGTCAACTTCCATGAATGTTAAATTTTGAAGCAGTTCTTTGGTCTAATGGGGCATCTTTCCATTTATTGAAGTTTGAAGACAAACTAGAAAATATATGGCAACACACACCTTCAGAACAAGCAAACGAACGCATCGAGCTCAGATGACAAAGTTGTCGATATTGGCGCTGATTATATAATTAAGTGAAAAGTACTGTGTACGTGAAATGTATTTAGAAATTTTTACCGCGCGTGTCTCTTCTTCTTCGTTGCATATACATACACATTTTTTTTTTTTTGTTATTATTATTATTATGTAAATCACGGGAAAGTAAAGATTTTTTTTGTATTTTTTTTTTTTTATTTTTTTTATTTATTTATTTATTTTTTTTATTTTTTTTTTTTTTTTTATGTAAAGCAAGACACTTGAGCATGTGTGCTCCATTTCCTGAGTACAATTAGATGGTAATTCATAATTTTTTATAGCTTGATTTTGTTGTTGCTGCTGTTGTGTTTCATCTTTCAGGCTCCATACCAACATCATCATTACCCGTCATCATGAACAGCGTCGTCGTCGTCGTCATCATCATCACATTACCCAGTGCATCATGACAAAGGATACCAAGCCGAAATGTTATTCAAGCAAAATATACATATAAAGGAACATTTCATAAATACGAAAATGAGAATAAAGCGTAATAAACTACATTGAATGGTGTTGCATGTGGTGGAAACGAGTCCGCTGGCATAGAAAAAATGTAAAAAATTAAACCTTAAAATAAATCCCAGTAAAAATTACCTACCGAAGTAGAGAGAGAGACGTTTGTGTAATTGTTTCTTTTACGTTCATTCTTGTTTTGTAAGAATTTTAAATTATATGAAACAGTCAGAGAGATAGAGAGAGAGAGAGAGAGAGAGAGAGAGAGAGAGGAAGAAAAAAAAAACAAAAATAAATAAAAGAAAAAGCAAGCAATTGAAGAGAATAAAATAAGGAAACTTTACCCACATCGTGCGCCATATCATATCGTACCCCAACTGAAATTGTCTGAGGGTGTGTGTGCCCTCGAGTGTTTATGATCCTTTTGTGTTCAACAGCTCATTAAAAATATGTATTTTAAATGCGTCATGTTTAAAGGAAAAAATAAGAAAAAATAACTCCTCTTAACTTCACTCTTACCGCTACTGTTTATTTGTATATGCACGTATTATGTCGCGTGTTAATGACAACGTGTGATGCCGAATTTTTGAGATCAAGTGTGTGTTGCCACTTAAATTGCCACTCAACTATAAAACTGTGTCTGTATATATTACCTACAAAAGCCGTTGTTTAGTGTCATCTTAAAACACACAAACATACGCATACAAATATACATATATATATATATATATATATATATATATATACAATATATATATATATATATACAATGTTGGTACGCTTTTACTCTTACAATAACTACACTAAAGTTAAGTCGTATAGAAGATAAAGTAAAGATGAACAAAGACTATGTGAATGTGTCGGAATATCCATATATATGCATATATATATATATATATATATATATGTATATATATATATAGGAGAGAAGCTGAGATTGCTATGCCAAACCAAACACTATTTTCTGCTCTTATATTATTTGTTTTTATCATTGACTTTAACTGCAAGTCTCATGGCAACACGTTAACCGAACGTCAACATTTACAATAACGGCTTGCAAGCACACTATAATTGCACATAATCTTGGATAATGAACGAAATGACAAAACTTCAAGCATTCAATCCGCACAAACTCATAAATTTTCCATTATTTTTGCTCAATACGGCTCAATACTTTCGAGACAAGTTATTTATTTCGAAGAGAGAAAATTTTTGCATTAAAATAACATGACAACGATGGCAACTAAGACTTCCCGGTTGGTTGGCTTTGCTGTTAAAAAATAGACTCGATTGTTACGACTCCTGTCGTTAAACAATTTCTCGATATTATGGTCGGTTCGCACTCCCAGGATGGGTTTAGTCGTTCCGAATATGCCCGTAATAGCAGGTTGGAGGAGTGAATTAACTAAAAATCCATTCATGTATTCTAATAAATGCCTCGAACTCTTCTGTCGGAGTTCCGGAGTCGATTGAATATAGTGGACTGTCATATTTACGGTTCTTTTTTTTTTTTTTTGTCAATTTTCTTTTCAATTTTTTTTTTTTTTCCATTATATCGTTTAACGGCCACCTTTTCCATTGTCATCAGTGTCATCAGTAATTACGAGTGCTGAAGTCGTCCATTTGGCTTGGCGTCCATTATACAGCAAATAAATTTGTCTTGGTACCGAAAACATTTTAATGTTGTTTTCGTAAGTGGTTACGGTATTCCTTGCTCTATTAATGGTGTTTCAGTTGGAATTGAAAGGATGATGGATAGCTTTCATCGATCGGCAGACTATTGGTGTTGACAAAACATTTTGAGTTTTGTTTTGCGCGCATCCATTCATGGATTGAAGAATAGGTGTAGCTTCGATTAGGTATAATTAAATTGGACTTTCCCTGTGGCAGTTGTCTGTCACAATTAACCAGAGTGTAGATCGGCAGTTTAAGAATCATTTACAAAAATTATTTTCCAAAAAGTAGTTTTTCCTTCATTCGTTCAAATTGAGACATTTCGGGATGATTTTGGCTTTTGATTCGTAGACACGATTTTCTAACGCTATATCCATGGAATCCATCCGGCTTTTGCAACGACATTATTGATAATTATACAGCTAACGCATAAGGTGGGGTTACATTGTACACCTAAGGCAAACTTTAATCTGTCCGCCGCCATATAAAGGCTGTGATGCAAGTGTAAGAAGAAAAATTATAACAAACGTGGATACGATGGCATATTTGGCTGCTGTTGGTGTTGCTGCTTTTGATGCGAAAGTGCCATGAGAACAGGGCGAAAAGTTATTTAAAAGTCAAGAAACTTTCTCGTGGGTTTTCATATCTACACTTTTATATATATATGTATGAATATATGTATGTATGTATGTATGTATGTATGTATGTATGTATGTATGTATGTAGGCAGCGATATTTCTTAGACGCCTTAATGTGACTGTTGTTTTAGTTAGTTTTTTGAATGCATTTTGTTTTATATGAAGCACGCGAATGTTTTGAAGGGTTTTTAGATTTTGAAAATGTATACACATACACACACACACACGCACCCTCCCATACACGAAATTGTTAACAGAACCATAAGAAAATATCGCTTTCTGGGGAGCCATTGAAACTGTATATAGGTCGCCGAAAAAATAAACATTATATTACAACAACAACAAAAATAGTAAGATGATATTCCCTCCAAACATTAAATATGGTGTGTGAGCGCGTGTAAGGATGGGTATACGTGGATGGGAATGTGGGTGTGGGTGTGAGTGTGGGTGTGAAAAATTAACATTAAGTTATATAATATAGACAAACATAAGTAAACGAATAAACATGAGCCTATCGGGGAGACTTGACAAAAGTATTCAAGTAGGCAGATATCCAATTTTTTTTTTCCTTCTGCACACACACACACACACACACATGCAAACACATGTATTCAAGCAAACATTTATATTTAACAAAAACTATATATATATATATATATATATATATATGCAGTTTTGCCGCATTAAGGAAAAATGAAAAAGTTTACAAAGTTGTTTTCCAACAAATCAAGACAGGCAACGATTAGATGACTTCGTCTTGCTGTTGTTTTTCTTATTGCGATTGTTTTTATCGTTGTTAGGTAAGGATATGCAAATGAATCTAAGCAATTTTCCACAAGAACAACAAGCTCAATCAGCCAACCGTACAAAGACCAACAGCCAAACCTCAAGTCGAATGTAACGAAATAGAAACGAAACTCGCCAGAACTTAAAAGTGACAACTTTGACAGTTCAACTACAACCTCTGCCATGCCCAATAAACAGCAACACACCAATGCAGCTATGGCAGTTAAATATAGTCAAATACACATACACATACACACACACACACACACACATAAACACCTTCATTCAACTAACAATAAATCGCATTCATTTGTTTAAGCAACAGATTTCTGTTCTTCGTAAAAAAAAAAAAAAAAACAAAAAACTTTAACTAAAAGAGCGAACTTCTATCTGATTGAAAGAACACGAAAGAAAGAGGAGGAAAACAAAAAGTTATATGCACCTGAGCGCGTATTTTGGTTATTCTCAAACTCGATCAAATATGTAACAATTGCGACTTATTTTATTAGTGGGTGTGTCAAGCGGCCACGATCTAAAACAACTATTGATGATAATCTGGATTTTTCATAATTTTAAAAATCGTATTCAACGCCTGACTTCAAAATACCTAATCAGACGAAGTAATCACGCAGATCCCTTGACAATATCTGTTCTCGATATAAATCGAATGGGATAAGAAGATTAAGAAGCCATCATGTTCCTCCTATTGGAAATTAATACATTTTTACTCTTGAAATTTTATAAATTTACATAGAGTTTCGTTTTATTCGCTTAAACATCGTATCTGCATGTTTTTTTTTTTTTCTTTTGTCTTCCCATTGCGGGAGGATAGCCGCTACTATTTTCCTCACACAAAAAAGAGAAAAGAAAAGGGAAAAACTTAACCGATGGTCAATGCAGCTTCAAGGTTTAGGCAAGAGTGGTTCTTCGCTTAAGGCCATTAGCTGAAGACAGGTGCAACAAGTTTCAGTCATTTCACGGATTCCTGGGCTTACTACGATAGAAAATATTCTCGCATTATCTTTTACAAATATCCCGACGCATTCTCCCAGATATTAGAAATGCGAAGGCTGACCGATTATCCTCTTGCATGCGGAAACATTAAACAGGAATGTTATTGTGGCCTTGGAGGAAATTTCCTCCCTAGTTAGCGACCATTTTTTCTTGTAAAATCGAAGCAGGCCAAGCAAACATTTCTACTAAATTATTGATTATTATCATATTATTAATAAATCTTCGTTGTTTTTCAAACAGATTTGCAGTTACGTAAAGTAGATCGCCTTTGTAGGGAGCATCTTCCAACTTGATCAGTGGATGGACGCATTGTTGATCATCGCTGTTGTTGTTTATTAAGAATATTTACATCTTAACACTTTACACCTGAGGTACAGTTCTTTGTGCTGGAATTGAAACGGCAGGCGGAGCAGGCGGAGATGCTTATCTGCCTTAGAATTTCATGCTGATTAAGAACATGCATGCATTATATATATTATATATGAGCTCGTTGATGTCCTTTCATATCTGTAACAAATCAAATAATTAAATTAATATACCGCTATCGTCTAGCGTATTATTGCACTAAAAAAGAGAAAATACTTTCATGACAATTTCAGTTTATGTGAAATGTGAATAGTGGGTGAAATCTCGACATATCCCGTTTTGGCGAACGATTATTTTAGGCGTTGTCCAGGTGGTTTTATGGAATATTTTCCAATGCAAAAATCTTTCACACGGAGAACATATTAACATGATCAGGCTTCTGAATTGTATCTGCCACTCAGCCAGTAACAGTATAATGTGCAAAACTTTATAGTATTCGTGTGCAACAAAGCATAACGTAAGAGTAAAAGTTATTATTATTGCAGTTTATGAATTGTTGTTGCTATTTTTATAATAAAAAAAGCTAAGCTAAACTAAGAAAAAAGAAGAAGAAAATGAAAGAAAGAAAGCACTGGAAAGAGTTCTCATTTTGTCTAATTTTTTTTTTTGCTTTTATTGTTATTACAGTACTTTTGTTTCTTTGCAACTGTATGCCAAGCACACCATCACAATTTGTTGGCGCACGTTAACCTAAATCTTTGCCACCTTGTGTCTGTTTGTGTAAGTTACGCCAAAACTCTTAACTTTGTAAGGAAACATACACAAACACATGCAGAGATATTCAATCTGCATTAAACTTTTACCGCTTTATGTCTGGCTGAAGTTATAAAATGTAGGTTTTTTTCTTACATTTTTATATACCTATACATCTATATATATATATATATATATATATATATATATCTTTTTTTTCCCCATTAAGCGTTTCTTCCTTTGTAAAATTTTGCAAAATCACTTTTTCCACTTATTGCATTTTATAAATTTCCCAAAGGAGGACATAATTTTGAGAAGATGTGTATAGTGTATAGTGTGTATGTGTTAAATAAAAAGAGCAACCAACTAGCAACATAAAGAGAAATAGTTAACCTGTGTCGGTTAAGGCAGAGATACCGAAATGAACACGAGAACGGCAAAAGATAAATAAATAAATAAATAAATAAAAAAAAAAAATACAACAGAAGAAAAATTTAAGCAAAACGGAAACACAGGAAATGGGAAATAAAATTTTCTAAACCAATTACAAAGAGGCGCTTTCCAAAGACCACCATACCCCTCATACCCATTGTCGAAGGATATGATGTTCGCAACATCCAGATAGATGTAAGTATTGTTCAAAACTTGGGTTAGCGTCTTCTAAGACCAAACGCTTCGAAATTGCAAATGGATTAAAATTCTTCAACTGTTAGCCCACAATGTGGTATCACATTGGGGACATAGCCCTGAAGCGATGCCTGATCCTTTCAGAGAACACTATCCTCGCTCTAAAAAGAGTCGAAAACGTTACCACAGAATTGCTTTTTGCTTTTTAAATGAATTTCTTATTAATTTATGGATTCGCTTCAATCAAGAAGACATTGAATTGTCTCTTCTGAATATTCCGATAAGGCCGAGACGTATGAAACTATTGACTCGTCAATTACCACTAACCAACCATCCAGTGGCCAAAAACGTGAACTTTTTTTTTTTATTTGGTTCTTGAATCCCTGTTAATGTAAAGCGAATAAATTGTGTAAAAAAAAGTCAATTTTTTCTCTGCATAAAAAATCGTCCCTCGAGAGCTTAAAGAAAAAAGAATTTTCCTTTACGTTTCTTATTGTGGTTTAATAACAATTTAAACATACTTCTGATTTCAATAAGTCTCGCATGAAGCAAATATGTTGGGTTGACGAAAACGAAATTCATGATTTTTACGTGGACTTCAAGATTTCGTTTACCATGTTCCATGGATTACCAATGTTCGTCGAATGTACCCCGTTTTGTTCCAAAAGTTTTTGCCATTTAAAAGGTGGCTTCATAAAGCCTCTCTGATGGCCGTCGCTGGCCCTTATTGGCGAAAATCTTTAGTTTCGATTTTCACAAACTTCTCCTGATGCCACTTTGCTCCTCACTAAGGAAGTTCTGCAATGTAAGAAAAATGTCGCAATCGCTTGATGCCAGCTGCGAACAATGCGGTGGATGCATCAAGACTGCCTAACTAAACTCCCGGAGTTTTAGGCGCGACGCTGTAGACATATGCAGTCTGGCGTTGTCCCGATGGAACACAACATCGCTCGTGTTGGCCAGTTTTGGCCGTTTCTGGTCAACCGGCCCAGTTGTTGACAGCACAGATTTGGATTTAGTATTACGCCATATGATTCCAAACGATTCCTTTCCATTCCCACCCCCCCAAATGATCAGCAGAACCTTCCTGGCCGTAAATTCTGGTTTGACCACCACTTGAGCTGCTTAATCACGATTGTTTTCGCACTATGTTGTCGTATGTGACGCATTTATCCTCCTTGCACACCATCCATGTAAGAAATGAGTCGATTTCCTTCGGCTTTGGCTAAGGCTTCGTATATGGAATCTCGATCCATCAGGTTTTTTCTCTTTTGTGTTAATTGGTGTGGCACACAAACATCAAGCTTGTATTCAGCTTTCATCAATAATTTCTGTAATTTTATCCACGTTCTCAACGACCGACTTACCTGTGTGAGACGCATCCTTAACATCAAAATATCCTGAACGCAGTCGACGAAAATAAAATTGTACGTAATTTTCTATCGCAGTATCGAGATCATAAACACCATTCGCAATCTTAACCACCTGGCTTGCATTTTTGCGTTTGTTAAAGAAAACCTTTGCAAAAATGTTGCGAATTTTCCCTTTGTTGACTTCCATTTTCAACACCCTGTGACTTACAACTGAATGATTCAATATCACTTTAAGCTTGTCTGTCCGTCTAGTTTTCTTGTGTTTAAGGCCTACAACCCTCAAGCTTTTGTAATCCTTTGATGAAATTTGGTGCACTATAGTGTTTTGGCCCAAGGACGATCGCTATTGAAGAAGGTTTGGATCGCATTATTTTTTGGGCCGCTTCTCATATAACGCCTTATATTGAAAAGTCGTGATATGAATAACTATGGGGTGGTGGAGGGTATTCAATGTTGGCTGCGTTCTTTGTACACGTGTTCTTATTGGCTTAATAGATGCTTGGAACCTTCTAAACCGTGTAGAAAAAAATTGTTTTTGGCAAATTTCGGGGTTTTCTCTAAGCGCTCCAAAAATAATACCTGCGGCAAACGAAACCGTGTTAAACCGTGTAAAGTTGTTACCCAGTGTCTTGTGTTGTAAATTTTGACTCTTCTAATACAACAACAGATGCATTTTCAAACAAAAAAGCTTAGCTTCAATGAGATGACCGCAAAATAAATATGAAACAGAGACCCGTTCATAAGCTTTCAACACTTGTGTCCAAACATTGAAGATTTCGTGCAAATTGTTCAGCGTTATAGAATCGGGTTTTAAACTCGGTTTTAGTATTGAAATAATACCTTTGTGTTCGAAAATCGAACTGTTCCAGTCAAATGCTCACCAATCACACATACGTAGTAATACTTTGAACATCACCTACGTACGGCTGTGGCAATAAACATGTAGATAAAATGCATATTTTTTAAAATTTACGTCAGAACGTAAAGAGCGGGAACGTTAAAGATATTTTGAGAAAATGGCTGGCTCCACATGAGTTGTCGTTTTGAAAATATATCTAAAATATTCTATTTATTCTATTTTTTAATATTTAAATATACACTTAATGATCTCTCTGAATAGTAATGAGCGTTTAATTTACTTTCCGTTTCAAGAAAATTAGCAAAAATCCCTTTTTTTTGGTCTGTTACAAGGTGCGACAAGGTACAGAGCGATTTATTTTGAAAATAATAACACATTTCCAAGATTAAACATTTGCTCGGTTCTGGGTCTAGTTGTTGTTGGTTTTGATTTGCAGCAATGTAGGGTAGGGACGTGCACTGATCCTTTTCCATTTCCCCGCTCTAAGAAACAATAAAGATATCGAACCAATTTTATTATGCAAGCAGCTCATGCGTAAATGTTACTACTATTCTATAGTTGTTGTTGTTGTTGTTGTACGTACATCGCCATTCAGTGAGCATATCTATGAAGAATTATGAAATAACTCTAAAGTATTCTGGGATCTTTAGTAATCCTTGACTAAAATGACAGTTATAGGAAGTTTCCTTTCGACTAAACCAACTCCTTTACTATAAAAGATATATTTATAAAAGAAATTTACATCTCCCTTTATGTCTTCGTTTTCATTCTCTATTTAGTTTCATTTTACTTTGTCGCAATCTACGATTTAATTTTAAATCTTACGCTTATATCTCTCACACTTTTTTAACTGCTTAGGCATATACCTGTCACATATACAGCTATATACATGCATTGTATATATACATGGACGTACACCTACATATTTAAAGCGAGCATTTCTTTGTCATTTTTTTTGCTCTTTTTTCCCCCTTAATCATGACCGGTCACAATTTCAGTGTCACATTTTCAAATCTTGCCACAAATTGTTTGTGCTTAATAGAAAGCATTTATTTAAAACGGACTTTTAAATGCAGCACAAATCTGCAATCTTTGCAAACACTCCCTAACACCATGACGCAGGCAGGCGAGCATAAATACCGTAAAGAACTGCTACTTCCTTTTCATGCCCGCCAGCACACAATGCGAGTATATTTGATTTTCTTTTCCCTTTGTAACATCCAAGCTATCCAAAATTAGGCACCGACATATATATTCAGGCAAAGTTTTTATATTCTTGAACAGCAGGAGGATGCTGTGTACGTCTATTTGTTATCTGTCGTTGACACTTTCAGTGTAGATCAACTTTCCGAGTGTGAAAATAAAGCACAATCTGCTCAAAGTAGACGGAAAATCTTATTTTACAATTCATAGTAGACTGGCAACACACACGCCTATAAACGATAAATTACAAAATTTTACTTTGCTTAAATTCGATACGAAATATCTCTCCGAGGTACAAGTAAATGGGGAGAGTAAAGATCTTTCGGATCAACCAACTAACACGCCTCCAATCCGGCAAAATTATTTTGCAATTTTATCGAATTGATTTAAAGCGATGAGTATTTAAGATACGCTGCATATACAGTGCATGCAACTTTCTTACTCGTTTGATTCGTTTTATTTCTTCTTTTAACAAACCAGATGAAAGTGGAAAGCAGAAAATGCAGCAATACACACAAAACACTAGTTTACGCTTCCTGCTGTGTGTGCCTGTATAACTAAATAGAAAAATTAAGCTTACGAGAAGTAAGGAACCGAATCTCAGATACTCACGACATTAGGTGAATATGTTAACTGCAGTTGATATGATTAATATATAATAGCACTTAAACTGACGGACAAACGAAGAGATTGATGGACGAGCAGATCAGCACAGCATGCATGCATGCATGCCTAAACTGACAGAGGTGGCCAGACTAGCGGATTGAGAGACGGGCGGATGGACCAATCGATTGGATGGAGTAAGAATTTGACGAACAAATGCGTGAACAGATAGACAGACAGAGGGGTGAATTGCCATAAGTGCCATAGATACCCCAACCGTCGAAGAGGTCGAGAGACGAAAGATCGGATATTCGACATACAAGGTGATTCCCATTCGGATGAGGGATAGATGGGTAGATGGGCTTGGGAAAGGTTTACCCAAAGGTTCATCGACATGCATAAGGGACCGATAAGCAGAGAGACATGTTGAAAGATGAATAAAGCAGCGAACGCAAAGGCAGATAGATTATCGAAGCAATAGATTGGCGAAGAGAACGATGAAAAGGTTAACCGATGGGCGGATCGATGTACAGCTGACGGCCACGTTTGATAAAACCAAACATTGCTGTCTTTCCACGGCAAACGCAGTTAATGAAAAGAATAAAAACCATTGAATAAATCAAGAAGACGAAGGTTAATGAAAATAAGACCCTTTAAAACCGATATCAATCAGGATTGTTAACGATCTAAAAAGTAATGACAAAATGGAAAATGTTCAGACAATTATGTCGTTGAATGTTGCAAACGGAATGATAAATTTAATGGGAGACTATTTGTGGTTGGTGTGAAGTGAAAAAGGGAAAAAAATGAGGAAAAATTGCTTACGACTGCATTTGTCTTTTTTGTGTAAAGCACAGGAAAATACTGTGATTTTCAAAGAAAACAACACAGCATTGAATACCAGTAACGCCTGCACGCGTATATATAGTTGTCTGCTCGTACGTACGTAAGGGTATATTATTTCCGTTGATTTCTTACGATTCAATGGTGATGACTACCTAGAAGAGGAGGCGGATGTGTATGTATGTATGCGCACTTACATATGTATATGCTTTTTGTATATATGTATATGTGTATATGATCATAAGCAGCTGAACTCTGAACAACAATAAGTTTTACAGAATCATTCTCCGCCTGACCACAGACACATACAAATACACATACAAAAATACCATCCATATAAACATGACCATAAGTCCCAATTCGCACATTCAATCCAATTTTAAAACTATACCGAAAGGACGTACGCCGACATGCATATAAACTATATGTGTGCGAACATAACATATCTAAATACATATGCATAAGTGTATATGTATATAAAATTTAATGGTTGCACTTTTTAGTTTGTATCTGTATTTGCTTATTTATTTATAGTATGTTTTTTATAATCAACTACCGGACGGTATATTAACTTCATCTTCCCGTACATATATAAGATCAAGCCGACAACAGTAAAGATCGTATAGCATAGAAAGAATCTTATAAGGTATAGAGAAGATTTAATCCTTAATATATTTATATATACTATATTCATTTTATATATATTTTTTTTTTTTTTTTTTTTTTTTTTTTTTTTTTTTTTTTTTTTTTTTTTTTTCAGAGCATACAACAACACATAGATAGAGTTAACGATCATCTATCTGAATAGATTTAATTCTTTTTGGAAATTTTATTAATATTTACAGGGAGAGACGTATGGACATTTAGTGAAATTCTTTGTCTACTAAATATTTCGTTTCAAATTGATTATAACGTTTGCAATGTTTTGCACACACTTGTTTATAGGAGTGTTTGCTTATTGTTAAAATTACTCGACGTTAAGGTCCAGGGCATCCAAACAAAATGTACTTCACACGGTCACACATTAAATGCATATGTTTGTTATTTGCAATTTTTTTCCTTTTTTCCTTTCTTTCTCCCTCTTTCTCTTAAGTATTTATTTTTTATTTTTTTTGCTTCACTACAAACTTGTATTCGATTCTTTTTGGATTTCCATTTATTTATAATAGTTTGTAGTGAGAATTCAATTTAATAACCGGTTTACTACAATATTTTAAAGATTTTTCATATTAGAGTCTGTACCGTGCGTTCGTTCGCTCGCTTCAAGAAAAATCTGATTGCAATGGAGCGTTGAACGTATGTATAGATTTTTCTGTGATTTCTATTGGAATTATTTTTCCTTTTTTTTTTTCTTTTTTTTTTTTTTGTTTTCTTTGTTATTCTTTATTATCGGCATGGAGAAGTATATCAGTTTTTTTATTTAGTTTGCGAAATTTCAAAAATTATATTGTACGCGAAAAACTTTACAAGGTATTATATATATATATATATATAACTGACACTGTAAGCCGATTTAGCGGAATTCTACTTTCCGTCTGTCCATCAGTCTTATATTGAAAGTTTTAAATATTTCAAAAGTTGAAATTGATTGAGAAGGGAAACGTGACATTGCCTCCCTTCACTAACAATCGCAGTAATCGGCTTAAGCAAAACAGATTCGTATCTAAAGGCATCCCAGTAATAATCAAAACTTTTTTTGCAATGTTTTGTTTGAAAACTTACAACCTGTAGAGTATATCGCTCTTTAATTTATCATAAATCTATTGAATCTATTCGGCCAACGATACGCAGGCAACTAAGCGAAAAAATAATTTGCCTCTTGCCATATACAGAGGGTCTCAGATGTCATCGCCCATTAAGGGTGAAGATGATGAAGTGAATGAGTTGAATATGGTAACGAGATTAATTAATTAGTTAATAGATGGTTGATCTCTCTACGTTCAATATTTTTTAGCACAACGGATATTCATTATGGACGGCAGGTATCAAAGATTCGTTTAAGGCGTATGTGTATAACTTGTTGCTTTTTTTTTTTTTTTTTTGTTTTGTTTTATAATTTTCTTTCTTTTTGCGTTTTTTTTTTTTTTATTGTATTATTTCGCTTTGCTTGCAGGGCCATGACGAGTATCTGCAATTGATTGGTTTTAGATTCGTTTATTTATACACATATGTATATAGCTCTATATACATATATATATATATATATATATATATGTTGTGGAATTTTCCAAAAACGATATGAAAACAAAATAAAAATATTAAACAAAGCAAAAAAAAAAAAAAGAAAACAACAACAATAATAATTTAATTTAAATTATTTACACAATATTGATAATATTATAATTGTGCGAAATAAATAACGAGCTCTCGGGGCAAAGGCAAATAACAAATTTATAAAATCAAACAACAATTAAGTGTCAGATAAATTTTAATTTAGTTGTGCATTATTTATCAAGTCATTTAAATGTTATTTTAAATGGAAAAGCGATTGGGAAACATTTTGCACTTCTAATATATATTCGAGAACTTGTAACCTTCCGTTTTTATACCCATCACCGAGGAATGAGGGGTGCACTCATTTTGTCAAAACATTTGCAACGCCCAGAAAGAAGCCTTTGGAGACACCATAGAAAACCTCTTTTATTGGTCAAGATAAAATTCTGAATCGATTTAAGCATGTCCGTCTGTCTGTCTATATAATGTTTGTGACGAACTTTCTCGTGGTTGCAAAAGTGAAGTTACCAGCATTGAAAATTCTTTTATGCAGGTGGGTGGTGAAAATGGGGAAAATTGTTTAGAGCACACGACCACAATAAAGCGTAAACTGAACGCAAAGCCGAATTTTTTTACATTCACCTTATAGAAGATCCTATCGCCCATTCAAACTGATATAACTGATGAAATTTTTATTTTTTCTGCTTGTTACTCACACGATAAGCAGGGCGGAATGCCACGAATTTTTCTCGACATTTATTATCTGTTTGAAAATTCGTCACATTCCACAATATGAACGATTCATTTTTTCTTAGCAGTATAATCAATTCGTCATCAAATAAGAAGGCTGGAGAGAAGAAAGCGACAGGCTAAGTGTGTTAATTCTGAACTAATTGCGGTAGAAGTCACGACGTGTTCGGTTAATTTTTTCCTTCACAAACCGTTATGTCGATATGGGTGTGAAATAAAAGGATCTCGAGAGTAGATACAGATAGAAGATGATTTTTTTTGCTCATAAATTAGGAAGAGACACACGATATAAAACTGTATTTTTTTTTTACAAGAATGGAAATCGTCATCAATCAAGCCCATGCAATAATGTTACCGAGTAAGAAAAATTGGTTTTTTCTTTTAGTTTTCTTACTTGTCCTACATTGTGTTCTACATTCTTACGTTAAATGAAAATAAATTTCGCAGCATAGTAAACAGCAAAAAAATTCTATTCTCTCATTTATCTGTCCCTAGCTACAATCCTTGTACACTACAACCGTTGTCTCTACATGTCCTGACTGGTCAACGTGAAAATGCTCTACATTCGTTGAGGTTTGTTTCAAGTTTTGTTATCAATTTGTTTGATTGGCAGCGAGGTTAACTTAACACAAATGAAATCACTATTAGAATTAAGAAATTTGCGGACAACATGCATACATACAAACTAAAATGTTTATTATGATTATAAAAAACAAAAAAGAAGTAAATTATTGCAGCCAGCTCTCATGCGCTGCTTAAATATGTTCACTGAGAGTGCGCAAACTAAAAATTGTCTGGTGAAAGCCTTCAAAGACATACTTTCACTATGTCTTATAACATCTCAAAAGCTATCAGAAAAATTGAATTTTATCACATTTCTCAGGTGCCCCTTATAATAAACCGCCAAAAAAACATATCAAAAAGTTCGTGTAAGTTATTTCTCTACAAATTTTTTGGACTAATTTTTTAATTTGTAATTTTTCTTCAAATATGTTCGTACTCTTATGTAGTAAAGAATGACTACGTTTTTTATTTATTTTTGCTATTTTCTATTTACGTTCAGTTTTTGTAATCATTTTGTTGTTGATTGTCTAATGTCGCCCCATTATCACTAACCTTAGCAAAGACGCGAGCAAAGTGCAAACCCAGTCCACTTTTTTGCAAACATGCTAACAATGGAATAACGTGATTACAAAAAAGAAGAAAACGAAGAAGAGCAATATTATTTATAGGCCGACTATTGGACACCTTACACAACTTCGCCCAGTACAGTCAGCCATACGTTTTGAGAATACTACACCGCAGGTAAAATATTATTTTCGCGCAAAGCCCGAATATTGGAGAAATCCTTATATGCGGTGATATCCAAAAAAATAGGTTTACATGGTCTAAACTGAGTAAGGTTGATTTCTATATCAATTTATTATTTTGAAATAATTTTCATCATGAAATTTTAAAAATTATACCTTTTTACTATGTAAAGATTCAGTTTAACGTAAGTGACGGTTATATGAGAGAGAGTTAAAAAAAAATGGAGCAATCGAAACAAATTTTTCAGACCAATTTTCCAACATCCAAATACTATTACAGAGTGAGTTTTGTCGAGCAATTTTAAAAATTGCAATATTTTTCCTTATAACGACTTTTCAAAATATGGCTTTATAGGGGGAGTGAGGGAAAAAGTGAACTGGGCCAAATTGGGCCCAACACAAGTTATAGTTGTTTTTGTTTGTGATGCTACGCAAGAAATTCAAATTTTTTTCATTGTTATATAAAATCAATGCTAACATCCTACGAACTTATTGAGTGACGTATTAAATACTCTCCTCCTTCATTGTTGCGTATAAAAAAGACGTTAATAAAATTTTTAAATTTACCATTTAGCGACTTTTGTTACGTTTTACTAAAAATTTGAAGTAAATGAAGGAAAGATATATGCTTCCAGTAAAGGACTGTGTAGGTCGAATTCCAAGTACATTACTGCATATAATTGCAGTATAATATTTATGACAAAGGCATTGGCTGGTTTTATAACAAATCGTATCGAAATCACAACATATTGTAGCGTAAATACTCTTTAGTAATTTTACCTTTGTATTCAACTCCTTTCGAGATTAACTTCGAACCGTAATTCTTAGGAAATCTATTTACAAATTATTTTCAGAAATTTATTATTCAAAATGCTTCTTCCTTTCTGTTGCCCGCTTTTATATTACGATTCAACTCTATTGACTTTACAGAAATTGGTTTTCATAAATATTCTGCTTATAAGAGTAAGTTACTAATGTGCAGCTTCATTGCGACATCTTTATGTTTGTTATGTTTTTTTTCGACATATGTTCGGCTATTGTCCCTATTAATCATTTCGACAATCGTCAGATTCATGACACAAGTAAAACATTATGAATGGGTATTTGATTTTCCGTTTCATGAAAATTCAAATCGTAAAATGCGGGATTTTCGTAACAATATAAATACGCAGTACAGTGAACAGAATAAAAAGAAAGCGCAATCATTATACGGTAAGCCGAGTATTATACAATATTTTGGAAGGATCATTACCTTCGCCTAACTAAAGAAATGATTTTTAAATTTCGATCCGTTTCACTAACTATTCCATCCACATCAAAATAACGTATAATTTTGGGCTTCATTTGCGCGTATCCGCCGCCTCATTCATTCATTCATTCGTTCATTCATTCATTCATTCATTCATTCATTGATTCATTCGTTCATTCGTTCCTTCATTCATTGATTCATTCATTCATTCATTCATTCATTCGTTCATTCATTCATTCATTCGTTCATTCATTCATTCGTTCGTTCGTTCATTCATTCATTGATTCATTCATTGATTCATTCATTCATTCGTTCATTCATTCATTGATTCATTCATTGATTCATTCATTCATTCATTCATTCATTGATTCATTCGTTCATTCGTTCATTCATTCATTGATTCATTCATTCGTTCATTCATTCATTCATTCGTTCATTCATTCATTCGTTCGTTCGTTCGTTCATTCATTCATTCATTCATTGATTCATTCGTTCATTCATTCATTCATTGATTGATTCATTCATTCATTCATTCATTCATTCATTCATTGATTGATTCATTCATTCATTCATTCATTCATTCATTCATTCATTCATTCATTCATTCATTCATTCATTCATTCATTCATTCATTCATTCATTCATTCATTCANCATTCATTCATTCATTCATTCATTCATCCATTCATTCATTCATTTATTCATTCATCCATTCATTCATTCATTCATTCATTCATTCATTCATTCATTCATTCAATGATTCATTCGTGCTTTCCCCCACCGCCTACCTAGCTTGTACGTCCTTAGTCGTTAACAAGAGATTATGTTTTAGAACTCTGACATATTACACCTCGATTTTCCATTGATTTAAAAGGTGAATGCATTTGCGTTTTGATCGTATTTTTGAACTGAAACCGATAGGCTAAGCGAGCAAATTTCAATTTTCTTTTTTCAATTTTTACGAATTTTCAAAAAAAGGCGACATGTATGACCTCACGAATGATAGGTAAACTTTCATCGGGTCTTGTTGGATGTTTCATGGATGGAAGAGTAAGAACTTGAATGATTGATTACTTCATTTACTGGTAGTTACTCTAGTGAGCGTTCCTCCTACTATAATAAATCGATGCGTCGATAGTTGTAAAGTGTAGTTCAGCATATTTGAATTATAATTAAAAATGAATCAAGTGTCTATGAATCAAGTCTTAATTCATTCTATCGGATTATATGAAAGAATTTCTCTTTTCTCAATCATTACTACTAACAACAACAATGACGTTAAGTTTTTAAATATTTTCATAAGAAACTCACACATATTGAGAAGGTGTTTATTTTACAAAATAATTTTTAATTATCTTCGTTTTTAGTTCAACAATGAATGCAACATATTTTTACAAAATGCGATTATTTAAAAAAATGAAAAATTCTGAAAATTTACTTTTAAAATGAAAACAAAAGAAGGAAATAACAACAAACAAGGAAAATAAAAATAAAATTAAAAAATTTTTTTTTTTAAATTATTATTTGAAAAGAATTGAATGGAAAAATATTTAAGTAAATATCATAAACAATTTAATCTTTAATTTAATGCGTTCATATGAACGACCGACCGATACATGATATAATTTAAATAAATTTAAAATGATTCGAAGAATCTATTGGAAATTACAAAATGTTGATTTTTCAAGTATAGCAACAATAGCAAATGCACAAAACAGCAAATGCATGCAAATGCGTTCGGCTAAATGCAATATATTCAGCAATAAGTAAACATCACAAAAAAAAAACCTAAATGAATAAACCTTTAATACCAAATACACAAAGTTAACAGTTATTATAAATTAATCTCAACATAATTGATTTTTGATAACAATTAATTTTGAATGCATTGTCGGATGGCAAATGCATGCGCGTTTACTGCAAAGAGTAAGACAAACAATAATATATGTCGATATGAGAGAGAGAGAGAGAGAGAGAGAGTGAAGCGAACATATTTGGCACAATCATATTCTATTATAGATAAAAATGGATGGATATGGGTGTTTACTAACAATGCTATTGAAATTAACTGAATGAAACTTTATTAGACTGCTAAGTGCTTATTACATTAGAAACATAAGGATAATTCCCTCATAAGAGTACTCCATCATTTTGATTTGATTGCCGCATGCATTATTCGTCTCATCAATTTTTTGGCATTTCAATTTGTCAAACTCTATTAATTATGGATTGTTAGACTCTTGTAAAGTATTGTCACTTTTTTTTCTTTTTTTTTTTTTTTTTTTGTTCATATTAATATTCGTGTTCAGTGAAGACGACTTTAGATGCCCCCATTCCAATACGTGCACATAATCACAGTGTCGACAATTGAATATATGTTGTGAAAATATTCGAGTCGGCGTAAGGCTTCCATACAAGTCGAAGAAATGAGTCGAAAGTTTTTGCGATAAATTTAGTAACGGCATGGATTTCATAGATTTGTTAGGAAATCTTTAGCCATTTTTGGCAATTATTTTCAGCTTTCCTTCAACTTATGAGATGATCTTGCTGCAGTTGCCATTGCCTTAATAATCGATGGAGGGATTATCCACTAATAAAGCGATTTTGCAGAGGTCGCAACCGCAACCGCAACCGCGTCATTCTGGATCCCTCCTCTTAAAGCATATTAGAAGAATTGAACATCTGAGGCAAAAAATTTTTATACGATAATCCACACAAACAAGCCTCATAGTCACACCGAAAGAATCCAAAGAGGAAGGTTTGCTAAGGAGCGCTGGTAGCGGTCAGAATTAAAATGCATATAACATGTAATCACCTATACGCAAAACGCAAATCCATACACATTTAAACTTAAAATGCTTAAGCGACTCAAGTGTTATAATCAAGTGTGCGTATAAGTATCTATAGATGTAAGTGATGCAATATTTACCATAAAATAAATAACAGTCTGCTAATATTTGCTTTTATCATCCAATTAAGTTGAATTTAAAAAAGAAATTTCATAAATTGAAAATAACAAAACAAAATACAAAAAACCAAAACAAAAAACAAAAAAAATATGCTCTGTCAAATAATACACAAATAAAATATTAATTAAATTTATTATTCTTTAGATGACTAAGTAAAATGTGTTGGTAGCCAAGAGAGCAATGATTGAACGAACGTACGAGTAATGATATTAAAATAAATGATTATTGCTTACCTGCTATGATAAATCAAATTATTTTCAATCAAATATTGAGTAGATCACGTAAATAGCACAAAATTGTTAAACAATCTAAAAATGCTTGCATTTCTAAAGTTTTAATATACCTTAGGGTACCTATTATAACAAATGAAGAACACGACAGATCTCTCTTATACTGAAAATTGACAAAAAAAAAAATAAAAAAAATGCTAGAAACATATCAGTAACCAAAGCTATGATCTGCAAATCACTTAGTCGCGACTCTTACCCACACTTTTCGATTAACGAGAATAATGTTAAAAATTGTACTTTACTACCCCTTTCGAGCGTGTAATGTAACGTTCGAAACTGCCGGTATTCGTACGACCTCGTTTAAAATTTTTGTTAGAGTTGATGTCTCTACATCGTTAT
The DNA here is from genome assembly GCA_000688735.1 of Glossina austeni. Taxonomy (NCBI): domain Eukaryota; kingdom Metazoa; phylum Arthropoda; class Insecta; order Diptera; family Glossinidae; genus Glossina; species Glossina austeni. Next base: position 1,271,196 of record KK502425.1, on the reverse strand, counting down.
CCTGACTTATTCACAAATATCTTAGATTTCACGAGTGTTGCTTAAGCAATTTTTGGAAGGTTAAAATTCGAAAGGACACATAAAATGCAAGTCTTCCGGAATCAAGCAGATAAGGTCGACGTCGTGGAAAACCAAATTGTTTATGGCAAGCCAGAATACTAGTAAGTGGGCTTTAATCCCGGGATATATAAGACGTTTGACGAAGAGACGATTGCTGGATTAACTATAGTTATGTTGATCGATGATTTCTTTTCTATTTTTTTGCTTGGCGAAGTAAAGAAGACTTGGGAAAATTTGGTGTGGATAGTCCAGAAACGGGGAATTCCAAGCGCTTATCATCGTACGAACATTCGTTTGCGAACTGCACAAAGTGGACGTTGCATTGCGTAGATATTTTTATCTTACGCTACCAAACAGTGATGAGGAAGTGGTTTTGAAACTATTGACAATACTGGAAATGCAATTGTCTTCTGTCCTGTCATGGCAAAGAGTTAACTACACTCCTCTTTCAAAAATACGCATTCGTTTTTTAATTTTGCACCTCACTCGTGTGTTCACGCATCCATATTTCCATGCAATCGTAAAGTCTTAAAAAGCGATAAAAGGAGTGAACATTTTTTTGCACACAAACTCGCCCCTTCTAACTAAGACAAAGGCAAAAGACATTCAATCTGTCCCTTAATTTTATAGTTGACGACGGGAAGAAAACGTAGTCCAAGATTCAATACCTGAGACCTTTAACCCTCTTAAAGATAATTGTGCTGCAACTACGTTGTGGACCCTAACTTGTTGTAAACTGATAAGTAAGACAAAAATAGAACTTTTCATCTTTTTTTTTCAGTTTTTACAAAATTCTTAAAAATTTAATTGTATATGAACCAGGATCAACAACTATTTTTAAAAATCAATAAAATAATGCGTACACATATCGCAGGCCTCAATTTTTTATCTGAAGTGTTTTAGTGGTAGGATAGACAACAGAATGTGTTGGCTGGTGCTGTTGGTATAAATCGATGGCAGAATCTAATGCTAATTAACAACATATATAATATGTGGGGATCTCTGATCTATGCACCTGTGCCTTTTTAAAAGATATAAAAGTAAGTGACTGTGCAGCTGTACTGACATCTTGCATATTATAGAAAATATTGGATGGGTAGGACAAGCGGCGTCATGCTTACATTTAGCAAAATATTTTGCAATCTTGACGTGTCCTCAGCCGAATATGATTCCCTTAGTTGCTATAAAAAGTAATTTTTAAAACTAACCCTTAAACTTATTATGGGATTATCTCTAATCACTTTAAAAGAAGTATAAATATCTGCACCACTCCATTGCAAACTATTTTTACTTAATCAAGTTCGTTGCTTAGTTAAGAGTTCTAAATAAAAATTTAATGCTAACCACTGACCGTACACCCGAAAAACTTTCGAATCTTAAGAAATATTAAAAAAAAAAAAAGAATACAAAAAACTAGTAATAAAATTACATTCGGTCGTGAGCGAATCTTTCATCAGCGCTATCCTAAAGAAGGCAAAAAAAAGTAAAAGCATTAAATTTTGATTCTCTATAATATGGAATGGACGCGCCTGATTTTTTCTCTTTTCGAAATAAAATTGCTGCCCAATAGACGTGTGGACGTTGTGGGCGTGCGCGTCTTTTGAAAAGTTTAGGCCACCTCCAAACTCGTTTGCAAATTTATAGGCGGGATAATGTTTAGTACAGATACTATACCGTAAGACAGACAGACAGACAGATGAACAGAGGGACATGTTTAGGGGCATTTCAAGTTTGAAAGTGAAAAAGAATTTATACACTGCGTGGGCTTTTTGAAGCTTGTTTCTGCGCTTAATAAAGGTATGGAAAAAAAATTTAATTTTGATACAGTATAATATTGAGTAGGCGTGGTTGATTTTTTCCATTTCTGTGCAGGCATTACAGCTCAGTCCCATCATTTTGTACATTTGTACATATACGGTCAAAAAACCAATTTTTTATTCCTTTTAAAAAATCGAGATGTTCTCACTTTATGTAGTACTGTAGGTGGGTTCTTTGACCGATTTGATCCATTTTCGATATCAATTTGTGGGCAGGAACTTAAAATGTTTCTGCTGAATTTGAAGTCGATAGCTCCATGGAATGTTTACAAATAGGCATTACAGACTGGCGGACGGATAGATCAACATGATTACATCGATTCAAAATTTGAAGCTGATGAAGAATACATATACTGTTTGGGGGTTCTCTGAAGCGTTTTGACAAAATGAATATAACCCTCATCTTTCGGTGATGGGTATAAAAAAAAAAAAAAAGAAATCCAAAAAGAAGAGAAGAGAAAGAAAGCGATACATGTATGTGTCTTATCTAAAAAGTGTAAATCTTTTTCGAATTAAGTTTCTTAAAAAAATTTACCTTTGCAAACAACTACACTTATAAGTTATTTTCGGGTATATCTGCATGTGTATTTGTGTGTCACCACAAATTAAATAAATAACTTTTCATAGATAACGACAATAAAATCTAATGCACATAAGCTCATATATATATGTATATATATGATATATATATATACATCCAAAGATTTATATTTATATATTTTCATATACATAAATAAGAAAATTTTGCCCCCATACAAACAAGTACTAAAATCCATTCAGAAAAACAAACAACCAAGTAAACCGATAAAAGCATTACTCCTTTATAACATAAGCATATATAGCATATATAACATTCATAGATATCTTTTTCGCTTACATTCATGCTTAAAGGGATAAAACAGAAAAAAAAAAAACTTTTAATTTACTAGAAAATTTTATAATTTAATTTTCAAAATCTCATACTCACACCCTTGCAAAAATCTATAGAAAAAACGATGAGCAGTTCAGATGTAATGCAAGACAAGCCGAGTAGACCACCAAATTAATTGCAGTCGAGAAAATTGGCAACATTTGAAAGTGTAACTGAATTTATTTTACGTGAGTTTTCTAACTAATCCTTCGGATTTAGTTGAGCATTTTAAACCAACCGAAATATATTCGAAATGATCAGTCCCCCCATCCTCTCACGTAAATCGCTTTGGCTGTGTTAACAATAAACAAAAACGTAGAATATTTTTCACTCCGTTACACATAAAAAGCTTAAAGCTAAAGTTGATATTCAAAGCTATATTTCCATGAAGTAAGATCCTACCTACAAGATATTTTTCACTCAGGACATTTTTCCTAAACGTACGGGTACTGTCGTGATCAGGAAGTATTATAGGAAGAGAGGCGAGAAGAAAGGGAGTAGTGTTTGCGCGTCCGCCCACACACATGCCAGTTATGCACTTGTATCGAAGGGATATAGGCGATGTAAACGGTTCGTACAGCAGCTATAATGAAGTATTTTTTGCATCACTTTAAAAAACCTAAGTTCTTGACTGCGTCCTTGGACAATTCGAATACATGTTCTGCCCAACAAAGATCCTTTTTCGTTTTCCCATGCCCAGAGCATCAAGGATTGCTGCAGGATTATAATGCGTTGATACCACCAAGAGAGAGAGAGAGAGAGAGAGAAGGGCTCGCCTTTCCTGTGCGTTAGGAGACAGCTTTGAGTTTTGGCGACATTAAAACTTCTTCTATTTTTCTGAATCCATTTCCAGATATGTTTGTGAGATCCCGATATAGTGGGCCATTCATCATGCAGCGTTTGTACTGTATATCTTTATTGCATGCTCCTTTTCTGAAGGAAAACGAATGACGCAAGGTCCTGTCGCCTGTAATCAAGTAAATGGGGTTTGCAGTTGCGTACAAGAGGTCGTTAATGAACATTGGAAAGGGAGATGAAGAAAGGACATAGCTTTATACTCGGAATACCCGGACGGACGGACGTCCAGGAAACTCGATATGAATCAAGCAAAATTTTATCGACACAAATATTTCCTTATTGCTCCCGTCAAGGAAGAATTTGTCGATAAGTTTCATCAGGGCCAGCCCGCAATACCAGAAACTGATACTTTTGCCCTTTTTTTTGATGCTTTCCAACTTTAGAATTTTAGTAACGAATTTATAACGAACAATACCGCGATAATCTCAAAACACTTCTTTCGGATACTTTTTAATCGGGCGTAACATATAAAAAAAAGTCTTCCCCAAGTTCTGAGGGTTTTGGTTAAGTCTCGAAACAATGTTGTTATTTAAAAGCAAAAAGAAGCATATTTTGTCTGCACAAAGCTTTCAATGCAGGCCACGAATTAGTTGCAGATTTATTTCGCTTTGGCCAAGCAACAACGTTGTTTATTAGAGCTTATGGCAAAGCGCTGAGGATCTCTTTACGCGTTTGCTATTCTGTGTGATGTTTTGGACATGCAAAGCATTCATTAGTTCACTTTCAATAACAACGACCAAATATGAAAAAGGCACTCAAAATGACTCTATAAAGTGCCCACACTAGCTGGCTGATACGAGTATCTTTTGAATACTGTTCAAGTATATGACATATAGACATTAACTGAAATTGATTGTTACTTACTGAGCGTCAAATTCTGGCTTACCTCAATCATCTTATTCGGTACTCTTGAGAAAGTATTTGCGCGCTTAAAAGATTTGGCTTAGAAAGCTGAACGTTGATACACATTTAGCTTTCAATAATCGAACGGCTTTAAGTCGCTTCAAAACCATTGGGGTCTCTGGCTAAAATTTTAGATAACAATTTAACGATTCTGTGTTTTGCAAATCTCCAAATGGCTACATAGCTCTGCTCACCTTAGTGACACATCCTAAATTGAGTCCATATGAGAATTGAACTATTTTTTTATGTATTAAGCTGAGCTGATGAATATTCAAAATTCACCCTTGGGCAACTTAAAGTTTTCTAGTTGCTTGTTTGTAATATTAAAAAAAAAAAAAGTCTCTGTTTTCTGGGGTAGATAAAAAGAGACACCCTTTCCCTTAACTAGTTCAAATTAAAATGAAAATCATAAAATAAAAACTAAAGACAAATGCTTGCACATACGTATATTTTCACATATTATTATCTAGCTATGTATAAATATGTGTATGAAATATATGTCAATCTGCACATAACGTAAGACTAAATGTACTTTAATATATATTATATATATATATATATATATATATATATATATATGTGTGTATAGGAATGTACATATATATATATATATATATATATATATATNTATATATATATATATATATATATATATATTTATATATTCCTACACATATTCCTTTTTCTTATACACATTCTTAAACGCTTACGCACACTAGCGCACGTATTCATGGCATATATAATATTGACAAAAACTAAAATGATCAGAAAATGTTGACACTAGCAGGTATGCGATACGATAGACATATATACGAGTATTGATTGAAATGCTTCCGAACTAAACAATTTCCACTTTTTTTTTTTTTTTTTTTGCAAAATGCGACTCTGATTATCAATGCAATCACGGGGACGAATAATAATCAAAATACTCTTCAGTTTCCATAATGAGCTCATATTCGATCTAATTTTTTTTTTTTTTTTTTGTTTCTTCTTTAGCAGTTAGTTTTTGGAGATTTGCAGATTTCGAGGATACGGCAGATGCATTTACCGACTTGTGACTCGTTGTTTATGCTCTACTGTAGTCGAACACAGCCGGCAATATGCGATCAACCCTATCATGCCTAAATCTTCGAACAACATGTCACAAAGACGTTATTAAGAAATGTTCATAACCTTTGTCATCTTTCTGGCCTTAATTTGATGGCCGTCTAGCGCCATTGAGTAAACTTGAGCGCCAGTTTTTTAGTCTGCCTAATGTCGAACACACAGTTGCGATCCCAAGATAATTGAAATCTTTTAATCGCATGCATAACCTAGTACCCAACTATTGTGAAGAAGTTTTGTCATCTTTATGCTCTGATTGGGAAACTTTGCAGCCAGCCTACGTATACATCGTACATATATGTATACATATAAATTTATATAATATATACGTGCAGTGCGTATGTATGTATGTATGTATGTATGTATGTATGTGTGTGTATGTGTGTATGTGTGTATGTGTGTGAGGGTAAATAATGAACCATAAAAATCTTCATACTTTTAAAATTGTGCAGAAGAGCAAAAAAATGCATTAAATTTTTTTGCTGAAAGTAAAGTAATTTAATTTATTTAAATAAAGAAATGCATAAAAACACATCCAAACACACACATACACAAAGAAATATAAAATAAATACGAAATAGATTAGATGGACTGTGTGTACATGCGGTAGTAGGTATATCATAAAACCATATATATATATACATATACATATATATATATATATATATATATATATATATGTATATGTATATATATATGGATGTAAGATTTATGTATACACACATATTTACTTAATGCACATTTATACACTGCAGAACTATTGTTAATAACTTGAGCAATCACAAGACATCATCATAAAATATTCATTATTTATGAACATACACAAAAAGAACATATAAAGATGTGTACATATTTAATATTATAGTTAAACAAGTGAAGAATACTTCTTGTACGAAAGTCGCTTAAATTCAATTACACACATATATAATAATAATAATACGTGTATGCCTATTATGCCTATTGAAAGCATGTTCTACGCTCCAAAATTGCAATTTATTAAGAAAACTGTACAGTTTTCGCCGACTTAATGGTTGCTAAGCGCTTTCATTAGACTTAAACTAAAAAGTTTACCTTATTATTTGTTCTTCATCGCACAAAATACTTTTTAAAGAAGGACTATATATGCATTCATTATCCGATTTAATTAGCCAATAATTGCGAATATTTCGCTAACCTTGTATCGGCTGTAAAATCATATCTTCACGGGTTCTGATTCTAGCAGAATTGAAAAATTGAACGTTACATGACGAGAGATAAATTTAATCGCGGCCTCGCAACGATAGCAAACAACGATAGAAACAGCTCTAATGCCAGCAAAACTTAATGCAACTTCTTAATGGACAGTGGAGATGATCGGCCGTACATCCCCTTTGGTGGTTTCAGTGTTAAAAAAAAAACATCCACTTTTAATACTATGGGCACGGGAACATAAAATGCCGTTATTTGTATCGAACAAGTGTTCGAAGTGTCGAAAGAAGATTTTCAAAGCGGTGTAAAAAATACTTTATGCCTGCCGGCATCTGCTCCACTGCTACGTTTGTCAAAAGTAGGTAATTCCTATGAACTACGGTACGGGAACGTCCAGATCTCGTCGTAAGCTTTAAGGACCGCATGCAATGGAAGTCTCAGATCCCCTCATGGGCTACGACACAGTGTCCAAAATTTCGGATAACTGTGCGCATCGGTGTACTGCGAGCTGCGCTATGCTTATGCATAAGTGTATTCAGTACAAGCATCCTACACAGATAGAAGAAAAAAAAACTCTTAGGCGTGCCGGTACACTACCGTGACTCCTTTCTTCTTTAAATGCACTACCCGCCTTTGGAAAAATCTGTCACTGGTCTTGTTCACCATGCCAGATATTTCCATTTTCCTCCTTCATTACCTATAATCCTTCTTTCCACACGTGCAGCAAAGAAAACAAGAAAGTGCAACTAACCTTATCCTTGTATCTCGTCGGCTATGCCCACCTCCCTCCCTGCTGACTTAACAATAACGGTTTAAATTTCTTCCCTTCTTCAATATCAACAGCGTGCGACAACGAATTGGGAGCGAGTTTTTTATTTATTCAAATTGATTAAAAAAAATTTCAACAAATAATAACGTCAATGTTCACAGAAAAAAAACAAAAATTGTTGAAAAATACAACTTATAATTAACTTTGTATAATAAGTGCAGAGCTTAAAGTTGGTTACAAAAAAAGGAAAAGAAGAGAAAATTCAACTTAAAGGCTAAACTGTACATAACGAAAAAACGAAAAAAGAAAAAAAATCAGTTACAATAATAACAACAAAACAAACAATAACATAATATAGTAATTGTGTACAAAATTGAATGCACTTTAGCACGCATGCAACATGGCAAGCGAAAATGCATCAAAATATGCGCGCGTACATAGCGAAACACAGTTCCCGTACATATGTACACGAACTTTAATAAAACAAAAAGTTCAGTTGGTTTCGAACTACGGACGGAGCATTCGTTGTCCTGCCGCTGCCGCATTGATAGACTGAATCGAAAAAATCGAAAATTTTATAATTTTCGTTAAACATCACGCATAAAACACGCAAAGGTTTATAACAACTGACAAGCGATAAGTGAGACCGTTTTAAAGATACGTAATGCCTAAGTGCCCCTAGAAATAACATTACAACATACATTTTATAATAAAGCCGGGAGAAAAATGTCGCCTTTCATTAATTATTAGATCAATTGATTAAATATTGCGCTCACAACATATCTTACGTTTAATCGATTTTCGCAAGGATGTAACAGTAAAGAAGGATCCCAACGCAAGCCAGGATAGTATCCGTAACTTATTGATCACACTACAACAGAGCATTCTAAGATTGGCCTAAACTTTAGGCAATGGAAGGGACAACGGATTCTTTATATCTCGTTTCAATAAATCCTAGGAGAGGCATAGATGTATGGACAGAAGTCTTAATACGAACATTAGACTTGCATTGAAAGTCTAGAATGACTGCTATGTCATTCAAGGTCGATACGATATAAGAATAATATAAGTAGTAGGTAGCATGTTCACCTACGAAAAAGTTCCATTTCTTGGAATTGTTTTTTTTTTTTATATACCAAGCGGCAAAAGAAAAATAAATTTTTAACATTATCAGCAACTACTGGAATTCCAAGACATTAAATAAAACATAGAAGATCACTTACAAATGGGGCGAAAAGGGCAGAGCCACGAAGGCCTCTTTGAGCACTACTCGATAAAGGGGATCTATAACGAGGCAGACAAGAACTCAAGAACATGTTTGGGAAACAACAGGTAGGTAAATAGTTGAAGAATTATAATCGGGCAAGGCCGACTATTAAATACCCTACATCACAATGTCCAACAAAATTCCTATTTTTACCATAGAATACAAAAATGACACCCAGATGTTTTACGAGCTTTCTATTAACGAACTGTATATTAAAAATCAGAGCCCTTTACAAATAAAGACTTACTTTCCGTAAGACTGGTTATGGCCCAGTGCTTCAAAACTTCAGCACGGCTAATTTTTATATCAAACTGCTATTATGGTTCAACTCTCATCATAAAGTGGTTAAAACTTTTCTACTTTTCTGATCTAAAACATCAAAACTTTTTGTGAAAACCTTTATATGGGGTAGGATCCAAAAAAAAATAGGCGGGGATCGTGCAAATTTGGTACAGTTAAGCTTTGAATATTATATTACTATGATGATATATGAAAATTACAAATTTTTTATTGTATGAAGTTGAGTGTTCATTATAGGAGAGGAGGTTCAGAAATTGCCCTAGTCGGTCCAAAGTTTTCATACAAATTTAGAATGCCGAAAACTTAGCCACTTTTGCCGAGAAATTTTGAAAATTGCAATTTTTTCTATATAACGACTTCTCAAAATAGGGGATGACATGGGGATCGGTCCACTTTTTGGATAGAGTTCGTCCTTGAGTCCATGAGTACGTAAATGTACCGAATTTAATTAAAATATCTTAGAAATTGTGACCTGTAGCCAAAACACAAATTTATATTGACAGACATCAGACAGAGAGACGGACAGACAGACTTAGATCAATTCAGAAAATGATTGTGAATCGATCAATATAACAAAGGGTGTGTCCATCTTAAGCTATTCTGCGTGTTACATACGAGCGCATAAACTTAATATACCCTTTACCGCAATTGTAGTGGTGTAAGTTACAATCAGAATAAACTAAATCAGTTTACTCGTAATCCACGAAGGCTTCGAAAACATTAATCGTAAGTCCCACAGATGTGTACACGTGAACCTTGTTTTAATAAAATCATGTTAGCGAAAGGAGGCGGCATTCAGAGCTTCGAACAGCTCGAGCAATGGGCTAAACTTTGCGATTCCTCCATAATTTTCAATGATATTTCTAGGACCACTTTGAAATAAACGAATAATATAACTAACCTTCCCAATGGACGGGAGTTAGTTCTTCTACAAGCAATCATTAAGAGCATTGACTAATGGAATGTGAACGGAACGCCATCATGACCTCGCATGATAACCGCGACACATAAGGTAATAGTAACCGAGCTGATAATAAATTGTTTATGGCACGAATTTCACGACCTCTTTTGAGTGTTGTATCGCTTCTATTCTATCACTTAGTAATCGGAACTAAAGATCTACGAGTCAATTGCAAGTGACCGAATAAGTTTCGGTGAATGTCATCATAATCACTAGATTATAAAATTGCATCTTTCACTATTGTGATCGATCTAAACTTGTCTGTCCGTCTTCACTTTTTGTGTTCAACCTAGAGATCGCAATTTTCGGGATATATTAATAAAATTTGAGAGAGTGCCGTGGCTTGGCCCAAGGACGAACATTATTGAGTATGAGTTGGATCGAATTACTTTTTCGATTATTCCCCATAAGAGCTCCCAAGAACTTATTTTGAAAAGCGTTTATATGAGCGACTGTATTAAACAAAGTGGTGTAGGGCATTTTTAGGTTGACCGTGCTCCACTATAGCGTTAATAACTGATTGAAACGTAACTTCGCTATAGGGCTGTGTATATAAGAACATTGGAGTTAAATATCTTGTGTGTTTATGTTTCTCTTTATGCTTACACTGAAGATAGATAAGAGTTTTTATCTTCCTTATCGCAACACCTGCATTACAAACAGAAATATATGCTCAGCAAATTTTTAACATTTCAATAAAAGTAACAAAATTATGTTCGGCTGTGGCCAAATGCTCTATACGCAGCATCCTTATCTTGAAAGAATGTAAGTTTCATTGTGGAAAGAGCCTATCAATAAAATGAATTAACACATTTACATACTTATTTAACACTAACTTATTACACATTTGCCTAATCCTCTATCATTATGAAAACATAAAAGAGTATCAGATTTCGTGCAATGCCTACGAATCACATAGCGACGGAAAATGTAGAAATAAAAACCTTCGAACAAAGTTAAACAACAAAAGTTTATGTAGAGTTTACAAAAAGTTGATTTATAAGAATGTTGTTAGATAAGTGACAATTTGTTATGAATTTTTTTCATAATTTGATCATTTAGTTAGTAGTTTAGAAAGTATCCATGTTTGTGCGATTCTTTGGTAGGAAACTCCCCAGGAAAATTTGACATCGTTTTTCCAAACCTTATTTAGGAATATTTACAAATTTTGTACTATAGAAAAAAGGACGGATATAGCTGATGGGATGAATACGAATGCAGAAGACTAAGTTCTTATCTAAGACAACTTCCAAAGCACTTAACGTGATCAGGAAAAAGACATAGAATTGTGAAATCAGATGAAGGAAGAAAGCAAGACGGCTTCCGTCTTATCTGTATCTAATTAAATTTTCCATTCTATGATCAGATGCATTTAATATTTCGTCTAGAGGATTCTAGCGTAATATGAAAATGAATATTTCAGTCATAAAAATTCTTTATTCATTTCCATCTGTTTTACTATCTAATGGGAGAAATACATCAAATTGTAAAGATTTTGTTACGGAAGGAAAAATTGAAGATAGGAAAACAACTATACGAGCGAGGCATGAACTGCATACTTAACGAAAGGATACACACACATGCAAACGGGCAGACATGTTACAAAGTAAACGGGCACCGGACATTTAAGGAACGAATATTTGGCAATCAACTGCCAAATGGATGTGTCTTCAATGTTTACTTTAACCATATCCACCATAATTTAGGGACAAGAGTATCTTAAACTTGCGCGGATGTATGCAACGCTCGCAAGGACTTGAGATAGACCTACGTTTTATTCAATTTCTAATTCTATCGAAACTTGTCTGTCCGTTTGTCCGTCTCGTTTTTTTATGTTGAACCAGAAGATCATAATTTTCGAAATATTTTGAGAAAATTTTATACATCGACTGTTGTTTTGACTCAGGGACGAACGTTACTAAAAATGCTTCGAATCGGACCACATTTTCCATCATTACCCATATGAAACATTACTTTGAAAACTTGTTATAAAAATAACTGCTGCATTTAATGGACAGGACATGTCCTATCTCTATAGTGTGTTTACTTGTTTTATTTCGTTTATTTTTATTCTGTGATATCATCTGACCTATTTTAATATGAAAAGACTTCGTATGTAAAATTCTTATTGAAAGGACAATTGGGATCGCATGTTTACAATACGAGGCACTAGTTTTTCTATCATTCATCGATGGCCTTTTTAATATGGAGAACTGTAAAAGATATACACTCGACAGAGAGACCCGCGAACCTTTACTCGCTTATCATTCGGTGATGGGCATAAAAAAAATATATACATTTATGGTAATGACTTCATAATAAGTTTCAACTTTCGTATATTTATATGTAGTTTCCTTTCGTTATGTAAACAATAGCTTATGCTCTTAATTACAATTATTACAAGTAACACTACAATTGACAACATAGCTCAAAACCGCAAAAAAACAACAACAACTACAAAAACAGAAGTGACAACAATAATAATATATTTAACAACATTTAACCACTGCTGCAACATCCCTGTAGATAGCCCGTAGCACTACAGCGCGACTAACAGTATTTAGTAATGAGCTACCACATTACATGAATATCTGCTGTTACACCAAAACCCAAAGAGTAAAAAACAACAAAAAAAAAAAACTCAACTTACAATACAGTGTAAATTATTTTGCAATCCTTGCGGTCTGCAGTGAAAACAAAAATCTAGCAAAATGTCAACAAGGTCCCTTAAGAAATCAATATAAACATTACATGAACTAGTCTTAAAAGAGGAACAACAATAGTAGCAATTAAGCGAAATTAAATGATAAAAGAAGAGAAAGAATTAAAGAAAGAAATCTTGTCAATAAAAGTCAAATCGCAATATAATAATCACGATAATCACGATAATAGGGCAAAAGTCATTGGCATTCAGAAACGAAAATTGATGTAGAAATCCAAGCATTCGTACGTCCAATCATCACCCATTCCGTCATGTGGTTGTCGTTGTCTTCATAATGCATAAGAAGAACAAAGTATTTCGCTTGACTATCTTGACTATAAATACTGATTACCAGTATGCAGTACAAATAAATATTTATCTATATTTAATTTTATCAGCTATCATTTGATCTCTTAATCTTATCCGCTTTCAATGATTTCTGACTAATTACCAAGAGATGAATTAATTTATACTAGAATTGACTTTCAGTTTGTAATAAGCAAAGATATGCCAGAGAGACTCTATAAAATATTCTGTTCTTAATCAGCATATAATTCTGAGTCTATTTGGTTTTGTCACTCTGTCCATCGTCTGTCTGACGTCTGTCCATGGACTTCAGCCGGAAAGAAACTTTATCTTTTGATTACCTTAAATCTCACTTGAAAGTGAGCGTAATTCACGCCCCGAAAATATGTAGCATACAATCAATAGTATATTTAAATATTCATTTAAAATCTGAAGTACTATTGCAAGGTTCATCGCTGAAATGCAAATTGCAGCTGAATTGAAAAATTAATTCAAGAGAAGGAGCAAATATTTTTCAAAGCTCTAGCTCGAAACCTGAGTATGAAAACAAACGGCGTCCGGACCGAGGTACGTCCCAAATAGACTCTAATACTCTACTTAACACTATAATACTCTACTTAACAAGTCCTT
>KK502425.1:1243807-1254814 GCA_000688735.1 Glossina austeni | reverse complement strand
TATGTATATTTATGTATACATACATTAAGTGCATGTAAGAGCGTATAAGTGAATAGTCGAGAATGAGCATTAAATGTTGTAAATTTCAACGCACAACTGCTTGATGCTACTTTAATATTCATGAGACAGCATAAATAGCATTATCAACAACAACAACAATAGCGCTGGTAGCCACAGTTACAATGATAACAACAAAACGGACATTACATAATGATAACACCTAATTATAATATAAGCAGACAGTCACACATCGGTACATGCAGTGACATCTAATTTACGCACACATACATATACACTACTTACAAGTATATAGATATACACTTGTATATACGTATAGATATAGATTTACATGTACATACATACACACTCAAACACACACATATATATATATATATATATATAAATATATATATATATATATAAATACAGTTTATGTGTATATTATTACGATAAAATTTCACAATCATGTTCATGGTGATTATGTTGCACAAATCACAACTTAACAACAGTAACAACAATAACACACAGATATGTCAGTCATGTCTTATAAATCCGTTTTTGGTGTATACTGCATAGTAAAATGAGTCTAAACGAGCTACCGACAAACTTCGAGAAGAATAACTAGACATGCATACACAGCCATAGACGTATAAATAGTGTAAGCTTGAGTCAAAATCTTAACAAACACTTCTTACCTATATATTTACCGGATCTTATTCTTATAGGTGAGATAGGAATTATAGCAAATAAAGACGTTGCAGCGGGCCACGACCCATCATTACACAGCCTGCACCACTTTACAAATGTTCAAATAATGATTTTTCAAAATGGGGCGTTATGTGGGAAGTAATCGGAAAAATGGTCGGATCCGAACCATTTTTAATAGCGTTCGTTCTTGGGCCAAAAAATGTCAGTGTGGCAAGTTTACCAAAATATCTCAAAAATTTGCCGCGTGTAGATTGAACACAAGAAAATAAGACGGACAGACGGACAAGGGGTAGACACGCTTAAATCGGTGCAGGAAGTGATTCTGAATCGATCGTTATGTTAACACGTGGCTCTATCTTAAATGTTTTTCGATGTTACATACATTCGCACAAGTTTTGTAAACTCTTGTACCACAAGTAGTGGACGGTGTAATAAGTTTTCGTATTTTTATACACTACACCACTTGTAATACTCGGGCCGTGGTCCAATATAATGCTTTTATTTGTTCCTTTACAAATATCATGTAAAAGCTTCATATATGTGCTCACGGCAAAGTGTGTCCTATTTGTAAGCCCATGGCTGTATATTATGTAAGTATATATGTGAATTTGTGTCTATATATATGCGCATTTATATTTTTGTGTACCTATGTATACCTACATTTTTACTTAGGTGTATATACATACGTGACAAAAGTAAATTGCGTCTGAGTGTTTGTGCAATTTTTATGCAAATATCCTGTAACATACATATACTCTTAGTGAAGCAACTGTCTACCTGAGTCAGTACGGCAAACTTTCATCCTATACGCCTATAAGCTTATGCATATGTATGCATCTACTTGTGTATTTGTAACGTGACTACTCGTGTGTGCACATGCATTAATTCTGCATAAGCATAAACGTTTTTGGTTCCTTTCTCTCTAGTCTCCATTCTAATTCATTCATTTTGGCGAATTTTCTGCATCATATCGCGTAAATTAGCTCAGTTACCATGAATACATGTCTCGCTGGCAACAAAAACAACAAGAAAAAAAAAAATATATATATATATATATCTATATATATCTATATATATATATATGAGAAAAACGAAAAATATGGAAAACAAAAACCGGCAGCTAACTTTCAATTTAGTTGTTTTGCATTCAACGGCAACAACAATAATAACAACAACAACAACAACAACAACAACAGCAGCAGCAGCAGCAACAGCAACAACAACAACAACAACAAAAGCAACTACCATAACAATAAATACAGCATAATAAGCAATAACGTTCGCATCGCCATCAACGACAGCATTGCTAACAAGAGAACGGCATCAACATGCAAAACAACAGAAAAAAAAGCTGCGTAAACAAAAACAAAAGAAATGAATTTTATCACCTTCACTTCATCACCGATGCTTCTGGGCCGGATGGTTGGGAGCATCAATTTATAAGCGCTCGTACATAGACACACACACACACAAACACACACACACACATGTATCATATAAGCTTCAATTTAAAACTTTGCCACCGTTTTCATTTAACATACATTCGCAACCGTGCGCATATCAAACAACAGTCGTATGGTTACGATTAAGGGCAGAGAGGCAAGGGTGCGGGTACATACGTATGTATGCCTACTACTATCTATCCATCTTTCTGTCTGCTCTGTGTAACAATTTCATGAAACATGTCCATTTACTGGTACATACTGGTACATATTGTAGTTTCTGTTGGTAAGCATGTTTATACGGTTGGTCGCTTTTAGCCTTTAATAATAACAACGATACCAACAACATTAGCAACATTTGCAAAATCATCAGGCAACTGCAACTTTTCGTTGTCGTTGTCGTTGTCGTTGCCATTCCTTCTGTTGTGGCGCAAAATATTTATATTGGACACAAAAGAATTCCAAAAACATCGCCCAATATATTGAACGGAGTCCATCATCGACGCCTTCACTCCCATATAGTAATACATATGCAACATTGTATCCAACAATCAAAAATCAAGTCGTTACTCGTCTTGCAAGCATCTCTGAATTTCGAAAAAAAAACACATCGAAAACCATGTTTTCAAAATATTTCAATAACTTTCGTTGGATTAGTTCAAATTAATTAAGAACATTTTAAGGATTCCGAAAAGTTCTTCTTAATTGCACATTCCCACCACCCAGCACCATTTCGAATGCTTAAGAGACATGCTTAAGAGATATGCTTACCGTAGTAAGTTTCGTGGTAATAATTGAAATATGGAAGTAATTCTGCTAATAAATTATACC
This sequence comes from Glossina austeni, assembly GCA_000688735.1. NCBI lineage: Eukaryota > Metazoa > Arthropoda > Insecta > Diptera > Glossinidae > Glossina > Glossina austeni. The sequence continues at coordinate 1,251,833 of KK502425.1, read as the reverse complement.
GCAACAAATATGGGGCGCACTCTTAAGATGATACAGATGGATATGATGGCTTTTTAGCAGAGAATGCGATTGAAGGAAATTTGATCGAAAATATTTCTTCTAATCCTAAGTGAATGTAGAAAAGCATCGAAGAATTTTACTCAATTCATCGGTCCATCTTCACATCTGCTTGATGGTATTATGTAGAGAATTAATTTTCCAAACGTAAAATAATAATAAAAATAATATATTTTTAAATATGCTTTTAATAATATTTATTTACTTATTGTCTGTCTATAAATAAATTTAGAAAATATGAAAAATTTAAAGGCTACCGGATAACTTAGACGACCTTAATGCGCATGTATTGAAAACTCTACCGCACTTAAGATTTCAACTCATGCGAATGCTTTTAATAATATTTAAGCGAACTAGAATTTTGCAAAATATATTTTATTTTATTATGTTTTATGCGACTATGCATAGACCTTGGGGGGGTGCTTAAGATATGAATTTATAAGAAATCAGATTTTCTTTTACCGCCCCGAACTGATGTACCTATCGTCACTTACAAAAAAAAAAGTCGACACATGGAGTGTGCAAAATGTCGGCAAGATCTGATATGCAAAAGTGGCCGAAAAACGACTTTTAACGTACCTTGTGGCAGCCATCATTTTCTATTTCGACCATTACTTCATCACTTGAAAAAGGCATTTCCTGAGGAAAACTGGCACAATATTTTCCATCATTTTCTACAACTTTTTCTCGTCTCGCTGGCAATAAGGCGATGGCGATGGCGATGGCGATGGCGATGGCGATGGCGATGGCGATGGCGATGCCGCATCGAAAGAACGATATGGGCGTGGTAGCGATCCAATTATCGACCCATTTTCGCATTTCTTCACCATTTGAAAATCGCGTGCCAGTGAAGCGATACTGCATCGACCTGAACGAGCGGCAACCAGAAGGGGCTATGTCTGGTGAATAGGCTGGATGCGGCAGAACTTCCCATTCCAGCTGCAACAGGGTATCTTTCAACTTGTTCAACTGACGTCGGTAGACCTTTCCAGTAACAGTTCCATTCGGCTTTAGAAACTCGCAATACACTACATCTTGCTGATCTCACCATATGCACAGCATAGCTTTATGGAAATAGCTTCAGTGTCGATGTCGATAGCTCTCCTGGAGTAATCATGGCTTTTGGAAATCATCCAATTTACTTCGCATTACTTTATCATTTTCACCAATTTTCACCATATCGTTGATCAAAATAGATGCAAGCACCGATCATATACAGAAAAGGTTGATTGGATCGCATTGTATTGTCATCGTAACAAAACGTGTGTTCACAAAAGAATGAAAGCAGAAGAATAAATAAGACAAGCGTACAATACAACGTCGAGCGCGTTTTATTGGGTTATTACAAATGAAATGACCCAATCAATAAACTGCTAAGCTAAGTGCATATGATACAATTTATGGGAATTTTTTTGAATAACTAATTGGTTCACCTATTAATTCCTATAAAAATTGAGATCAAGCACTAAACGTCAATCGATTTACGCGATTATTGAGCAAACTACGTGCGCTACATATAGCTATCTGTAGGGAAACTGATATCACAAAAAGTGAAAATTAAGTAGCAATAATAAGCCCCTACGAGCGAAATTTTTCAAACTCGACTTAATATCCGTTGAAAAGAGAATTCTCTTCGCTATATAAATACAATAATAGGAGAAAATATATTTGATTATAGACTACACCGAAGATTACGTAGTGGGTCAAAAAAAAGAATGCCCGGAGAGAAATTTAGCTTCGGGTAATTTTCGCGGATGTAAAAGATAAGAGTCTTGAACTTTATGAGATTTGTTAATAGAGTCGAATGCATTTGCGTTTTCAATATGTGGCAAATTGGTTAGAAAAAAATTTCGTTGGGTCTTAGAATATTATTTTAATTTAGGCGATAGCGCTTTGCAAGCCTGTGAAGAAGAATATAAAGTTTACGGTCAAGATGTGATATCGAAGTCAAGAGTGCGCAAATGATTTGTTCGGTTCCATTTGGAAAATTGTGAAATTAAGCACGGGCTGCCGTCTGGATCGATCAATCATTAATAAACTCAATAAACTTTCTTAAAAAGTAAAGAAAAGCCGCCCTCTTAACTCTTATGACATTATGACAGACGTACCCATCAATCATTTTAAGGCGGAACACAACTAAACGTTTTTGCCAACATTTTTTCCGATAGGCGAAAAGGTAATTAAATAACAATACTGAGGGAAGGTATTAAGCGTAGATTTAAGTATTAAAAAAAAAGAAAAAAAAAAGGCTTTAAGTCATTCTCGCGAGACCTGTTGAATTTGAGTTACATTGTGCCACGGAATGTAGCTGGCGAAAAATAAAAATCACTTAATCTGCTTCTCTATGGTTAGGTAAATATGTAGTAAATGTTGAAATTATTGGTTTTTATGTGGTTGGCGAGCATTTGAATGAAAAATTTCATTTTCGACCCGAAAAGCCAATCATTTGTTAATAAATAATATTTAAGCCAATTTATCAAAAATCCGCTACATTTTCCCCTTTAAAATGTTGTTTTAAAATTTTTGTTCAAATTTGTTTCCAACGAAAGTAATCAAAACAGTTGAAGTTATGTTACATGCGAAAGTTCCCGACGTTCATAACGGCAACAGCATAAGCAAAGCGCAAAATGATCCATATTTGGCATAGTTAGAGTTCGTTGAAAATGTAAGAGAAATAATTTTAAATGCTGATGAAAAAGCTCAACGAACTCTTTCGTTGATCTTCGTTCATCTTGTATATTTAAAAAATCAATATGTAGTGCGTTGTTAGCATTTTCAGATGGCCCCTCAGATGGCTCCTCACAGAGAGTTAGTGAAGATAAATATTTTATATATAAATGTTATCGTTTCTTTATATATATATTCGGACGATTATTTGGTTTTTTTTTTTTTTTTTTTTTTTTTTTTTTTTTTTGTCAACTTGATAGCCGATCTTTTTATAGTATGTAAATATATTATTATGAATCAATTTTGACACTGGTCGTCTGTCAATGCATCTTCTTCATCAATAACTGTTTTCACTGAGCTTAACGTTAGAAGACACTGGCAGAAAAATGTTATGCTTAGTAATTTCAACATTCAACATATGAACCGACCGACATGGCTAACATAAATCCCCCATTTGTGCCAACCATGTGATAAGATGTCTGTCTTAAGTTAATAAATCTGCCTTGGATACACAAAGCCAGCTAAAGCAAACAACATTATGCGCAGTATTATCTGCACTTGATTGCATTAAAACGCGATACAATTCCTCTGTGTATTAAACATTTAATTTTTATACGCATCACCGAACGACGAGGGGGATATCGATTCATATTCCAAACGTTTGCAACGCCCAGAAGGAAGCTTCAGCTTCAGAGACACCACAACGTACGATCAGCTATATATAAATTCTGAATCGATTCAAGCATGTCTGTCCGTCCGTCTGTAATGTCTGTTGTAAATATTCAATCAGGCTGTCTACTTAAAATTTGGCAGAAATGCAAATGGACCCAATCGATCGAAGGCTACATTGTTAATTATGTAAAGTGGTTACACCTTTACTTTCAAAGAGAATGAAAAATTGGTTTTTTACTTATTACTCACAAGACCAGAGCAGATTTTGCTACGAAAATTGGAAAATATATTTTGTAGGCGATGGTGCAGCACCTCTACAAAATTGGAAAACGTCGGCCATATTTATTCCATTTTATAGTATGTCATAATGCAGCATATTTGTCCGTTCATCTGTCCCTCTGCGCAACTGTGCACCATCTCTGGTAAACATTATCCCGGTCGCAAACATCGCATACAAACTGGCGCAAGAATTTGAAAATGACTCAAACTTTTCAAAGACCACACCCACACCCACAATGCCCACACACACTAAGGACGTCTTTGCATTCCGTGTTTTTTGCTTGTTATTCATTCTGAAAATAGACAAAATCACCCGTGCCCACCCACAATTGTAGAGCGTGAAGGTGTGGTTGTTTGCTTTTTTTAAGATCACGGTGCTGGGTATCAAAGGTTCGATCACGACCGAATAAAAGCTTCTTACTTGTCTTGTCTGTTTTAGGATAAATTTCTGAATTATTATTTTAATAAATGATAAAATGCGTAACAGATTTGTCCGCTTTTCGAATGTTGATAAGAATGCTTATAAGCGAAGCCTTCAGCGAGTTGATTAGTTTTGAAACTTTTTAAAAAGTAATTTCCTGAATTTCTTATTACTTACTCTCAATGGTTAATTTTAATATAATATTTTAAGTGCTGCGTTATCCAACGAAACAGAGTTAATTTACATCGCATTCGCTATATCAAGTGTTTCTTTTGCTTGTACTAATTTCTCAGCTTTCTACCGTAGATGTCATTTGAAATGTTTGAATAACTATAATGGTAATAAATTTCCAAGCTATTTAACCAGAATTTTCGAGCATTTTCCGGTTATAGTAGAGTTTTTTCAACTTTTTCTACTTTTCTTTAAAAGTTATCCCAATGAGTTTCTAGAAAACAAGGCAAAGATTGCAATGAATTACACACACCTTACTTAAAATCCATTAAACATATGTAGATTGGGGTCTTCCCTGGGCAGATGAACAAGTTGAAATCAATGTAGCATAGGCGTGGCATGGTTATTTAATAATTCGATGTATAATCAATCAAAACATTATACAATTGATTTGAATTTTGTAAACTCTTTGTCGACAATCCTATCTTTAATTTCTTGACCTAAGGACCGATTGATTGATGTTCGTGGGCTAACCGAAAAAAAATCCATTTCAATTTATTCGTTTCTTTAAAATGATCTCAGACAATATGAAAAACCTAACATAACATCAATTCAGACTCTTATTAGTTATTAAAGAATAGAAAAAGAAGAAAAAAAACATCACTTCATTACCAAAAACTTGAAAGAAAAATCTGCTAATGAAAATTAAGATAAAATTCAAGAGAAAAACTTTAAAAAACTTTCTTTATTACACAAAAAAAAAAAAAAACTTTCTTTTAAAGAAAAATTTTTTCATAATAATTATTAGGCCGTAAATGAGAAATGCACACGAATGTTTATACGTACTAGATAAATAAAATTTTTTACACGTACACATCCTTACATATAACCAACACTAATATTAACAACTTGACTAAACATTTGCTTATGCTCGCATACCTAAATGCGGGCGTATACCACAGAGTGTGTTTCTATAATTAAGTGCGCTTGCTAATTATGGTGGCACTTAATGTTTATTTGTTAAATCGCTGAATATAGCCAGGAATATATAAACAGATGTATGTATATATATATGTTAATGTTATGCACATATCTATATATATATATATAAATATATAGGTATATTAAAGACTCTTATGTGTTAGATATTGACAAATAAAACATAAAATGTTAACCTGCGTCAAATCAACAAACATTTCAATGCGAACGCATGCTGAAACTATTGATCATCTCAGTGAATTGAGTGATTTTCCTACAGCAATCGCATTCACGTGTATACAAATAAATATCTATGAATATATGCACATAAATGAAATCCTTTACTAACTATACCATTATATGTATGTGTATGTATATATGTATGTATGCATATATATATATATATATATATATATATATATATATTCACACACATATGATGTATTAGCACTAATTTGCTGACTGGATAATGTTTGCCAGTGTGTGACAATAAAACTGCCAAAGGATCTTCCAACTTTTTAGCTAATTGTGGTTAAAGGCAAATAACACTTAGTGCATACATATAATAGTAAAACCCGCACAAACACATATATATAACCCACACATCAAGCAATGCATTTCTATCTCTTTCTTTCTCTTTCTCTCCCTCTCTCTCGATCACACTATCACTAAATACTTTCATTAATAGAGTGCATTTGGGACATATTAAAAATTTGCCAATGGGGGACATACAAATATTAAGTTATTAAAAATAAAAATAAAAAAAAAAAAGAGCACAAAAATTGGGTCACACAATAAAAATGTATCTAATATATATTTATATATACATATATGTACATCTTTTATTTTATGTACATACAATATATGCTTATATGTATGCGCCAGTGTTTGTATTTAAATATACCGCTACATGCGCATAAGCATTCACTACCTTGTATAGCAGATAGACTTTAAAGCAATCACGTTTGCAGCTCCGAAGAGTTAAGCAAAATTAACATTTCCTGGCACATCGCGGAACGGCTGACGACTACTGAATCCCAAGTTACTTTCGAAATGCACGGAAGAACGAATTATACACCATAACAAATATATGCATATACATGTTGTTCAGATGCAGTCTCGAGGTAGCCAGCTTCGTCAACCTATTTGCCTGTCTATTGACTTTTGACTTGAAACACTCCCATAAATCGAAGTACCGCCTAAAATATCATCCGTGCACTTTCTGCCTAATCTTTCCAATCAAGTTTGTATGATTAGTTAGGAATTACGTCTGGAAACGAAAATTTCGATATTCGTATGTATAGTAAACAACTTACAAACTAAAGGTATTGAGAAAAAGTTTAGTAAAGATTTTTATTGAAATCACTTAAAAGGATTTCGCGAAAAATAACTAACACAACTCAACTCAACATACAAAATGCTTAGTAAAATTAACCCAGTAACGTGTTATCAATATTGCCTCGCATCTTTCAAAGGATATCATTAATGCGTCAACTGATAAGTTTCCAAGATTAATTGTGCTTATTATGAGCGCAATCACTGATAGATCACAACCACATATTTGTGCCAAATAGGAGCAGAAACGCTTTGATTATCTTTTTGTGCTTTTTTCGTATTCCAACGTCTAAGCACAAGTGTGGAAATCACAAAAAACATGACATACTTATGATCTACTCTTCAGCTGATCACTAAGCGTTTCTCTTATCAACAAAGGGGAAATAGAAAAGAAAAGTGTGCTGAAAATGGAAGCAGAAGTAAATCTTTAAAATAATTTAATTTTATTTATTTATTTATTTTTTTTTATTCATTTAATTATTGATCGACTTTAGTAGATTGTGGCGTAAAAGTTTGCTAAAACATCAGAGTAAAGATAAAAATTATTATTATTATTATTATTAAAATATTTAAGTTCTCTTCAATTTGTTTTGCTTTCTTCATACTTTTATTATAGAATTTTTTTACAGTCCGTCTTGTGATTCTCGTAAGTTCACAGTTATGTGGAGAGTTTTGTTGTCACTTTCGCCCCGGAATACGATATTCAATGCAAAATGATAAACACGATGACAAGCAGACGCGGTCACAAATTTTATGACAGCTGAACGATTACAATGCGAGAGTGCATCTGTATATATACATAAGTCACGTATCATTTTCTTACTCTCATATGCGGAACTAGCAATTTATTCGTCCACCTCTCTGTCAATTGTGAAGCAGCTAATTACATAGTACGGCGTCAATGACTACGTCTAGAGCTCACAAAATATTATCAGGTCTCAGTCGATTTAATATACAACGCTACAAGACCAGGTCTAATAATTATGTCATTCAGCGCATAACACTTATTACTGCATTTACTTATGGGCAAGCGACGATGCATACGTCTTCTTCGGCTTCGTTCATCTTATACAGCCACGTGAGAAGTTAGACCCGATCAGAGCTAACTGTCGAAGTTACAATTTGTAAAATACTTTCCATTTTTTTTTTTCATTTATCCACTTGAGCTTGAGTTGACTGGGTAAGAATTGCGACTACGAAGTCTGTACTCGTTGGTTCAAATTTGAATGCGGTACAGTTTGATTTGGTCGCAATTATAACGAATGCTCAGACAGTAGAGAGACAACACTTACTTACTTAAGCACATATAACTGACACTTGTTTCCTCAGTTATTTCCGAACACCGCAACATTACACGAATAGGCGGCATCCCCTAAGTGATTGGTGTAATTAAAAGAAGTGAATATAATTTTGTTACACGATTTTACTTTTAAACACACACACACA
>KK502425.1:1226491-1243183 GCA_000688735.1 Glossina austeni | reverse complement strand
TTTTTCCTGTTAATATTTCTCCTCTTAACTTTTTTAACTTCGCTTGCAATGTTGTCATTTTGCGGATGCCATAAATTGTTTGAGCAAGTGATGACACATTCCATGTGGAAAATTACTCTGCAGCAAGTTTTGTGTTTTTGCGTATATGTGTACCTGTGCACGCGTGTATATATATACACATATATATTGCATACAATAATTAACAAATTTACAGTTGAAGGAATTTCATGAATACTTTAAATTATTTATTATTTTTTTTTTTTTTTACGCCAAATAAATATAATTTAATTTTCTGAAAAATTTAATAAAAGCACAGAACGCCAAAAATATTCAAATAATCGCTTATATAATAAATTATAACAAATATTTAATAAATCGTCAAATCTCAACCAAAAATCAGAAACTAATATAAGTTCTTGGTAAGCTTGGTAAGCTGTACCCAGCCAATACCATATAAATTTATTTTAAATCGAAAATCTCCAGAAAAATACGATCAAGCATTGTTAGTATTTAATATCCGTATGACTGTATATTAAGCAACAGTAGAGACAATGAAAAACAAAATAAAAATATATATAAAATATAGATTTTTCTTGCGGATTAAATTGAAAAGATTAAATATATATGTCTGTCAGTTTTTCTTCGTTAAAGAATCATAGTGCGTGTGATGACTTTGCTTACCAGCAAGGTAAGCTCTTATTAACATTTATTCACACACTTTTTACTTTAACATGCATAAGTTCAGCTTTTTTTTTTTATATCGAGAAAAATTTTAACGTTACACGTAAGTAAGTATAATACATATCGACGAGTAAGGAAAATGTGTTTTACATATTATTAGATAGGATTAAACATGTATATATACAGATATATATATATATATATATATATATGTATGTATTAGGGAGTGATGGTTGAGACAAAAGGTGGGTAAATTATGATACAAAATTGCTTTCCAATACGACCGCTCACGCTTAAATGATTCCTAAGCTCTCGGTGAGGATTATATGTCCCCCTTCGCATAGTTTTTCGTCAGAATGTGTGCTACATTAATATCTCTAAATTTATAGAAAATTTTAAAAGAAAACATAACGAGTAAAAAAATCATGTTAGGCCGAATCTTTTATACCTATCATCGTTGTACATATGGAGTAGGCGCGGTTGATTTTTCTATTTTCAAAATCAAAGTTTTTGTGGCATAGGCGTGTGGGTGTCGGGGCGTGATCCTTGAAAAGTTTAGGACACTTCCAAATTCTAGGCGATATCTTCATTTTTGTTGACGGGACAATGTTTACCGTAAATGCCCATATAATTAGCCAAACGGATACATGGAGAGATGAACAGGCGGGTATGCTTAGGGACACACTGAATTTGAAACTGGCCACGAATTTATGTACTTTATGGGATTTCTGAAGCTTGCTCCTGTCTATTATAAAGGTGTTGAGAATTAAATTAAATTTTGATACACTATAATATTGGGTAGGCGTGATCAACTCTTTATATCCCCCATCACCGAAGGATGAAGGGTATATTCATTTTGTGCAACGGCCAAAAGTAAGCATCAGAGAGGTGGCACAAGGTATATATATTCTTGATCAACATCAAATTTTGAATCGATTTAACCATGTTCATCTGTCCGTCCGCCAAACTCTAATGTCGGTTGTAAACATTCCATGGAGCTATCGACTTCAAATTCGGCAGAAACATTGTAAGTTCCTGCACGCAGGCTGATATTGAAAATGGCCAGAAGGATTTGGAACAGATCGACCTTTTATTATACCGATCGATTCGGAATCATTTTCCGCATCGATCTAAGCTTGTCTGTCCGTCTTGTTTTTTTTTTTTTGTCTTCAACTTATATTTGTGAAATGGTGTAGGGTATTTAATAGTAGGGCGTGTTTCATTAGAGTGTTTTTACTAGTTTTTATTCATAAGAATTATTAATCCGCACATACTGTTGGCCATAAAGGCCATCATTTTCAAGAAAAATAGGCAAAAATAAATAAAATTATGTTCATTGTGATGCGAATTTTCGATAATGACCGACCATATTACGGATTCGAAAGCACAATTTTTTGCTTACTTTGAGCACTTTTAAGGATGAGTCATTTCGTCTGATTACTTTCATGTCCGCATGATAAGGATCCTGGTAAATATTTATAATTAAAAATTTTTAAATTTAAAAATTTTTATCTATTGAAAGTTGATAACATCCATATGCACACTTGTTAAGCGGCCATTGATCGCTTCAGTCCAATAAGATAAAGAAGGAAATAAGTTGTGTGAGACGTTACTTTTCTTTTTATACTTTTATGAATTCGTTCTCGCTGTCAGAAATTCGCCTAATCTTACGTTACTCGCTTAACTGAAACTGAAACAAACTATTCAAGACGCCTTTTTCTTTTTGTAAAACTTCAAGGATGAATACGTAAATAAGATTAATCAACTGGATACTACCTTGTGATATACATATACAGCTATTATTGATAAAAAGTAGATTTCCGCAAGCGCTTAACAAATTTTCAAATAGTGAAGGCTCAGAGCGTCACATAAGGAATTACGAAGTTTCGGCTTCTTAGGCTATTCTTCGTTGTCTTCGTTGCGAAATAAGAATGGATTCAGGAATCGATGATGAAGAAATGAAAAAACGAAAAAGAGAAGAAGAATAATTTGCACCATTTTTTATTTTTGAGAAAAGAAAATGTTTTTTTTTTTGTTTTCTCATAAATTCTTTCGAATTAGTGACATATAATTTCGTATCCATCGTCATTCGTACGCATGCAGGTGAATATAATCTCAGCTTTAAATTTCATTAACATTAATTGACGTAGCCCAGCCCCGGTTATAAGTAAGGTAATAATAATCCGATGTCACACTAATGAAATTTCACACCAATAAATCTTATTTTTGCAGCTACATTAATCTTTAATCTGAGACATGGAACAGACCAAAAGGTGTAGAGTGTAAGGTTTCTTAATATAATAAGAGACATGTGTGGCACTCGTATACTGCAATATAGCAGTAATAGCATTATGGTAAAACCAACTTAAGAACTACAGTTATATACAGTTATATATATATATATGTATAAATATATAAATATATATGTATATCTATATATATGTAGAAATATTTAATAAGCTTGCTGGCATTCAAAAACTGAAAACACCCAAGTGTGATCATAAGCATATACTTACATATCCAAACGTATAGTCGATATGTTTCTCGTATAACTCCTGCTGCTGGTACTGTTGCTGTTGAGATTACTAACCAAAGCACTCGAACCTTCAATGCAAGCATTTAATATATATATATATATATATATATATATATGTATATATGTATATACATATGTATATGTGTGTTTATGTTCACAAGTGTATATTTTAAATTTGAGCCACAATAAGCTGCAAGTTCTGGTCCGGAGTGTATTAAGATGGTTGCTAGTTGCTTGTGATAATGCTAAGGTATTTTACAATAAAGTGAATTAAGGCCTTCTTGCTGTAAATTATGTAAGGTAAGTAAAACTTAATAAAATTTCTTAATTTTATTCAAAGAATATCAAAATTAACCTACATTCATGCATTCATATATTCCGAAAGAAATGCCAGTTAATATATGGCTTACACATATCGTTTATGTAAGTAACTAATTATGTTAATAGTTTTTGGCAGTTTACATTTAACATTCACCTACACATATATGCAAATGAATATATTATTAAATACTTCCATGCAACCTACACCGTGCTACACTAAGATCAAAAGAAAAGCGATAGAAACAACTCACGGCAGTTCGTGTACAACGGGATCATGCACAATACATTAGGATAAGGAGACTCAAAGACTCCAACGTCTTACTAAAGTATTAACAAGGATCACTGTGAAAATGATTTTTTCCAAAAAATTTTGCTAATATTTAGTGCAAGAAATGAAATTTTGACTCAGTCAAGAGTGAAATAGCAAAAGCGACCATATATTGAAAGGAAGTCACCCTTCGAGTTTATTTGCTTCAAGGTTCATGAGAAGTAGAAAATAAATGAAGCCCGGCAAGTGATAAATCTTTGCCTAAAGCATAGAGTCGTATGTCTTGGCGATATGCAGCTTGATGTAATAAATTGTCACTGTTGTACCAGGAAAGCGTATATGCTGACGAAGTACGCTTTAACAGTAGACACAAAAATCACCTCAGCATCTCCCGTTACACTTATAAGATTTTATATATATTTTAAGCTCCATGTATGCCCATATCTAAAAAAGTTTGCGAGTGGAAAACCTTTGCACAGAAGCATCGGCAATGACTCTTTCAAAGGCCTCCCAGTTTCAAGAACAAAATCTATTTGCAAGGCGAACGTTTAACAAAGTGAGTGAGCACGAGAAGGTTTCGGTTCATTGCTTATATGCTTTAAAATTTTCCCTTTTCATTCGTCACTTACCGTATACATGATGATCGAAACCTAAAGACTTTTTATCGCTTTCTCTCTTATGTATCGAACTACATAAGTTTTGGATATAATGCATTTGATCTTTTTCGTGATTGTGTATAACTCCGCATAAATAGTTGCTTAAGTATACGTAGCGGCCTTTAGAAAGGTGTTATAGATGGTTTATAATAAAGCGCATCTCTACTCGAATTGATTTCATATTCAATTTATTTGATTTATTCCAAAAATAGTTCGTTAACATGATCGCTCGTTTATTGCTTAAACTACATCGCTGTGTTGTGAACAGCGTGAACTGTGCAGAAATGGTTTTGGTCTCTAAATATCGTAATTTAATGAAATTTTTATTATTTATTTCTCGGAAGATGCTTTAAGGCTTAGACTTTAATGTTAAGTCCATCATTTGGTTTTAGTCCTTGAATGAGTGCTACCTTGAACGCACACACTAGTCGAACTGTTATAATCTATGATACGCTATGCCCTTGATATTTTCGCGATTAATGTCAATATATTATATATGTATGACAAACGTCTGTCGTATATCGCATCTGAGGATGTAGTCCTTCTTTACCTAAGATGATCGCTATGGATTTAGTGGCTAAAAAAAAAAATCTGTACGAACGGAGCTTCCTGCCTAAGCTAAACGCAGAAGCGTCACCTTACCAGAGTTGTAAGGAGAATGGAAAATAAGTTAGTTCCGCCCGAAATCTCCCTAATATTAAAAATAAAAGTCTAGTTCTTACGGAACGATAATAAAGTTGATTTCTATTTAACGCATTTACTCACAGGACCTGGCCACTTCCACAATATGGAGACGACACACTACACAGTGTCGTAGTAGAAAGCACTTCCATTTTGGAGCAACGCAAGAACGAACTGCATTCTAAGGGTGCGGAAATTCCGTAATTTTCTTTCAACTACTTCGACTTCTGTGTCTTACTGGCAAAATACCTTCTAACACCTGCCCTTCCATCCTTTACACTTTCAATTTTATAATAAATAAATTTCGCCCATTATTGAAAAGAACAATTTTTTCTTGATGCGCTACCTAACAGTTAGCATGCTATTATTTAGCCGTAAAGTGACCTATATAGAGCAGCATACACTGCCACATCCATACTATTTTGTATAGCGTAACATTTTCGAAGTATAAGTTACATCCGCACAATTAATAGAACATAACCCAAAGAAGATTCCAGCAGTACACGCAATAACATAAAGTAAAGATCATTTCAATAATCATAGAAATAATGTCTATATATATATATATACATATACAAAGTAGACGTACACTAAGTAATGACTAATTCGTATAACATTATGACCACTTGCCTGCCAACCAAGGATAACTGGAAGCATTTCACTATCTGTGACGTAGCACCGCAGGCCATAAGACATGTGAACGTAAGGATATACCAATTGTGAGCAATTTGTGAAATCAGCTTAAAATTAACAATTTACAACATTTGCATACGAAAGCATTTCTCAACTTCATTGCCATCATACAATTTAATGGGCTTTCATTCCGTCTCATAAATGTGCCCCGACCGCACTTCATTATACCCTTTTCTATGCATATTGCTGGGCTTTCGTTACATATTTCGTACAACGAAGAGGGCCGAGTAAGAAAATAAGAAAATGAAAAAATAAAAAAAAAATGAAAAATTTCAAACCTAGGAAATACTTAGTGTATGACAACTTCCGGCCATGAGCATAATTTAGCGTTTTAAATTACATCTAAAATCAGCTTAAATGGTTCATGACACAATATTCACCAAAAAAGAAAAAAACAAAAAAAAAAATAAGTAAAATACAGAAGAAAAAAATAATATTAAAAAAATAAGAAAATATATAAGACACGGAAATAAGTGAACAAGTTTCAACGTCAGACACAAGTGCACAGGCAAGACGTCATCACAGGTAAAGGATAAAACGTTATGTAAAGCAAAATATGACAATTTCATGTTAATGCGAATGCATATAACATATATATATGTGTGTGTAATGTATTATGTGTATAATATGTATATGTATTTATATAGAAAAATACCTTACCATAAACCGAGTAATGCATATATAACTATATGTACACATGAGTCTTTTCAAAACCTGCACGTGGAATACGATATTTAAAAGTATATATAAGAGTATCAAGCACATATATATAAAACATGTTTCTATAAAATATGGGTTATTCAAGTAATATAAAAAAAAAAAAAAAAAATGCGAGAATCTTGGATGCTTGTAACTTTTATTATTATTTTTAATGAACGCAAACATGTAAGCCTATCAGTCAGTCAGTCATTGGAAGCCACAAGTTGCTACTTGAAATCCATCAGATGGAACTAAGCGTCCCTTTAAGATCAAACCTAAACTCTCAGTTTATCTCAGTGTTTATTCAGCTGATTTATTAGCAACTGGAAGCTATACAATACTTTACCCCGTAAAGAATTTAATGTAGAGAAGAATTACGCGCAAGTTTTTCTTTTTTTCAATCCAATATCGCAGTTGTTTCTGCTTATTCAGCGAAAAACATAAGTTACAATAAATTGCGTAAGCTTTTGTTTTATCGAAATTGCGATTGCCTTACAATTTCAAGGTTAAGGACAAATTTTTATTTTAATCCTTATATGAACAAGCCTTTCCTTGCAAGGATATATGGATTTGTGATAGAGTTTTCGCATTTCATAATTACCGATAAATTAGTTCTCACGTTCCAGCATAGTTAGTGTGAGCTTACGCGAGTTACGATTATGCATAGCAGCAGTCAATTGCAGTGAAATCATTGCCTACAAATAGAATCGCCGTCAAAATAGGTTTGCAGTATACATAAGGCTTGGAAGAGTAGAGAAGCATTAAACTGCTGGCAAATTTATATATTCCTATATACATATGTATCCGACTTTTTTAAAGTATGTCTTTTTAAGGAGAAGTAATTGTAAAAATAGAGGCAGATCTTGAGCCAAGCGCCAATGTTAGTTTATCAAATTTAATCGAATCGATATAGAAGCGCCTGGGTGTAAACATCAAACAGACATCACGTGAACATAAGACATCTTGCGCGGAAATTTAGAGAATGTTGAACTGAGTTGAATGAGTTTATGACGGTTAGCAAATATCCGCAAGAAGAAGAAGACCGAGTAGTAGAAAAAAATACTTATTCCATTTTTTTGAATCTCTTTTTTTTTTTTTTTTTTTTGCGTTATATAACTAGTAAAAAGCATATATATTCACAACTGATACAAGACCCTAAATACATATAATTGGCTTAGACTAAAGGCATCCAAGATTTACTTGTTTTCGGCTAAACCGAGCTGACTATTCTTTAAATCTATTCCATAAGCTCTTTTTTCTCATAAACTCATAACGTAGTAACCCATATACAATTTTAACCCGTTCCTAAAATAAATGTCTACAAGTCTTTAAGGGAGTAATACGCGTTCTTCAAAAAAAAAAAGAAAAAAAAAAAAAAAATCTATATACATATATACATATATATATATATAAATATATATATATTGTCTTTGCAGACACGAAACATGACAAAAATGAAGAGATGCGGCAGAGGAAAAAAGAAAACGCACGCGAAGGGTGTATGTAAACAGTTAAACGAATAATAATATAACGGAAGAAATGATTGTGAAATTTAAGCCTCATAAAATTGTTATATAAAATACAGTTTTAATAGTTTACAAGCATTAAAAATGCACAAAAAAAAACGAATCGAACATTCCGGCAGTAAGGCTGATCAACCACAATTACATAAATATATAAATTAAATATAAAAAACAGCTAAAAAAAAAAAAAAAATAAAAAAAAAAAATTAACTAAATAAATATTTTTATAATTAATTTTGCTCGTCGACAGAGCAAATACCCAGAGAGAGAGAAAGAGAGAGAAAATGCAAATAATCATTAATTTATAATCATTTCATTGTGTAAAACTATTAAGGACAACTTGAAGTTGCCAAGATACACTTGTAACGATACGTTGTAAGTATATGTTCGATCAGAGATTACAAAATTATAAATGATTTGAAATTTAGGAACACTATGTTGCTCAGTTTAAAAGCACAAAAACAACAATGCTTTGCTCCGGTGCGTAGTCCGATTAAGATATACCCTTAGGTATGCGGGTGGCAGTTATATGAATTGGTTCGTTAATGTAGGACAATCAATACCTCACCGTGCAACTGCAGATGTTGCGATTGTTATCGAAAACAAAAAAATTTTCTAATACGTCTGCTCTCAGCGAAAACTTATCCATCGAACTCAATAAATGTATTCTTTCATGTTCACTGTTGCCAAGTGTGGTGCTATTGGAATTGCTAGCTTTCATCGTCATTGGAGTGCAAACATTTTATTGTACAGGAGTTTCTCTGCTTTACATGATGACAACTCAATCATAGGATAGAAGCCAGTCACAAGCTTATACTACTTTCCGTTCTGAATCTGTTAAAAGAAATATAATTGTCATCGAGTACATATCGCTGCCATTTGCTCCTATCCCATGGGTGTGTCCATCACACTATTAAAGCTAACGTCTGATAGCTGCCGACCAGTAAGTCTGAAAATAAAAATATCTATGTAAACGTTAAACCCCGACGTATATTAGCGCGCTTTTGACGTTTGCAAAGGCCAAAGTTGTTAAATGAATTACGTCAGAGTCGAATTAGTAGCTTTTTTTTTGATTTGTTTAGAGGGACAGATCAGGCTTGCTGACTATAACGCCAATATATGGAGTAGCGCGATATGTTTTTATTATTTGTTGAATCTTTGCGGTAAACCTCTTTTTTTTTTTTTTTTTTTTTTTTCTTTTGATATTGTTAAGCTTTTTGGTTGTTTAATTTATGTTCGTAAACTTTGAGGTTATGAATCCTTCTGCTTTAGTTGTATGCTTATTGGTTGCGAAGTTTCTCGTTTCTCGTTTCTCTTCAATTTTTTCTTAATTAACTTAATTGCTTAAGTTGGTTGCATTTTCGCCAACGATAGCATAAAAACTGATTCAGTATTTTATGCCTTTAATATCACTTTTTTTTTATATTTCCAAATTTATATCTTTTCTGCTTTAATACATAAAATCCCCATTAGACATATACTTGATTATTTATATAATTTGCATAAATGTGCATGACTAAAATATATGCATGTATACCCACATAAAAGTAAAATATTACGTAGCATATGAATGTCACATCGTTGTCACTTGCAATATTATCGATTCAAGACAATTCTTGTTCACTTATGGAAATGAACACCGAAAGAAAATTTTTAGTTCATTCGAAATAAAAGTCAATTTAGATTCAAGCACGTCGAACACAAGTTTTATTTAGTGTAACTCCGTAGTAAACTGACGCTGACTCTAAAAAAATGAATCTACAGAAATACGATCTACAGATACGACCTTCATCAAGTAATTCATTATTATTATAATTAAATTACAGTTAAAGTCAAGTGCCTTCTAATTCTTGAAATGAAAAAAATTTCGCAACAAATTAAGGCGTTTGTATATATATATATAGCAGTTGAGACTGCGAAACGTTAATCAAACTAACTTTGTCCGCTTTTATATCCACCGTTCAAAGCTGCATATATATTGTTCTGCTTACTTATAACAGACAGATGTATATATATATATATGTATTCATCAACGTTACATTCTGCTTCATTCGAATTTTATTCGTTTTACGGTTCCTCCCTCCATCTCTCAAACATGCAGCTGGTTATGAAGTGTTCTAATCAGCTGACAAGTAGATTGACGAAAATTGCAAGATTTAAAAAATTTGGAAAAATTCTAAAATCGAATCTTCCTTTTTGGCTTACCCTTTAGAGCACGTTACAGACACAAACGTAATGGAAACTATCTGAACTAAAACGCATTATAAGACGCAGATAATAACATCTCTTCTTAATATTGCGGGTATTGCGTGATGTTCATCAACATCTTACTAGTGGGAGAGAGCTGGGCTACAATTTGATGTTAACGGATTTTTAATGGATTGAATTGGGATATGAAGATTTCAACTACTTATAGGTTCAACAAGAAGGACCGAATGATTGATTGATTGTTACGTAATAACTTTAATCATACAATAATTTCAAGAAAGTCCGATATTAAGGGGCCTTCAAAAAGCTTCAAAATAAAAGCTCTCTGAGTTTAATGAAACTCGTTGGTCGCCCACAATGAAGCATATTCTGCGATGCAAATGAATATTGAATCATAGTATTGATGAAATGAAGCCAGATTTAGTGAACAAATTGCTTGAAATGCGAACTCATCGATTTCGTTCGTGGAAGCAAGGCCATGGTAGCCATTCCAACGAAGTTCTATGTTCTAAAACTTAATTGCACGCGAACAGACTTCAATATAAAATTTTGCCTTTCCTTAAATATCATGTCACTCTTATTGGATGGAATGATATAATATCCTTAATGTCTTTCCATGCAAGTTCAACATCGAGAAGAATACAAGTGCCACCTTTGTCTCTAGTCATCGAAGTAGCTTTTCTAGGTACTTGTTAAAATCGCGTTCTAGAGGACAGTACTTAGTTGACAACCTAAGCCGAGCAAGGTTTTATAACCAACACATCAACCAATCGAAAAAATCTAGCGGACAAAAAGATTTACTCAAGCCGAGCGAGTTAATCGTGATCCGAGGAGAAAAGTTTAAACGAATTAATGGATATTTGAAAAGATCTTAAAATAGATGCGGGAGTCCATTATGGAATAAAGCTTCCTGATCGTAGACTTGTTTCATCAAATGAAGCGTTTCGATGAAAGTTTCTTTCGATAATCATTTTTACACGGATTCAATAAACAGATGTTTATTTTCATTATTATAACATCGGACACAAGGCAAAAGGATGTACGGATCTGATCCCTGCTTGTTTCAAAAGCAAAATAGTCATAAAAGCACAAAATTAATCACTTTTCACTTATTTATCGTAAACGTTTTGTTTATCTAAGGCACAAAGGAAAATGTAAGTGCAGTGACTTCAAAGAGCTACAAAAATTTCATTCATTCAATGATTCAACACTTCGTTAGGTACGCAAAGGTACGCATTGAAAATCCCATAAAATGCATTTATTTTTGCTTTGTGCTGAGATTCGATTCGACCTAGTCTTGCCAATCTGTTTGTCTATCTGTTATTGGATCTTATAATAGCGATCGAGAGCATGGTGTGTTTGCCGTAATGCCATGTCGCCAAATAATGAGAGCCTGATCGCTTTTCACTTATTTAATACACAGTAAAGTATACACAAAATCATCTGAGACTTGTGTTAACCTTAAAACAGTTTCCTTATGTTTAATAAACAGAATAAAATCAATTTCGTTTTAAACATTAAACCTCAACGAAATTCTATATGAACTCAACCGTATTTGCTCTACTTCTTCTATAAAACTCTAAGCCTATAAGACTTTGACTCATGAGAAAATAAACAAATAAGAAAATTGTATGCGGTCGTCGCCGAATCCTTTATACCCATCCCCACTATACCTAAACAAGACAAAAAAAGTAAAAGAACTAGATTTTCATGCTCTATACTTTGGAGTGGACACGGCTGCCTTGTTCTCTTTCCAAAATAAAAGTTTTTGTCCCATAGGCGTGTGGGCGTTGGAGGAGTGTCTTTGGAAAAATTTAAGTCACCCCCAAGTTCTTTTGCAAATTTGTAAGCGATACCATCATTTTCTCAGTTTACGTGGTACTGTGGGAGTGTCCTTCGTCCGATTTGCCCCATTTTCAATACCAAACTGCGTGTAAGAGCTTCCGAAGTTTCTGGCAAATTTCAAGTCGTAACTTCATTTTTGGAGAATGGAAAGGTCAGGAGAATGTTTACAACCGACATTACGCAGACGGATAGGCGGACATGCTTAAATCGATTTAGAATTTAATGAAGATCAAGAGTATATATAGCTTGTGGGGTCTCTGATGCTAAATTTTGGGCGTTGCAAACGTTTTCCTCATCATCCTTCGGGTATAAAAGAGAAAAACAAAAACTTATTGCTTGCGTCAACTGTAGCTATGAACGCTACTTAATTATTTAATCTGTTAATTTTATATTTGGACACGTTTCGTATGAGTAACATTAATTTGAGTCAGTCAGTATACAAAGTCGAACATCTTAATATAATGCAGAATAAAAACGTCATAGGAGAAGGAAAAACCTGATAATCAATCAAGGCCGATACTTAAATACCCTAAATTACAATGGTTCATAACACTTACATGCTTCATATTTAGTAAATTTAATTTTTATGTTAAATATGCTATTACGGACATGTTTTCATAAAATTTAAAAATCTGCTCTTCTTATCGATTAAAGCCTTACTTACTCTTCATAAGAAGGATTATTTGTGACGAGATTTAAAAATACCAGTCCTGCCGATTCATAGCTTTCATGTCAATCTGTGCCGCGAAATTTTATAAATTGCAAATTTTTGTCATACAACAACTTTTTCCGATCCGGTTCACTAGGTTTCGTTGGGGGATTTAAAACACGTTTCGTCAAAATATTTGAAAGATTGCAACCAGCAGACGCACAACACACGGAACTACGTAGAGAGACATTAGATGGACGGACGGACAGTTAAATTTAAATCGATTTAAAAAATGATAGTTAATCGGTCGATATAATAAAAGTTGAGTACATCCATATAACTATATCCTGTATCATAAGCGATGTAGTATATAACTATAAATATGTATTATAAAATGCATTTGTATGCATGTGTTTGAAGTGCAAGAATATGCATTTGCGTGTGTATGCATTTTCGCAAGCAATTGAGATGTCAATGATTCAGAGGAGCTACATAACAATCAAAACACAATTGACAGTTTGTTATAGACATTATCAAAGTCAATGTGTTAAATATGTGAACACAATGGTTCAGTTTGATGAGCATTATGTATACTATGCATATGCACATACACATACACTTTCGCACTCTACATATTGCAAATACCAATATTATAGACTTGAAATATTTACTATATAAACAGACAGACCATTCAATAGACGGGCGAAATTGAAAGAGATATTAAACAATATTTACTGTTATTCATAGCTTGTGCGGGTATATATGGGGAAATTTACGCATTTTCGTTATGAAAGTATATGTAAATGTGTGCTTTTGCACATGCACAATATTGATGAGAGTTGTTGGCTTATAATTAACGCAATAATTTTAAACTTAATTCGCGCTGCTATAATTCAATATGATGAAGTTAAGCGCTGATGTTATTGATAATCCAAACAATTCGATGGTTGCTGTTGTTGTCGTTGTTGTTGTTGCGTAGATAGATATACAATGGACAATGCAAGAACCGTTGTCTATAATCTCAGCGCATGATGTACAGGTATTCGTGAATGAATGCATATATGTGCGTGCGTAATACAAAGTGTTGATTGTATGCCTGATCATTAATTATTATAGCAAACTAAATATTCGCTAGACATGTGGTTCATTTAATTTTTATAATAACCTTCACCGAAACTTTACAATATATTAACTTTCTTCACTCAATATGCTACAGCGTTAATATAAGGCTCCCGTCCTGTTAAATCGGATAATCGATGCCCCCACTCAAGTCAGAACAATTAAAAATTGTGAGCCAAGTTTTTTCTATTTACTTCAAAGTCGAGGCCTATCTCACAGCTCATTATTTCAAGCCTCCATAATTTTGGGATAAAGCAGCCGTTGCCCCCTGCAGGACATTTCCCAGGAGTAACACAAGATACCCGAACTTCTTCAACGCACTTCAACATACGTAAGCGAACCAATTCCCTTTGAGGAATCTAAGCCCGTAGACAGGAAAAAATCAAAACATGTATAACTTTGGACAACACTACACTCACTAAGATTCACTTTTATGTTTGTATTTCCATAAGTCAGAGGAAGTCATTCCAAAAATTATTTTATCCAAGGGATTTTTTGCAAACGTAGAATATATCTCGACACAGCCCAGGCCCTGCTAGGCCGGATAGAGTTGAATTTTTTATTAAAAATGTGCCCTTCCTCCGATGAATCCCCTAAGCAATCCGTTGAGTAAATCCGTAAACAGATTATTCGTAGCGAAAGACGAAAACACTATTAGCCGATAAACTTTTGCGGGCGAACAAGTATTATCACATAGTGAACAAAAGGGTTTGCTGGTCCTAGGAGATACCCTTCCCCGATCGTGGCTCAAATGTGAATTACTTCTCAGTAGTATATCGTATACGCAACGGTATATTTTACGGTCTTCCTAAAACAAAGCAGAAGGCTAAGGGAAGCTGTCCTCTGGATATTCGGCGAACCATAAAACGTATTTGTTTTACCCAAAAAAACACAACAATAACACGAAGCTCGGTACCGCTATGTGCTCTCAAAAACCCACCGGCGTTACATTGTCTTGCTTGAGCGAAAAGATGTGGACAACTTTCATCTCTGATTCTCTGAGAGCACAGTTAAGGTGCAAGTTGAATCTAGTATTACGTAACTTCGGGAGAGCAATTATGAAAATGGATTGTATCTGCCTATGGCGTATATGGAATAACTAAAGAATATCAAAAATATTCCCAAAATTTCGAAATAATTTTTTTCATCACTTGCTATAGGGTATAGAGAATAGCTTTCTGGCTTTATTTTTTTTATATTGTGTTGTCTGGTATAATCATCTCTTGTCGCCTCGCCCTGGTTCGAGCAAACGACGCTCGAACCGTCTCGTTCACAATCAACATATCACACCAATTAGTTGTTGTTTCCAACAGAGAGCAGATTTTTTCGTCGCTTCGAAATTGACGGTAGCAGTCTCACTGTCAAGTAGTCAACTGCGACTCGTAAATGAATCAAGTCCTTCTGGACGTTGCATACATACGCACATACTTAATATACCCTTGCAGCATAAGTTGTTGAAAGGTTAACGAGAATAAGAATATTTTGAAAATTTTCTATCTATTTGTACGAGTGGTTCGCTTTGAAAAACGAGAGCCTAAAATAAAGAATTTCATGCTTAGCAAATGTAAAAATTTTCCAAAAATTTTTGCGGTCCAATAAATTGCTGGCATCTTTGCCAGGCATTGCCAGACAAAAAACGTTAAGTAAATATCTAAAGATATCTGCGTTCTTGAGGAGAGATTTATTGAATTCATTCATAATTCTATTTAAAATTGATTAAGTTGGGGTTTTTCATATCGTCTACTGCTTCGTCTATTGCTTTTGCATTGTTTTTGCTAAAATTTGCTAAAAATGATTTACCTGAAACTCACTGACTTAATGGTCATAAATTTAATAGTAAATATCTCTTAACGGTCACTAGTGTTTTATTTGTTAATTAATTTAAAACCAAATGCAAATGAAAGATGTTTGTGCTTAATAAATAGATAGATATAGGAATACGAGTAACAAAGTATTTAATGCAGAATATGAGAAAATAGTTATACGGCATTGGCATAAATTTTGATAGGTAACACATTTAGTGACCAGTGCAGTGCGGATAACATAGGTTGTCAACAAGTCTCAAAACAGTTATCATTGATTTCAATCTCATTTAAGTTAAATTTAAACTGCATTTGCACATAAATACGAACATAAGTAAGGGGACAAACAAACAAATAAACAAACAAAACGCATTAAAATGTATATTTATTTTGCACAATCATCGGCATAAATTTTATTTCTACAGCTTGTGATAATTAAACAAATATGGATAATAAGCAAACACATATGTTTTATGCAATTCGCACATAGATATGCATGATATGATGTTATGATGTGAAATTATCATGCGGCAGCAATAATCGTGTACAATTTTGATTAGCAATCGTTCTAATTTGACAACAATTTCAATAATTCATAATATTTGATATGATCATAGAAGAAAGGTTTACATTCCTGATTCATCAATTTATTATTAAATATTTTTACGGACAACCTTGTCCCACATTATTAAATTGCAATATTTCGTTATCACTAATGTAAATAAACAGGAAAAGATTTATAAAATTTGAAGCAACCGTTCGTTTTTGTACTCTACGTCACTTGCATAAGGTAAGATACAAAGGCACAACGATACAAGCGGTACAAGGGCACAAGCGGTACAAGTATACAAGCGATACAAAGATACAAGCGATACAAGGATACAAGCGGTACAAGCGATACAAGGGCACAAGCGGTACAAGTATACAAGCGATACAAAGATACAAGCGATACAAGGATACAAGCGGTACAAGCGATACAAGGGCACAAGCGGTACAAGTATACAAGCGATA
>KK502425.1:1191958-1207938 GCA_000688735.1 Glossina austeni | reverse complement strand
TGATGACAACTGCGTCTTACTTATGGCCTCGTCTCACATACATATATACTTTACTTTTTGCTCGGGTTGCTTATTAACACAATTGTTCCTGTTGTTTTTGTTGTTGTTGTTCTTGTTGCTATTATTCTTGTTGCCATCTTAAACCAGTTATGCGTGCGTATCTATATATGTGGAGTAACAAATGAAACATTTACTTTACCTTCGTTGTTGCTGTTATTGTTTCACTTTTGTTTTTATAAAATGGGGGACATGATATCTCTTGGGGTAAATATATGTGTGCATTCACATATCAAATTGTGCTGATAGATATACCGCGGGGAATTTTATATTGCACGTCATTCGCATTTCTCCACAACGGTTGACGTTTCTCTATAGTCACTACTCGTAGGTTAAATACTAAATTAAATTCATCACTCCCTTTGTAACACTTGAACAAGAGAGCATGTCGACTCATTGTTAGCCATGTCTGTCCATCAGTACAAAAAAGAAAAATTCAAATTTGATTTAAATATTGCATCTACTAAATGATTGCCAAGATTTCTAATAAAAAGTTTAGAAGAAGTTGGCATAAAACATTAAATTTAAATTATTATTAAATTAAATAATTTTGAACTTTCCGAACCGGCATTTGATTGAGACATTTGCCCGAAAGGCATTCACGTCACTAATAAAGATAATTATTACTTGTTTGTCTTGAAATCGTTAGAGATGTTAACTGAAAAAGACGATATATTAACTAAGTTAGCTAAGAAAATGGTGAAGAAAGGTTGCGGGAATGGACCTAATAGGTTACTCATCGCATCTGTGAGATTAACCACAAAAAAAAAAAAACACAATTAAATATGATTCACTTGTTCATTGTTAAAGCAAATATATATGATGCATGCCTCAGATTCGTTATATTTTTATTTTTTCATTGATTTTTTTTTTTCTGCTTCTTTTACTCATTTCTTTTAGGAATTCATTAATATAATGAAACGTGAATACTTGAATCACATTTACCATCTTCCGAATGTAATCTTCCTTCCTATATATATACATATATTTATATATATATATATATATATATATATATGTCTTATTCTACTATCGTCTCAGTGTAGTATCAAAGAACGTACTACACAAGAGGAGAAATAACAAAAGCGACTACTCGGTATTGTGGTATCTTTTATTAAAATTGTATAGAATAATTTCGATTTAATTTGTTCGGTAACGGCGTTTGTGCAGCTTTATTATCTCAGCAAAACCGCATGTCAACCGCTTCCACCCTCTCTAGCATATTCTCAATGTATTCTTTTTTTACCTTTTGTTTTCAATTTTCTAACGTTGCACCTTCTCGGATCGTTACTCTTGCAACTGCTGCTGATTTTGCAGTTCAATTAATTAAATTAATTAACAATTTGTTCGTTTCTACCTGCCATACGCCACTACACGCACATACAAATCGATAAACTCGACTACTTGCACGTCGTTTAAACTCAGATGCGTTACCATTATGCTATAGAAAGATAGGCATACAAACCTAGACAGAAACCGCAAAGATAGAAGACGAGCGAGAAAACTATTTACGCTTTAGTTCGAATTTTGAATACCTACCATAAGTGTTCAATGCATTTTTCTTATGAAATATGCTGGGAATGGACAAAATAATAAAGATGAGCACAAAGCTTATTTAATATGGTTTTATATTAATGGGCCACCAAGTGGCTGCAATACTTCGCAAGAATAGTTTCGTAGAACGTCCGAATAATTTCTCACAGAATGTTGTTCTACTCTGCTATTCCCAGAAAGTCCGCTAATTGCTTCAATGGTTTTGGAGATGGAAATCTGCTTCTTCCCTCCCACCCTATAACGGTTCAATTATGCTGAGGTATGACAATTGTGCTGGCCAGGGCGAAGATGTTTGATGATCTTCTCATGCCCCTCAAGTCAAATGACTGAGCCTTTTCGGCTGTGCGTGTGGACGCATCATCATCGCCTTGCCTCGCATCAGTATGCTACAGTAAAACCTTCTTTTTTCAGGATGTGAAGACATTCAACGAATAAGAGGACCATCTGAATACCACGACGCAGTCGCCCAAATCGTAATGGAACCTTTCCCATACTTGATTGTAGTAAACAGCCAGTCCGAATCGTAAGCTTCTTTTTGGGTCTTGTCTTATGTACACCCGGCCGTTTGTACGAAATAATATAAGCAATGAATCATCGGGCTACACCACATTCTTTGAACCAGGGTTTCCAGGGAAACCAGGGAACCAGGTATCCAGGGTTTATGATCGTAGTACCATTTCTTCCATAGCTAAGCGTTAGCTTCCATTATAAAGGGATTCGCAAATGCCGTCCTTCCGTGAATGTTAGGTGTGTGGATCTCCCATCGAGACAGTTTTACTCAAGTGAGTGTTGAGTTCTGCTGTCACTTCTGCCGTGATGGTTTTATGTTGTCTGCCCACAATATTTTTTAGTGTTCGTCGATCTCTCTCAGTTAAGTTTCAGGTTCGCCCACTACTCCTCTTGTGCTTGTGTACGCTTTCAAAGTCTGATTGATCGCACATGTCACCGATCGCTTGTTTTAGCCGTCACGGAATATAATACACTGAACTAATACAGCGTGCAGTCGATTGATATATAATCTAGAAAACTTGACACATAAACTGTGCAGTACACAGATGCAGCAACAGGATGGTAAGGTATTGCATAGCGTTCATATTGTTTTGTCCATCTCACGTATTTGATAGTAAATGTTGTACTTAATACTTAGAGATGATAAAAACAATACGTTGGAATGGAAAAGTAAAATGCTTGATGACGATATATGAAGATTTAGTTTACTCTGATCTCCATTTCAAACAAATTTTCATGAATTAATTCTATGATGAATTTGTTTTTGCAGATGTCAGATGGATCTTCTTCCCTCCATTTCGAATCATATTCTCCAAAATTCGTCTCTTGTCGTCTTGTGTTGCGTTCGTTGTCTCAAAAGCAATTTGTCGTAATAATTATTCACATCTTTCATCATCCAATGAAGAACTTGTTAGCTTATCTTGTCTATAAGTAAGTGGAACCGCATTAACAGATTTCTTTTTCTGGATGGATATTTAATAGAGTATAGCCAACGGTAATTACCTATCATTTTTATTATCAGCAGAAGAGAATAAGGAACGGTATTGATGACATTTTACTTAGAGCCTCTAAACTGTATTCCTATGTATTTCCTTAAGTCTTGAAGGTAAGAGCCTCTAAACTGTATTCCTATGTATTTCCTTAAGTCCTATTCGAAGGTAAGAGCAAAATATTTACTTCATCTCTTACTTTTTACCGCAATGTGCGGATAGAGGTTCGAGATTTGCCGTGAAAGTAGCTCTAAAACCAAAAGCTTAGACCATACGCGCTTCATTGATTCTCTCAAATGAAGCTTGCAAACAAGCAATCCACCAATCGTGCTGTTGTAGTAAGCACAACGATGAAAATGTGAACTCAACTAAAAAAATCTCAAATATTCTATTTACGGGGGACGTAGAAATATTTGTGTGATTATGTGGTTCCGGTTGTTCGGCTGGTACGCCAACAATTACTTACATATCTTCAATTTTCATAACATATTGTTACAAATTTCCGCTTTTCTAAGATACGGTCCGTATCACTAAATCCAGGATATTATTTTCAAGAGAAATGCACTTCGGAGTTCTTTTAACTCTAAGTTTCTTTATTTACAATCTATCCTTTAAGGCTAGGATTATTTACATTTTACTTTGGCAATACTGTCGACTTCTCAACTTTAGTATTCTTTTTTAGTTGAATGTAATCTTATGACTCAAATGTTCTCGTACGACTCAATGTTCTCGTATCACTCAGATATTCTCGTACGACTCAAGAATTCTCGTGCGACTCAACGTTCTCGTATCACTAACTCTGCCTTCCGCCAATAGTCTACTTATATACATTTTTACAAGCATGTTACGATCACCTAATTTCATGGTTTCATTTTTGATCCGTTAACCTGCTTTTCTGTTAATCGTTTTCTTCGGCCGGCAGCTGCATGACGTGCCGCGCATGTGCACCTGGGTTTGTCTCTGTCTGTTTTCCTGCTAATCTTTTTCGTCGGCCGGCACCAACATGCCGGGCCGCGAATATGCCCTAAGGAATTTATTACTTACGAAAATCAATTACTTAGCATTAACTGGATTTGGGATTTTCGTAACAATATGAAAAGCTTGAGTTACTTCTATTACTTTTAAAATATTTTGGAAAATTTCATTTTCACGGTCGAATCACGTAGTGCTACGCGTATGTGTAGCCCTTTTATCTAATACTCGTTTATTAGGAAAACGTCAAAATCTGCCATTTTGTATGTACACAAAAACTAACTTCACGGCATTGTATTCTCGTGTAACTAAAGCCATGTACAAAACTGCAGTACCATCGGATGTGAAGAAGGGCCCGAAATATTGTGAAATTGCGAGCTTCTACGCTAACACAAAAAATAAGTTTAATAGAAGCTTTACGAGCTTCAATCCAACACATTTCAATCTTTCGAAAAATAGTCGAGCGCCGATTCCCAATACGTTTGGATTCCGCGTGAACAGTTCTCAGTCACTTCACTTATAATGTACTCCCCCGGCTCGATGACAAAACCAATTCCGGTTTTGCGATTATTTTTATGATTAAAGACGCAGGCGGATTGGAGTTACGTTCAAAATTGAAATATCGCATATATGTAATGTTACATAACAAAAAAGTGAAAGTGAAAGTGAATAGATTTGATAGAATTTTTCCAATTTCGATAGTATGAGCCCCGAAGATAGATTCTATTTGAAAATAATATCGTCGACAATCGTTCATTTTTAGTCAATTATTTCAATGTGTGTTGTTATGGTATTTGCGAAGAAATCTACATATGTATATATTTATGTGTATGATTTCCTTATTCGTTACCGAAAATATTCGTGCCACTAAACCATTTATTATAAGAATAAATTTGGGTTTTCAACAACATTCTGTTTTATGCTATTATTGCTCTTATTGTTGTTGTTGTTTTGTTATTGTTGAATTGTTATAAAAGTAGTTTTTCGCTACGGGCCGTGATTACATGCGCGAAAGAGAGCTGAACCAGTGAATTCAAATTAATAATCGCAGCCATTATACGCTTAAATGAGCGCTAGTTAATATGCGGATGTGTTCTCTTGTGTTAGGTTGTTAAGTACGATTGAGCAGGGTTGAATTGTGCTTATGTATATGTGCTTTTATGTTGGTATATGTGTTGGTATGTGATTATGTATGGACGGACAAAAAGTGAAAAACACTTGACCGCATTATATGGGCTGTAATAAAATCATAATATAATAAAACAAACAAATATTATTTTAATGCCCTTTTTCTCTCTCCTTGCTTTGTATTAAATTCTATTGTTGCTATTGTTGGATATTATTGTTGGCGTAATAAAATAAAGAAAACAAAACGAAAAATAGAAAGGAGGGAAATTAGTTTGTATTTACGAGTAAAAGTTTTTCGATAACATTAATTACACTCACTGTGAGCACAGTGAACATTACAACACAAAAAGGCTTTAAAAGTTTGATTACACCACCTCTGGTGGCTAACTTTTACCATTTTACAACACAATCATTCATTCATTCACCTGCTGTGATTATAAACTTATATAGACACTGGCGCATATAAACATACACACACACACACACACACACACACGCGCACACACATACTTACACGTTCGTGTACAGGCCGCTTGATAATTTTATAAATGGTTTCTTTCGTTACGTTGTTTACAGCCCTACGACTGCGAAAGGTAAAAGAAAAATTCAAAATGATTCATTTGCCTTTTAGGCATAAGGACATTACGCCAACACCTTATTAGTGATTATTTGTCCTTTATGGTGTCATTGTCTCTGGCTATTATTTTTTTTTTTGTTTTTTTTTTAATTTTCTTTTATTACGTATTTCTGTTTGGTTTTCGTTCCTTTCTTATCTGATTATTTATGGTTTCAAATTCGCAACAGTTGTTGTTTGTAAACTATGTGTCGACCAAAAAGTTTAAACGCCTTTCATTTGTATTCATTTATCTGTTCAAGTGTCTGATAATTTTACGAAATTTTCTATTTATATCATTTTTCAAGCCAGCCACCGAAACTTGCCCGCTTCAACATGTATCAGTCGAAAGGATACCGTCCGTCAATTACCTTATATTTATCATTGGTGGCTTTGTATTCTCGCTTTAATGCGTTCATTTCATTCGTCTTCACACACTATATATACATGACTCAATATTTTTTGTTATTCCTATTGTTGCTGATAGTTTGCTTGTAATTTTTCAATGCTATTTGTTTGCAGGCGAACAATAAATTGTAAAAACTTTTATCCCTAATAGGAGTAATTTTTCTCCACATTATCCTCATCTCGAATTTCCTTTATTTGTGATTTTGAGATCGTAATATATATAATATTTATTTTATTATTGATACCGGGAAACCTACATATTCTCGGTTAAGACGATTTATTTATGACTATATGGGCAGTTCAGACCATACTGACGTAAGAAATTATATCGAAACCTTCCTTGTCCTTGCTTTGATCACTTCATGTGAATTGATTGGGGGAAGAAGTAATTGTCACCTAATCCTAATAATAGGATCAATTAAGGCAGATAGATACCCATGTTAGACGACTAATAATTAAAGACAAAGTTGGGTAAAAACGTAGATAAATTCAACTGACATAACTCTTCTGAAAATTAGTTGATTTTATTTTTTACGCAATAGCAACAGGGGGCTAAACATTATAATCGTACAAAGACGATTTTTAAAGACCCTACACAACTTCACCTATATACTATTAAGAGAGTAATTGTTTGGAAGTTTTTTCTATAGAAGAGGATTCAATACGGGAGAGGGTGTGCTTCATACTTAATAGTTTTGTTAAAGGATTTCATCACAAAAGATCATCATGCCAAAGATCTTCTCAGATGATGCTCCAAGTTTGCTATCGAAAACCAATAAGGACATTATAGAGGATCATGGCCGATTGTTAGATACCTTACAAGACTTTGCTTAATACAGTTATTCACTGATTTTAGTGATAATACACTAAATGCCAAGCTTTTCATGAAAGTCCGCTTATTGGAGCAGTACTTATATGCGGTGATAATTAAAAAATAGACAGACGTACATGCTCCAAACTTGGTTAGATTAGATTTCTATGTTAATTTACAACTTTGAACTAATTTTAACCCCGAAATATTGAAAATTAGACTTCTTTACCTTTCAAATACACAGGTTTTGTTGGGATGGTATGAGAGAAGGTTCAGAAATTTCCCCCAGCTGACTCAAATCTCTCATACCAGTTTAACATGTCCCAATACTATTACAGGAAAAGTTTTGAAGAAGATTGAGAAATTTTCAAAATTCCATTTTTTTTTTTTTTTTATATAGATAACGACTTTTCAAAATAACGCGTTATATGAAGAGTGGTCAAAAAAGTGAACCAAACGATCCAAACCATTTTCACTAGTGTTCGTCCTTACGCCAAAGCACACTAGTGTACCAAATTTCATCAAAATATCTCAAAAATTGCGAGCCATAGCTTAAAAACAAATTTACATGAACAGTCATTAGACGGACAGAAACGGACAGATAGAAAGACAGGCTTCAGAATCATTTTCTAAATCTATCAACATCTTAAGCCCATCTACATGTTACGTCTGCACAACCTTAATACATCCCGCCCAATATACCACAAGTAATGTAGAGTATAAATATATGACAAATCAGAGTTCCGGACTAATCTTCAACCAGTTCCGTCTTTGATACAGCTAACTGTGATCTGTAAGTTGATCACAAAAATGTGCAGAGAGGCATAAGATGCATACACGAGCCAGCCTGCATAGCCAGGCTGATACTGGAATCGATCGGTGTAACAAAAGTGAGTCAATTTTAATTCCTTCTGGATCTTGCATATATTCATACAACTTAATATACCCGTATCACCAAGGATATAGAATATATGAATGCCTAATTCCTAATAAGGCCGGAAATTGAAACGTGCTTTTAAACAGCGCTTCTCCCCCCTAAACTCTAACAAAGTAGCGAAACTACGTACAATATTATCAAAATTTTTTACATAGAAATATAAGCAAAAAAAAAGATAAAGAAATTGATGTTTCACTTAAGAAAGACAATAAAAGTAAAGTATACGCTCAGTTGTCGCCGATTAAGACAAACCAGATACTCTCAGTGGTTAGTCAAAAGCAACGAATTTTAACTGTAAGGAAGTAAGTTGGGATACAGGCTTATAAAGAGACTGAAGCCTGAACCGATAGCCTGAGGAAAATTTCCAATATATCGTATATATATATATATATATCATATTTCTTTCTCTTCATTTCAAGTAAATATCACTCAGCACCTACGACTACTGTTAGTGACGTTTTATGTTATGTCGTCGTAAGGTGAAGACAAACAGAAGCTCATATAATAAATTTACTTTTAATTTCATTTCGATGAGTGTTTGTTGTTACCTTTCTCACACTCTATATATATATATATATATATATTTACCATATTTTACTTTCATAATCTATAATATTCATGCATGAAATTTGAAATCAATCTCAGCATTACGCATGGAAATGGAATCTGATTAAGAGAGAAATGCGTTCGGGCCGAAACTAATGTAAATAATCCATGCCCATGTAAATAAAACTGCCTTTGTCGAATATCTGGTTTAGTAACGTCATACCATTTGCAAACGACTGGGCCCGAGTTTGTCATTAATTTTATCTTTTCCTTGATGATGTCTAACTTGAAACTTGGTTTAGAGATAGAGAGAGAGAGAGAGAGAGCGCGAGAGCCAAATAGAAATTTGGAAATTTTATAAAAATTTTAATTATACACGAAATGTGGATTGAAATTCATAAGCCGTTAACGTCAATAAAGTGGGAGAGTGGAGTCATCGAATGTCAAGAAAAAGTCTAATGATGACTTTAACAAGTTACGTTAATTGCCTTAATTTATGGATAACAAGAGGCTTGCAAGTGAGATGATCATTTCAAAATACTAGTCGATATTTTAAAACAGCGTCCACATGAAGAGATATGTCTTTGTTAGCACCGCACCTCAGGTAGACAAGCACATACATTAAGCACAGTAATGAGACATTATATGGCAGGGGTTATTTGTTTATTCCCAAAACGATCTCTTCGAACATTTTCTTCGCGAAATCAAAAGAAAAAAACATAATTACAGAAATTAATTATCAGTCAGTCAGTGATAATACCAAAAAGATTTCAATGAGCGTGAAATAAGATATAAATGCTAACTTATTTATTTACTCGTTAACTGTTCGAGACCGCTTTCGCTCCGACCATGCCGGTGGTCGTGGCGAATATGTGGTTATGTGGGTTTTTCGATAATTTTTCCAAAGCCAAATTCAGTTTCTTCTATATTTCGCGCGTCACAGCCATCATATTCTTAATCGATCAATGAAAGTTTGTCAATAAGTTCACCGTTTCTATCATTCATCAAATTGACGCGTAAATAAATGCAAAAGATTCGTAAATCTAATGTTAATAAATTTCTTTTATCATGTTCGAGTAGCGAGTAGCTTAAAAGTAACAGTTCCAACCCTCTCTCTGCAAGCACTTAGTGTAATGCAGATAAGGTGTAAATAAATGCCAGCAGAATGTTAAGTCTTGGAGCTGAGACGTCTTTAAAACTTATTAATCTTGCCGCATAATTGCTACCAACTCTTGCTCTTGAATGAATGAATACCTTATCTAGAAAGTTTATCTTATGTAAATTTGTGTTTAACAGGAAAACTTAAACAATTTTTGTTTAATAAGTATATACTCAATGTATATACATATATATACGTATACAAAAAAAAGAAAAAAAAGCAACAACAACACTTCAACACACAATAGCGAATAGTTACGAACTTTATAGAATAAATGTCAGTACATACGGCGGATATGTGATATGTGCGAAAATAAAATTTGAACATCAGGTGGCTATAACAATAAGCGTATGTGTGAAATATTTACAACTACATGTACACGTTGTGTAAATAAATTTAATCAAAACCAAATATCAACACAAAAGCAACAACAAAAGAAAAATTTCAAACACTTTTGCACACCCTGGCAGTTAATACACTTATAAATGTGTATGATGACGACGATGGCGAAGTGTCGGTATTTTATAATAAATAAGTAGAGGAAGAGAAAACTTCTCTTACACTAACTACGATGTGTGCGAAAAAAAGGCAACAAATTAAAAAAAAAAAAAAAAAAAAAAAAAAACTCTGAACATGACAGTGCTAGAAACCGTTGTAAAACAAAGTTCGGGGTAATAGTACAACAACAACAACAACAACAATAACAACACCTACAAAAGTACAGTGCAATCCAGTGCAGTGGTTATCATCAAAGCAGTCAACACCGATGGGATCAAGGAAAAAATCAGTTAGTCAATTATTTGATGGTCAGCTAAAAAAAAAAATAAATAATAATAATAATAATAATAATAATAATAATAATAATAGTAATAAATAAATAAATAAATAAACCAACAAAACTTACAACAACAACAACAACAATCAAACAAACATACAGGAGAGAAAATAAAACAAGAAAAAAAAAAAAGCGTACAAACAGTATGCAATCAAACGAAATCCGCAAAATTCTAAACTAACTTCCGTTTAGTACTGCCTTGCCACTGTATTGTTATATAAACAAGCTTTATACACATCCAAGCGTACAGTTAGACGTTTGCCTGTTTACGAATGTACGAAAATCTATATATGTTGGCTGATGTATGTGCATACGTATGTATGTATGTATGTATGTATGTATGTATGTATGTATGTATGCATTCTATATATATAAGTGGATGTTTATGTGTGTGTGTGTGTGTGTGTGTGTGTGTGTGTGTGTGTGTGTGTGTGTGCATGTGTGTTATTTCACAAATGTACACACACTTTACTCAAACACTCCAACCTTTAACACTCCAACACATTTCATAGTATAGGGCCCTTTGCACATTATTCCACTGTACAAAAACATAAAAATAACAAAACCTATGGATTTGAAATTGAATTTGAATGTTAATTAAATTTTCGGATTTTGGTGTTATTTAATTTGTTGGTTGGCCCAATAGTGCAACAGTCAGTGTGAATCACTTCATGTACGTACGTATGTATGTAGGGTTTCGTTTAACCTTAAAAAAAAAAAAATATATATATATATATATATATATATATATATATATATATATGAATAAAAAAGGAAACCAAACTCAGCAACCGACTAATCAAGCGACAAACCAACTGACAGCGAGTGGATCAAACACAGCATCAACAGTTAACTTACTGAGTTTGTGCGTCGGCATTAGTTAGTGTGAACATTAATTTATCACTATATGTAAATTTTTATTTGCCTGCCTTCAAGTTTTGTCTATTCATTCGTCCGTCCATTCTGCATATGTCTGTCCAACCATCTATTCATAATATAAGTATATTTGTTTGCGGATTTACTTTAATTTCCATTTACAAAATATTCGTTTACAACATTTTTTGTTTTTTTTTCAAAACGGCAGTCCGGCAAATATATATATATATGTTTGATAACGTGTCGGAGAGAGATAGCAACGGATAAAGTTAAAGCAGTGATTTGCTGTGTTTTTATTTAAATTCAACTTAATAAATTTGTACAACCGAGTTCAGCTTTTTAATACCAAAAACCAATGTGAAAAGGTGTATAAAGCCGCTTTTACTATTACGATTACAGTATGGGTTTTCCATATGCATGTGTGCGTATATTATATTATATAGGAATATGTATGGTAAAAGTTCCTGTGGGATATGGTTTGTGATTTCCTACCATAATGTGGGCATTTAAAAATTAATACATGAAGAAGAGCAAAAAAAAAAAAGGCACGAAATTGTTGATTCCGTTATATCCGCATATTATGAGGATGATAAAATTTTATAGAATAATATAAAAATTTTAAAAATTCCATATTCTTTAAAGCAGCTTAAGAAAATACATAATAAAATTAACAATTCTTGTTACACTCGTTCATAAATATGTACATTTTGCTTTACAACTGGCAGCACGTAATGACATAGCTACGCAAACTATATAGAAAACTAGAAAACAAGTTAGAAAATTATATTCCAATATGTAGAAATTGCAAGGCGTTTTCCTAATTGTCGCAGATTTTTATGCTTAAGCGTATATTGACGTCCTGTTAGTTTTCGCTTTTCCCCAACCATCAATGTACCGAAATTATGCACAATTTTGATATGTATTTGAATAAAATTTTAAATAAGTATTGGTTAGAGATATGCGTATATTGGGTAGATATGGGTGGATGGTCTACGAATAGAAACTAAACATATAGCTTCGACTTATTCTATCCGTGTTTGTCTTCACGAATATTGTAGCTGTAGTTCACAAACGGACGGACGCGAACAACTAAACAGGGGAACGGCTAGCTATTCGGGCAACAAATAGATGGAGATGCGGACAAGCTTTGTACGCTAGTCAAGTCAGGAGATATGGATCAATTTGTACGCATGAGTAACCGAAGAAACTAAGGTAAGAATCGCAGTTCCGCGGATTCAAATGTCAAGTGCGGTAGAGTTTACTGTCGTCGACTGAGGACACAGCCACCAGCCTTACAGCCATTCTCTGTCCCTTTTCGTCATTTCTTTCGGATCAGCAATGTCCCGCAAGTGAACAAGGGTGAGAGTGTGAGAGTGATCGCTCAAGGGGGGGAGAATTTCGTATACATCTTCACTTTTCGGTGGTGAAGTTTTACGATACACTATCGACCGAACTTGACTGTTTGCGCGGTAAAGGCTTCACTAAATAATATATTTTAGTCACATGAAGTTTGAACCTTTACACGCTATGGATAAATAATCGATGTTGGGGTTATTCCTTTAAGTTGGCTTCTTATCGCTATCTATCTATCATCTAGAAACCTATTTGGCAAGCTTCCAGCTGTCCAGCCCACTTTGTCCATATTGATAATTCTACAAAATTTCAGTGAACGGATTACGCAGGACGTTGTTCTGTTATAATAAATTCGACAGGAAAGCATTTGATGATCGAGAGAACGCATATCTGTAATGTTTAATGCGTACATCTTTGTACGTCGACAAGACCAGATAGGAATTGCGGTTTTCATTCTAGATTAAATTCATGTCCATATGTCTATCTGTCTGTCGTTTTTTGTTGGTACACTTACGATTGCGAAAATATATAAAAAAAATAAAAAGCTGAGACTTGACATACATGACACTTTTATGGTTAATAACCATACAGTGGTCGCATAACGACCATCATACCGTAGATTACGGGTAGAACGATCTGGATTGATAACAAAACGTAGTAATATTGATCTACTAGTTTCCGCTGCAGGATATAAAAAATTATGCCAAAGCATATATAACCCAATGTCTTACACTTGTTAGGTTAAAAAAAAAAAAAAAAAAAAAAAAAAAAAAAAAAAAAAAAAAACAATTTTTTATGCAAAGCTCTCTCCCGGTTTTTTTCAATGCTTCTGCGACGAGTGAGATATATTATTAAAAAGTGTTAGGATGGGCAAAAAATACATTTGTATGACTGCCATTAGATCTCTTTTGAATACAAGTCGGTTTCCTTTCATGGTACGTGAAAAATTTTGTACTTTTTTTGGATTCTCTCTCTCGCACTACTTCTGTTCCTGGCATGTACCGTACGTAATATCATCAGCATATTTTTTTTTTTTTTTTTTTTTTTTTTTTGTTCATTAAAACTTTGCTATACAGATAACTGTCAGGCATATTTTTGTTTAGCACTCAACAAAAGCCATATGCGTTTTGCATGTCGCATGTTGCATGTCGCATGTCGCATGTCGCATGTCGCATGTCGCATTTAAAAATTACCTTTAATATCAAGTCATCAGCAGATTACTTTTTCACACACCTACTTTCCGTGAGACTTTTATTCGCTTCTCGAAGGTTACTAATTGCTCCTTAATACATGAAGAATTAAATAAATTAAGCAAAATGTGTCAGAGACATTTTTCCGAAACACTTACCTGCCGCGTCAAGTGCTTTGTACAAATTTTCCTTGAATCTTGGAAAATCATAAATCGTCATCAAGAATATAGGAGAGAAGGATTAAAGTCAGTCGTCCACAACTAGACTATCGAACTTTAACCACCAAAAGTCGTCAAAAGCGAAAAACCGTATAATTAAAAATCATTTGTTTTTCTCTTCTTTTGCCGCCAACGTTGCAAACACTTTCAATTGCCAACTGAAACAGAACTATTGAAGTGACTAAACATATATGAGACTTTTGCAAACTAAATATGATTGATATCAATGCCATTTTTTTCGTAAAACTGCTAAATATGTCAGTGAATGAATTGAGATCATTTTACTATCATTTATACGCATTGTTGTTACCTGCGATATCTCTTGCCATACGATTGATTTCACCATCTATCGATTACTCAAATAACTATATATCTTAAATTCTTCATTTATTTATATAATTTTTCGTGTTCAATAAATTCAATATTGAATTGTTTGATACAATGCCTAGCAAGACAAGCAAAGGAAAAGAATTTTCATTTTCAAAATAACTTTCGAAACCACAACTTTTTCATTTCGTTGCAAGTTCTTATTGACGACGATCGCAAAAATATCATAACTGATGATAACCGAAATCCTGATAATGCGAATAGTAGTGATCTCTCTAAAGTGATCACCAATCAAGATATTTTGCTGAAAAATGGCTACTCATTGCTGCCATCGAATTATGTGCTACGTTATGTTGTGCAAAGAATTTCAATGAATTCGAAGATTTTCACAAATACCTGATACTCTACACATTTGAGAATGTCAAGCGTGTGTTATCCTTAAGCAATTTTCAATGTTTCAATCACGATAATAAATCGTATCACCTCTTTCACAAGTGGCTCTGTTCTTCGGTATGAACACAAAATTGTCACAGAAATACATTTAAAAAATTCTATTCAAATTTTATTGAGTTCATTTTTGTATGAAATTACTATAATAGTAAACTATGTTAAAACTTTGACTTTTCTGCTCGGCAAAGGATCAAGGACCGAGATAGTCCAAATTTGGCAAATTTTGAGTTCATTTTTTTATATAAATTTACTATTCTGATATAATTTTCATAGTGAAGCCTTTTTATCGTATGAATTTCAGGGTTCGCTATATGAAAGGGAGTTCAAAAATTGCCCCAGCCGATTCAAAATTTTGATACGTATTCAGAATGCCGAAATGCTACTATTTAGCCACTTTTGCGGAGAAATTTTGAAAATTACAATTTTTTTCCATATATAACGACTTTTCGGAATAGGGCATTATATGGGGAGTTATTGAAAAACTCGACCATTCCGAACCATTTTCAATAGCTTTCGTCTTTGACGAGAACACGTCACGTGTACCTAATTTCATCAAAATAGTCGAAAAATTGCAACCTACAGCTTGAACACAAAGTTACATGGACATAAGACATAAGACGCGCAGATAGACAACCGAATGCGGACGGAGGCTTAGATCAATTCAGATATGTATATAATAAAAAGTGGGTCTATCTTAAGCCCTTCTGCATGTTACATACGACCGCACTGAGTTAATATACCCTATACCCTACACAAGTGATGTAGGATATAAGGTATATGTGTATGAACGTAAGACGTCTCCTCGTAGAACCGAAAAAAGCCGTCGTAACGGTTATTTAGGTGCTTGCACATATTCTGATCATTTTTTCACTTGAACCTTGCAAGTTGTGTTTTATCCCTACATATACCCAGTAGGGTATAGGGTATATGTGTATGAACGTAAGACGTCTCCTCGTAGAACCGAAAAAAGCGGTCGTAACGGTTATTTAGGTGCTTGCATATATTCTGATCATTTTTTCACTTGAACCTTGCAAGTTGTGTTTTATC
>KK502425.1:1155333-1186797 GCA_000688735.1 Glossina austeni | reverse complement strand
AATTAAGCGGTTAGGCTGGGAACTTCTACCGCACTCTCCATACTTTCCAGACCAAGCACCGTCAGACTACCATCTGTTCAGGTCACTGGAGCATTCGTTACGAAATAAAAATTTTAATTTCTTATCTGATGTCCAAACGCACTTTGAGTTATATCTCCACCCCACTTTTTCAAGAGGGGAGTTGAACTTTTGCAGGAACGATGGCAACAAGTCATCGCAAACGACGGTGATTGCACAAACGATTAAAGAATAAAAATGTCATTTCAAAAACACATTTTGTCTATGAATGCAAATTAATTGATTAGTTACGGGTCCCCCCAAATAATAATAATAATAATAATAATAATAATTATTTTACCTACTTAGTGAAAAAGAGGAAAAGACTAAATATTGAGTTTTATTCATGCATCATAGTTTAAGCCTCACAACATTTTTAACTCTATTACTTTGCGTATACTGTGCTCCTGCACTGGTGAAGATGCTGCAAAATTTTTTTTTTTTGTTTCATTTTTGTTTTCATATCATTTGAAGATATAATTGTAATCTTAAAAATTCATAGTGTCATCTGCTTTATTTACCTGCAGCGTAATCGTGCAACCGAACTGAAAATATTGAAATAAATTAAAATGAAAAATATCTGCATATTATTATAGCAAAGGGAATGATTAAAACAAAAGAACTCCAAAAATTAAAAGACAAATTTTTTTTGCATTTTGATATCAAAATGGAACATAAGGCAAATGTTGTATCATTTTATTCCTTACTCTCATTATAAATATTTTTCATAATATTTTCGCGTTGGTTAAAGCGTATCAAATAAAATAAATTGCAATAAAGTCGTCAAAATACGGTGACAAAGTAAAAAACTTTAATAAAAATATGTAAGAATATTATATAAATAGTAACTTTAATCTACGGATTCCCGCAAACTCGGAAAAACTTTTACTATATTAGAAAAAAAAAAAAAAAAATTAAATTTTAGAAATATATTAAAAGGCAAAAAACAATCTTAATAGAACAACAGCAACAGCAACAGCAACAGCAACAGCAACAGCAACAGCTTCAAAACTCTTACAACATAATACACAAAAATGTTGTTTATTATTGTGTCGCAAAGAGATACATCGACCAGTACACCTGTGTTGAGTTTGTATACAACTAGCTTGGGAATTCGCTATAAGAAATAAATAATAAAGCAAATAGGTATATAGTCTGTAAGACGAATTTCAGATACCTAACCATCATATTTTGTAAATCGATACGAATCCCATTACTGATGCGTACGTACGCTGACCTGTAAACAAATATAAATATCGTATAAAGAAAAGAGTTTTTAGATTTCCGCTACTTTATTTTATGGAAATAATTCCGAATCATTTCGGGGATTATATGCTTCCGTGCTTCAGATGCTACCTCTACCTAAGATTAATTTGGCTAAATGGACTTAAAACTCGTCCATGCATAAACATAAAGCAACATACAAATGCATGACAAAACTAGTATACCAACCGTCCTAGATGGCGACTACACTACATATAAACAAGCGCTGTCTTCGCTTTTTCCCTTTCCTTTCCTTCCCTTCCATTCCCTTCCCGTCTATGAAATACTTGTTTTTCGGGAATTATGTTGGGACACACAAATTTATTGTCTGTATTAAATTTCTTTGCTCTTTTTGTTTAATTTTAAAAACTTTTTTCATTTCATTTTTTTGCGTTTTTTTCGTTTTTTTTTTTTTTTTTTGTCTTTTTTTTTCTTCTTGCTACTTATAAATATTCTCCTTGTACGGACATGCATATAATGAAAGTTTAGGAGATATTTGCTCTATTT
Source organism: Glossina austeni (assembly GCA_000688735.1). Lineage (NCBI taxonomy): Eukaryota > Metazoa > Arthropoda > Insecta > Diptera > Glossinidae > Glossina > Glossina austeni. The sequence continues at coordinate 1,184,970 of KK502425.1, read as the reverse complement.
ACCTTCTTTCCTTTGAAATAAAGTATAAAGACTTATTGCACAGATTATTTCGGAAAAAGGGAAATTTATAAGAACGGTAAATATTTAGTGTAAAAAATGTAAAATGCGATGTATTTTTTCTTTGTGAATAATTCTTACATCGACTTTTATATAGCGAATGCTTTCGTTTTCTCATACCATCTGCAACAAATCCCAAAACGTATATAAATATAATTTTAATAATAAGCGTAAATGGATCGAATCACATCCACTCACTTATTGCCAATTATTATAGCAAATAATGAGAGATAAAAATTAAGGCATCGAAACTTTCAAAACCAAATTTGAATATAAATCGAATTGATTTACGAAAAAGACTCATAGGTACTCATACTCTGAAGTCGAAAATATCTTGAAAAATAACAGCAGATGAAAATATGTCTTAGACATCAAATATGTTATGCAACTTTTAAGAGCTTCTTCTTTCACAACACCTAACCTAAACCTAAAACCACGTGCAATAAGTTGATAGTTCGATCGTCTATATCGGATGATGCGCAACATATGCGAAACACTAGCATAATGCTTGTCGCCAAGACTTGTTGTTACGATCAGGCCTCGTTCATATTGACAGGAAAATAATGCCCAAAGGATAATCATTTTGCTTCACTATGCATTGATTAAACACACTTTCTATTGTCATCTTTCTCGTTGTGATTTAGAGTCCATGTCATGCCAAATATAATTCTCTTTTTTGCTCAACTTTCAAATCGACTTCATTTTGTAGATATTCGTGTTCAAGTCTGTGCGCAAAATTCTCAAACAATATTCGCTTCAATACTGCCAGCTCTATGAGACTATCAGTTGGTTGCTTATTAAAGCGATTGTAACGAAAACCCATTGACTTGTTGTTGTTAGTTGTCCTTAAAGTTTAAAATTGAAGAAATTGAAAAATGCGCTGGTTCTGAATTAAACGGCACACTTTGACGTATCGAACCATCAGAATAATATAGAAAGAAAAAAAACGACATAACTTAAAAAGAAAGCAACGAAAATGTGTGTCTTACACGGTATTAATGTTGGAATAGTTGGTAAAGTTTTAACTAAAAGAATTCTCTTATAGACCTACATTAGCTGCCTGTTATTTGTTCATAAAAAAGATACGATAATGTGTCCTGGTGTCGTGAATTTCAATTTTTTCATTTTATACGATTCAATTTAAATCTAATCAAATTTCACTTAACTAGGGATTCTAGGTACAACCGCAATAAGTAAAAACTTACAACACCCACAAAATTGCATCAAAGCGTTTCGTCGTTTCGATTTATTATGCGGCAAGTCTACGCTTTATGTGAAGTGCCCCCAACTGCTCAATCACTGCTACATATGCGGAATTAAGCATACGCGTAACATGTTGCAGTGTAAAAGTATCCATATTTCTCCTTCTCCCTGTCCACGTTTCACGATTTCACATCGATACAGTTGACTACTCTTAAGATCTACTCTTGTCGGACGTACTTGTTTAAATGGTGCTGCATTCCATTTGTTTGTCCTTTTAAGACAATAAGACGTAGTCTACAGAACGTAGGAAAATTGTTACTTGAAAAGGAAGGTTTACAAAATATAAGAGATGGGAAATGCAGAAAGAGAGAAGATTTCCTTCACGCGAGCTCCACTGACTCCACGGCGTAAGCATAGCTTATAGTGTGTAATCATGTCTTTTTTTAATTTTTTTTTTTATTTTTCCCTTGCCTTATGAGCAAATATTCGATCAGAAAAAGTGGGAAAATTTTAGAAAACTTGCCAGCCAAGTGAAGCAGTCAATCTTGGTAATGGAAACTTGCCCTTCCGTCTACTATGCTTAATAGCAAATACGTCTCACATATCAGTCTGAAATGTCAAATTCAGTTCTAACCACATTCCTTTTCACACATTCCTCTTCCTCTATCTTTTGGTCTCGCTGTGTATCTGCCGTTAGCGTACCCAAAAGGTAATATTTTAGAAATAAAAGAAAAACAAATGCTATTCATCCAAACTAATTATGAGACTGAACAAATCCGAAAAAACTGCTTAGAAGATTTTATTCCGGAATGTATGTACGTTTGCTTGTTTGCTTTTTTTTTATTTTGATAACATTGAAAATTTGAATAAAAAAAATCAAGTAAACCCACAGTGGTGAGCCGCTGGCCATCATTAAGTACTTTACATCGCTTCGCTACTCATATGACGAGCGATCAAAATAAGGCCTTATGGTGACAGTGGTCGAAACAGTGGTCCGATCTAAACCATTTCCAATAGTGTTTCTTTTTGGGCCGAACCATGTCGCTGTACCATATCTTATCTTGAACACAAGGACGCAAAATGGACAGATGGACAGACAAACTTAGATCGATAACAGGATGGGATTTACTCAAATACTTCCGGGGTGGCATACATCCGCACAAACTTACACCCTCATGCCTCAGATGCAGGTGGTGCAGGGTATAACAAACGATCGCTAATCATGAACATATTTATTTTTGTACGTTACAAGTTCCCTGATACTCATCCGTGAACTAAGCAAAACGAAAAATATTCTGCGATATTCAGATTGGAAGAGACCTCTATCGGCGGACAAATGAATATTCAAATGCACATTTCTTTCATATATGCATAAAGTCTCTACATATTCTTAGCAATTTTTTTCTATGCATTGCGAGCTAGTGCAAGAAATAACTGAGTAACATATTTTGGTGCCCCCTGTTAATTAGTGCAAGTTTATTTAAACTTAGCGTACCTTGCGCAACCATCCAACAGGGACGGGGGCGATAAAGCTAAAAACTACTAAAACTTAAGTACGATGCCGTGTACGAAAATTGATTGAAAATTGCTCTGCAGAAATCATCTCGTTCATGCATAACAAGCAGACTGCAGATGGCAGTGTCGTGCCGTGCAGTAAGAGAAGCAGAGCCAATGGTCGCTAGAATTCTACATTGATTAATGGATGAAAATTATCGATCTTGTGAAAGCTATATACGATTTTTAAAATTGTCATAAAAATCTATACTAATTTCTTATGGTAATAATCTTAGAAACCCAACAACATTTTCAGAAAATCCGGAAATATATACAAAATCATTAACGAAATCCATACATATTTGTATAATGATATATACATAAAATATGCTCATATCAACATTTTTGTACTTATTTACGTCTTTGTTTATTTCAGTTAAACATGTCTGTCTAAACTATCAAGATGATGATGATGAAACTATTGTGAATTTCTAAATTTGACAAGTGATACTCAAATCTAATTTGAGTCAAAAATGTCATAAAAGGAAGCCATTGCTGCCGTAACATACTCATATGCGATTGCACGCACAAGCGCACGTACACACACGCATACAGCCAGCGTAGACATACAATTACCAAAACTTGAACAATAAGATGATGAGTCACTTGAAGTTTAACACAATTTCGACCACAAGTATAATACTTGAAAACAACAGATGTTATAACATATATATATATATATATATATATATGTATATGTATTACAGATAAGCAATATTATACATATACGTGTATGCTCATATTTCGTTTTATGCAAGAGTATAATGAAATTTAAAATTAATTTTCTTAAAGTATACTTAAAATGGCAGAAAAACCCTTTTTCACCCTTTTTTTTTTTTTTTTTCATTTTAAAAACAACACCTTTTGCATTGATGGAACGAATAGCACGAACACTTGTATAATGCTCTGGCAAATTCACGTTCACAGCTTTAAATTATACTAATGTCATATGTCCGTTTGCAAAAATTAATTGCCGTCGATCAAAAAGCATTAGAATATTAAAAGAAAATTACAATCATTGCGGTATAATCACGTATGAGAAAGTTGACTATCGCTTTCGTTTCTCGGATTTTCATTCATGTTTCGAAAAACATTCTGCGTTGCTCGATGTCTTAGTTTTTGTTTTTCTTGCACAACTGCCCACACACTGAGCCTTCGTCTGTTGTTGACTTGCTGACCACTCAAAAAGAAGAAGATAACATATTCATACCAACTGCTATGTACTCTCTTCAATTTCGATCAAATTTTGGGAAAGCAAAATAGCTAACGTTTCATAAAAAATCTTTTCTAAAACTTCGTATTATCCAAAAGAATTGCAGCTGTAGGAGGGAAAGATAAACTTTTGCAAATTTGTACAGATCGGTTCAAAAAAAAGAAATAAAATTTTAAAAATTATTAATAAAATGTATTTTAAAAAAGGAATGCCCGCTGAACCAAGTCATTTATTTATTTATTGATTTATTTATTTATTTATTTATTCCACTTATACAGAAACTCAACTAAAACAAACAACAGTCGAGTTCAAATGACTCTTAAAGTAAATCTTAAATTAATTATTATTAAAAAAAACTTAGTATAAGTACAATAAAACAAATAAGAGGAAAAAAAGAAAAAAAAAGAAAAAGAAAAAAAGCATGTACACAATTAGCACAGAGCCACACCCACAACCGGTACAGAACCTAGTTGCAAATGAAGCCCTAAGCCATCGCAAACGTGCATAAGCTTGGCAACCGATAATAGTTAACAACAATTAATTTTCGAGTCATAATGACTTTTTAGGATTAAGAGCTAGTTTAAGTACGACATACGCAGATCACGTGTGTTAAGCAATGTGGCTTTAATGGACTTTAGAGAGTCCGATAATGAGAATAACTGATAGATGTCATTTAGGTTCTTGCAAACAACTCTGAGCGGGTTAAACAGCTCATAATTATATTTACATTGGCTAAGCCTAACCAAGGTAAAGTGCCTAGAAAAGCGGTTAGGAACATTAAAACTTATTTCTCCAAGTAATGACGACGAGTCAATAGCGCCGTTCATTAATTTGATTGCGAAGCAAACGCCAAGAACAAATCTACGTTTCTCAAGACACGGTAAGGACAAACGAAGCAACCTATTTTCATAGGGGGGAAGAGAAGCAGACGGATCCCAACCCAAATTCCTAAGAGCAAACAACAGGAATTGCTTTTTAATAGATTCAATTGAGTCTACATAGCACCTATATGAAGGAGGCGACGCTATAGAAGCATACTCAAGTATAGGTCTAACCAAACACGTATACAGCCTTTTGGTAATATACGGATCATCTAGCTCTTTGGACCACCTCTTGATGAAACCAAGAGCAGACCTAGCTTTGCTCATCATCATCATGTCATGTCTTGGACTTTATTTTCTTAAGCCTTTCATGCAATGGATTTCAATTTTATTAGCTCCTCGTAAATTTGCATTAAGTTATTATTTTGTTCTCCTGATGCTTTTTATTGAACTACAACAAGGCATGGAACTACGTACTACTTTAATCAAACTTTAGACAACATTCAATTTCTTTTTTTTAGGAAGGCATCTTCACCCCATGAAAGTTAAGTGGAAGAGCTTTGTCTATGTAAAAGCTGTGGCTACTACTTTAGTAGTCGTTTTATAAATTCTAGGTTTAATTTCATTTGCGCTTGCACTGGATGCACTTTGAATATTATTTGACACAGGAGAGAAGGAGCCCACACATTTACCTTTTTGGATTTTGACAGCCGCAAATAAAGATAAACATAAATTAGCTTCTTCTTTGTACTTTTCCATTCAGCATGAAAAGCAATGAATAGCAATAGCAAAGCGATCACGTAAGTTATACGAGAGGCATATGAAAACAAGTATTACGTTACGTCTTCGACACGAACGAACTTCAACTAAACGATATGTCATTATTCTGTTCGTTTCTCGGGTACATGTACTGCAATAGCCGGATGCTACGTTAGCTGGTGTGGACATTAGTTATGAGAACTATGAAAAAGGGTTAACTATCTGGTTGGCGGGAAAGTTCTGTTCTATTTTAAATAAAACATTTAAATTTGACGATGGTGGTTATGTTGCTTCGCTTGTTCCTACTACAAACTGATTAGATGTACATTACTCGCCACCATCGATCGCGACTTGTCATTATCGCTCAGATCAGCGATCGTCTTTGAGACTGACATCTCCGAAACGAAATTCGGCAAGTCCGACCATTTGCAGTTGTACTTCCTAACGGGGAACGAAACTATGGGGTTCCTTGGTTTTACCCATAGATGTGCCGAAACCTTCATCTCTTCGTGGTGCTCCCTACAAAACATTTTCTGCTGCATTAGGGCTCTATTTTCCTCTCGTTTTGATAGTCGCACAGTCAATGGCAAAGAAAGGTTTAAGGTTTACTATCTGTAACCTAGCAATAGGTTTTTCTCATTGGAAGGGGAAGGGGTTTAGTCGGAAGGGGCTTTCTTTTGTAAAGAAGCATTTCTTTCCCTATATGGTTCTCTTGGTGGAGGTCATCATCATGATGGCCAGCGATATCAAGTGGGCTGGGGCACAGCTGGATGTGTGTGCTGTGCGACGACAACCTTGGAAACATTATTTTCCTTGAGAAAGGATAGTGTGGCTTGGCCGTCAGGGACGTGTGGATAATCCAAAGGCAAGTGCTAAAAGCGTATAGTATAAGATCACCCAAAGCTGTATAGCTTGGTGTAAGTTCTGGTTTGAACGAGAAGCCAAGAAGTAAAAGGGTGTCCACGGGGGTCAGTTTGCCAAAGTGGGATTGCTCTGGCAGGAAGATACGCACTACCCATCGGAATGCCGGACGAACGCCTTCTTGCCTGACTGCTGGGTACGGCTCTTGGAGGAGTATTCATGATGGTCGTGGTTACCCCAAAGTTTCGCGGGGAGCTATTTAAGAGGTGTTTAGATAGGCCTCGGCGTAGACCACTTAACGAGAATTTAGCCCACAGCCATTTCCTATTGCGGTACTTCAGGGTAGCGAGGCCCCCTTCAATGGGGAATGTCTCTCTGCCTGAGGGATCGTCAATCAATTTACCTCTTGATTGCCAATGGTTGTAGGCAACCCGTCTGATTAAGGCTTCATGCCAGGCGTGCAGACGTTAAACACTGAACAGAAATCTGTACTTCCTAACGCGTCATATATGTTTTTATAAGCATCCCATAGGTTGCTTCCTTTCTGAAACTCATACTAAGCACAATGTCTTAAATGCACTTTGTCCACCTCGGCACTTCGCAACTAACTGACGAAAAGTATTGGCATTAATCCTCTTATATCCAAGAAGAGGTATGCAAAATAATAAGACCAGCAACGTGATGGGATAATGGAAATAATACCTCCAGGTAGCAGAATTGCGAAGAAACTGCATGCCAGTGCATTCATTTGATGCTTACAAGGTGTACCTTGCGCAATACAAAAAAAATTTATTAAGACACCTCAGTGATGGAATGACAAAATGACAGAAAAATGTAAAGAAGTCTTCCTCCCGGCAATTTAAATATACGTTACGTTTGAATTCACTATCAAAGATGATGATGAGAGGCTGGAGGCCTCTCTTTGAAATTGACTAAACAATTAACACAATGTGTGCAAAAGGACTAGAGTTGCCCTGGAAACAAATTTCTATTGTAATGATATACATAACTCTATGATTCCCGAATATCAAGGCATAGGAAGGAGCTTCTAAAACTTCCGGTTGAAAAAAAGTTTAGGTTTTCATGACGCACACTAAACAAAGTTTCGACTTTTCGAGACTTACAGTTGATTTTCTCATTTTCTCACATCTCAAGTCATGGGGATATATGTTCGTTATAGGAAAATTATATTTCCAAGCTTGATAATGTCAGATATTTTCTTTTGCAAAATGTTTTTCATATTCGTTCGGTACACATCCAACGTTCGGTAAACTAGCAACGCGACAGTACATGTTTCAGAAATAATTTTTTTTCGATTGCCTTAATAAATGCCTTGAACGTGCGAAAAATTTTGTTAGCTAGAAAAATTTTTTTTTCTTTGGAGTTGCATAGGATTTTCCCCGAGGGCTCCGAAAATCCCATCTGCCACAAACATATCCTTGTTGGGAAATGCAGAGTCTAATGGTTTAGCTGTTGTTTCCTAATTTCTTTAATACTTTAACAGACGTCTCTGGAAAATAGTTATGTCCATGTTATGAATGCGTAATCTGAATGGGAGCTCTGTGTACATATTACAAATTTGCCGTTACATTTTTTATGTCAATTATGAATTCCGCTATGGAATTTTGCACATTTTCCGATGTTTTCTTTGCTATATCGCAACACATGCGTTTAACAGACGAAGCGAAACCGATAGTTCACTAGTTACGTGTATATGTGTATCAAACGTTTTTTTTTTTTTTTTTTTTTCTTTACTTAATATTCAATTTTGCATCAGTTGCAAAACATGACGCAGTGGCTCCGATGCTGCCATTTTTTAATATTTAATTATATGCTTAATAACTTCTTCGCAAATTATTATTCTATAATCCTTTCTTCCATCTACAAATAAAACGAAAAAATTGTCAAAACCATTTTACTCTTACTCTGTAACCTCACCCATGAAGTATGATATATATATATATACCATTCACCGTATACGAGGTGTGTTCAAAAACAAATGACTTTTTATTTTTCTCGAAAAATTTTTATTTACCCATCAATACCTATCACGTCCCCTGCAAAGTAATCCCCTGAGATATAATACACTTGCGCCAATGCTTTTTCGAATCCTCAAAGCATTTCTGAGATGAGGTCTTTGCTCTTCGAGCAATGCTGTCTTCATCTCCTTAATCGTGGCAAAGCTCCGCCCTTTCGTTGGTTTTTTCACTTTTGGGAACAGCAAAAAAGTCATGGGGGACCAAGTCCCGGTGAATACGGTGACTGAGGCATGATGACGGAGTTGTTTTTCGTCACAAAACTACAAAGGAAAAATGATGTGTGAACTGGCGGAATATCATGACGCAACATATATGACTTGTTGCTCTATGTATTGGCCCAAGTAAACGGCGCATAACTTCAAGAATATCCTCAACAACTTCTTTAGTAGTGATTCGGCAAATCTGCCTAGCAATTTGCTTCACTGCTTCAAAGCTTTCAGCGATTGTTGACGTGCTGGGACGTCTAAGGTGGGTATCGTCATTAACATCTTTTCGTCCTTCAGTGAAGAGCTTGTACAACTTATAAACATTTCCTCAGAGTATGCGGCTCACGCAATGCCATAGTGAAGATTTCAAGTGAATTGGAGAAAACAAAATTTAAAAGAGATTTTTTGGTTCCAAGCTCACCAAAATACGTCTAACCCTTATATCTCTCCAAAAACCAAAGTAAAGAATACAAAATGGCTGATAATATCAGTATATCTTGGAAATATATGCACCAGTATAACAAAAGGCATTCGAAAATCGAATTTCCGTAGTCCACAAAGCCTGGAGACTTGAAAGGCGCATTTTAAAGATAATAAATTTACGGGTCAAGCTTCGAGTCTACGTTTCACACAGCTAACCATTGTTACTCGTTACGTACGATCGTACTTTCCTGTAACGTTCTACTTACTTTCGAGTGTATTATACACACACACTCACCTCTTCAAAAGAGAAAAAATAATATTTTTAAAAAAAATAAATAAATCGTTAAATAAAAATTTAAAAAATGTAAAAAAATGTGAAAAAAACCATAACTAATTTTAATTACAATAATAATAAAGAAACTGACAACGACACAAAAAAGGTCAAGAAAATTATTTTTAAATAAATAAACGAAAAAAAAAAAAAATTCTTCTTCTTAAAATAACAATAAAATTCATTAAAAGGAAAAATAAATAAAAATATATATTAGGTTGGGGAAAAAGAAATCCATTATTTTTTCGGTAGATGGCTGCGCTGGTAGATTTCTCGTAAAGTAACGATCAAACAATTTCAGATTTATGCTCGTTGGAAAGGTGACATTTCGCAGTAAAAAAAATTCTGTTGTTGTTTTTTGTTTGGTGCATTCAGTTGTGAGTTACTGCGTGTTAAAAATGGAAGTGAACGAAGAGAAAATTCGGTACATTTTACAGTTTTTCTTCGGCAAAGATGAAAATGCAAGCCAGGCGGCTAAAATTGTGAATGGTGTTTATGATTCCGATACTGTAAGAGCCAATAATGTGCAATTTTGGTTTCGTAGATTCCGTTCAGGAATTTTTGATGTTAAAGATGCACCTCGCACAGGTAGGCCGGTCGTCGAAAATGCCGATAAAATCGGAGAAATGATCGAAGTTGACCGATGTTAGCAGTCGTAACATCGCCCAGGAGCTAAAAATCGACCATAAAACAGTTTTGAACCATTTACACAAAGCTGGATTCAAAAAGAAGCAAAAGAAGAAGAAGAAGAAGAAGAAGAAATAATGGATTTCTTTTTCCCCAACCTAATATATATTGGCAGACGCTACACTAACGGGATGTGAAAGCATTTTATTCGCGTCCAATGTTAATCAATAACGTAAATTAATAATTGTCAAGTTTATTACGGTTCAGATGAAGAAATTTGCTTTCACTCGCTGAATATTTAAGAAGAAGAAGAAGAAGAAGTCGACGAAGAAGAAATTTGAAAAGTCAGCATTTTTCTCGAACACGCCTCGTGTATAGGTTTACATAGCTTTTTGCTATGCAATCATATCAAAATTAATTGTAAACCTATTTTGATTTATGCAACAGACTGCTTTCATATCAATTGCTTTCGCCATCTAAGCATCATCGTCATCGATTTGTAATCAACAACAGTTCCCCATGTGGGCTTTATTAAAAATTGTGCAATTCTTGTATACAACAACAACTTCTTTTTTTTTTTTTTTTTTCTTTATTGTATTTTTCTCTACTGTTATCTTATTATAAATTTCCATAAACTAAATTGGAAAAATATTTTTGCACAAGCTAAACCATTGCGAATTCAGGTAAGCAGCTTGCATGCGTTCGAGAACGACTCATTGACACCCAACCTCTTCAAAAAGCGAGTGCAACGCATGAACACGAGATACACGAAATCTATCTATAACAACGATGATGATTGTCTTGGCTTGACTTTAGATGATTGCTTTCGTTTCGTTTCGTTTCGTTTCGTTTTTTATTAAACATGATACGGTATATAAAATTATTTATCATTTGACAATTGATGGCGCTTTTCCTTTATTTAAAATTTAGATAAAGCACCGCGATGTTAGTGGAAGTGCAAATTCAATTCCTTTCGAAACATCGTATATCGTAAGATTTCTCAATTCGTTGTTTAAATTGTCCGAAATTATGTAAACGCGATCGATCGATAAACTGCATCATCGTTGCTGTTCTCTATTGTAGGTGTCAAGTTTACAAATCAAGAGATTTTCACAGTTTCACTTATTCTGGTTTGTTATCAATGGTATAGCAAAATGAGTATATCATTATCCTAAGGTAGCGATAATAAATTTTGCAAATAGGTCAAATATATAACCGAACTATCATTGACAGCAAGCAGCAGTATGAGCAGTGAAAATATTTGTTGATTTTGTAAAAATCCCTTCCCGTTCTTTTCGCATACAAATCATCGACAGCTGAATGTGCTTAAATAAAAAGAAAAACGACAGCTTGTTCTTATGTCCATTTTCTGGCTTAACTACAATAAATATTTTTTTTTTTTTTTCCTCGACATGAACGTTTCAGTAAAAATGAAAGCGTTTTAACTGTCATTGTCGAAATGTTACTCAACCAAACAAACATCGAGCTACTTACTCACATTTAGTCACCAGGTGTTAGTTAACACTTAATCCCCATCATACAAATAAACACAAACAACAAATATTACTAAAAGGATCATTTATGTCGTCTTTTATGTTTGAAATTTTCTTTAAAACGTATCTTCACTTTTTTTTTATTTAATATTTTTCCGCCATAATTTCAATCGTAAATTTCGAAAAATCGCATCAAAAATGGTCATTAACGATGAGGAGAAGGCGAAGAACACACAAAATTTTTTCAATTTTTTTCTACAATTTTTTATATCGTCAATCGCCAAAAGAATGAAAAGTTTTTTATGCATATATATATACTTTATATATGTATATATATATATATATATATATATATACCTTGTAAAGTATTTCATCAGAAAGCGAAATATTCGGTATCTTGACTCAAATGTCGTACAGAACGGCAAAAAAATCTGTTCATGGGGAAAATTCGTTATGAAATGGATCACATAAGGTGCTGCTTTGCTTTGAAAATGTCACTATTCAGGGTTTTTTTCAGTATGAGGAAACCACCAAAGAAAATGTGGAGAATATTCTGAGCATAGGGATGCAAGTCTGGCATGTTCGTAAACGCGACATCGGCAAAGATCTCAATATCTATTACGATAAAATTTGAAGTTATTTTTGGGGAGTTGAATTTTCTGAATTATAAGAGATTGCAACGCAGAGTCTGTTAGTCCTTTCTCGTCTGCCTGTCTGAGAAAAAAACAAAACGAAAATTTGCTTTCCGCTAAAAGAGGATCGGAGACTGTAGAGGCTATCGTACGTGCCTTAGATGAGTTAGCTAGTTCGTGAATTGTAGGTGGAGGGGAGAGGGATTGGGGTTTAAATGTTGTCCCACGGACACTCCGCATACGGTTACCTCTAAAATAATTGCATGTACTTTACCCTTCTAAGAATGAACACACGGACGAAACCTACCTTACCGAAAGGGCATATCATGAGCCCTGGGCCATTCTTTAGCTTGTCTCACCTACGGTCTCTCGCGCCCGATGATGTCTATGGGAGACCTCGAAGTTTGGTTAGACGTTCCCAAAGCTGCCTTCCTCGCATCAATAAAAGAGACATCCATTAGTTCATTTTCATATTTTAACATCATAAGAAGAATATGCAATTAAGGAAAGAATTAAAATTTTATTAACGTGTGTATATAAGAAGAAGATGAAGGGACAAGTTATTTAAAAAATGTGTATACAAAAAAAAAAAAAAAAAAATATTTTTTTTAATGAATTGAGTTACTTTTGCAGATTGTTAAACAAAAGATTTTTCAAGAGATTTTTCGCGCTTAACGCTTAGTCCTGCCAATTATTGAAAATATTATTAAGATATTGCTGCATAGATATTTAATTATTTATGTGGTTAATAAATATATGAATGATAGCTGTAGACGTTTTCTGCTGCTTGACTGAACATAATCAATAATCTGAAATATCAATTGGAAATATTTCTCTCTTTATAATTTTAAAGGTGAAGGCTCCAGATGTGCATAAACGCATTTTTCATTTCATTTATCATTCATTTACAAGATGAAATTGTCTTTTAATGCAACAAAAATGTTTTCCTTTATTTTGTTAATGTGCACTTGACGTCACTGCTGGGCTTGGCATACAAATGATTTTATTGTTGTATGTATTAAACAAGGTATGCGCAATAACAAGATCGAGTACAATTTTTGTAAAATAAATGAAGAGAAGCCTTATAAGTAAGTGTTAAAACATCATATATTGTGCATGTAGATGTTTTTTATACTATTATTTTTTATATTTATTATTCTTATTTCGCTTATGTGCAAGCAATGAATGCTTCAATGTTTCGGAAAACACAATCACATTTATCAAGTTATTAAGTTATTCTCTCTCGTTTCATTTAAATCTCTTGTAAAGAATTTCGGTGACTCCTACTCACTATACTCACTTGAATACATTTTTAATTGTTCTTCTCCTATGGATCTTCCTTTCTTGCTTGGACACACATCATGCTGCACAAATCAATGCATCAAGTAGAGGTTAACGTTTTTCGATGACAAAAACCACTACGGCACCCTCTAATATAATGTTTTCTCCATTCATTACAGAAAATCACTGCAGCATTGCTTTAGTGATTCCATGCAAAGTCAAGCGATAGACAAACTAATTAAACGTTTGCAAATGAAGATCCCTATGACACAAATCAAGCCATTTACATAGACGTAAGGAAAACACGTGATACGATTAAATAATCGCATATATGACAAAATTTGTACGGTTCGATTTGCCTCTCGATTGAGTTCTCTATTTAATTATTTCAAAAAAAAAAGAGTTGAAGTTATGAGTTTTATCAACTTGAACGCTTTCAATATCGCAGCAAGTCCACTTCTACGGAAAAGAATGAAAAACTTTTTTTCTCAAGATCTCAACAGCTGCTCGAAAAAAACTCTTTGCCAGACTCATATTTGCCCCAAGGTTCCGAATACGGATAAAACCGATATGTATATATTTTTGTAATTTATTCCTAACTTTGACATCGTTAACGTTTGAGTACTTCTCAGACAACCTATTCTCTGCATGCATGAATTTGTAGATTACTCTTATAAAAATTTTGCAGTTTTAAGAAAAACGTCTGATCCTTTTTTTAAGGATAGTATTTTTAAAATTCGCTTAACTTGTTTACATAAGGATATCATGCCCTTGGATTTGACTGTCATTGCTGACCGCCTAGCATTAAACGGAATTTTCGATCATGGAATAAATAAGTTTGTACGATAACGACTAATGATGGCATATATCAGAATCATTCTTATCAGTCTATCCGCCTACTTCCGTCTCATTCATTTTCTCTTTATACACTTCTCCGTCAATCTTTTCTATCTCTCTCTCTCTCTCTTTCTCTATCTATCTATCTATCTATCTGTCTCTCTTACTCTAGTTATCACGATATAGCTGAGTTACTCCCTTTTACATAAATTTCAGCGTATTTCGAACGCTCCCCAGGTAGCACTTACGTAAATTCATGTCTACGTAAGTGGCTGTTGTAAAAGCCAATTCCCGGCCATTAAATTTTATATAGACATGCAAGCATATGTGAATGTTTAAGCAAATATGTGTATGTGTACGATACGGTAACGGTAACGTTTTGATATGGTCTCGTCATTTATCATTCACTCACTTTGGCTTGACGTAGAATCTGGCAGTTATTGAAACAAATCGCAAATTCATAAATAAATTCATTAATTTAAATATTCTGGCATTCATTTTTTTCACTTAATGTCACCCATGTTGTCATTGTTATTGTTTTGTCGCTATTTTGTTAAGCGTTGACAACGATGCTAATGGTGATGTTGTGAATGATTGTACAGTAAATAAGGGGCACATACCATTATAAAGCTAATGATGATGATGATGATGATGATGATGATGATGATATGGGGTTAGTAATAATGCTGATGATTATGATGATAGCGATAAAAAGTGGTTTCTACTCAAAAAAAAAAAAAAAAAAAAATAACAATATGTTAAGAGTTGCAGATGTTATAAAGCAATTGAGAGGTTATGACCTCGAATCTCCTCTGACGCTAATTTAAGATACGTTGACTAATTGTTAGGTGGTTTTTTTTTTTTTTTTTTTTTTTTTCTGTTATTTAAGGCTCCCTCAGCTATAATACATAACCACCATGTTCCCTTATTTTGTCGTGTAACGTGTTGTTATTACTGCTCTTGTCGTTCTTGGTTACTGTTATGAATAAAATGTTTTTCATTCACAACTTTGCCGTTGATGCAAACGTTTTGTATGATATTATAGGCGAATTGGGCCTTAGTCATAGTGTGCATGTCGTGCATATATATTGTATGTATGAGCGTGTGCATGGATAAAAATATCAAGAAAAAATGACAACGACAAGAGAGAGAGAGAGAGAGAGAGAGAGAGAGAGAGAGAGAGAGAGAAGAAAAAAAAAGGTAACGACTTTAACGGCTGCTTTTACGTCTATAAGTCTTTATGCTGCAACAACAACAACAACAACAACAACGCTTGTAGACAATTTCAGTATAAATTAATTAACATACGGGTACAAAGTATCAATCCCGTTGAAGCGTAGAGGTAAATGAAGCGTCATAAATTTAAAATATTGAAAAGTACTGAAGCGAGCAAAACATTATCTCAACTCGAACTCCAAATAGTAAATTTATTATAAACTTAAACACACACACACACAGAAAGACCCATGAGTGCTGTAAATACTAAATTATTCGACGTGCAAACGCATCAAGAAAAGGAGAATTTTATGTGTTACAAAAAGGTTCTACACAAATAATTGTCACATGAATTTCTTAACTCACTTACACACAAGCGTGAGCGTAAGAGCGTGTTTGTTACAAACTGAACGCATTTACCGACTCAGACAGGCAATTGCACACACGCAAACACGCATACACGCATACACGCATACACGCATACACGCACACACGCACAGGCACGTATACCAAGAGTCCTTTCAATTGAATGCAAACAATTTCAAAGATGTCACATAACGTCAATGTTTTATGGTTTTAGTAGTTTGTCTTGTTACTGTTTTTGTCGTTGTTACTGCTGGCGCTGCTGTTGTTGTATCTCATGCAACGTACATTGTTATCAACACAAGTGGCCATTTAACACAGCAGAAGCGTTCATAAATCATTTCAGCGCTCTGCCCTAACCTCTTCACTTTAACATCACTATCACCATTGCCATCACCATCGCTATCGTCATCGCCATCGCCATCGCCATCGCCATCGCCATCGCAATCACAATCACTATCATCCTCGTCATTGTTATCATCACATAGGCCAACCCGAGTATCAACCACACAATAAATATCGTAGTAGTATGTGTAGTAGTAACTTTGCATGTGTGTTTCAGTTGTTGTGTATGTTTAAGTGTTAACCTCTGCGTTAATAGTGGCAGTGGTAGGTGGATTTTTGTTATATTAGACTTTAAAAAACTTTATGCAAAAGTATCTTCACTTCACTTAAACTTTAACGTTCCGGCGATGATTGTTGAAATATTATGGCAGTTGTACAAATTGTTCAAGCATACGAACAAAATTAATCAAGTTTATCACTTTGTGATTCCGTCCAGAGAAAGGCGTTTATTTTCCAAACTCTCGTTTATTTATACAAAAGAGAAAAACTCTTTTTTCTTTTTATTTTTTCTTTTTATTTTCTAAATTTTAATTATATCATACTAAGCAGAAAGTTCAAGTGATAATTATTGCACTGCGTAACTACGAATCGAAAGGGCGAACGGGCGAACGGGGTAAGCAAATTATCCCATTTTGCTAATATTTCCAAAAAAAAATTTATTGTGTACACTTTTGAGGAGAGTTTTTGTCATTCAATTTCGAAAGCACATAATTTGAAATTAAATAAGATTAATGGCATTTGGGTGCGCCTCCTTCTTAAAATTTAACATCAATTCGAGCCACGTTCAATCCGGCCTCGCACTTTTCACGTGATACGAAAAATTGCCCTTTGTTTTTTTTTGTCGGCTCAAGTGCTAGCTAGTAACGTTGCTTTTATTGTTTTGACATTAAAAGTGAGGTCAGGAAAAGTTATGAAAAGTTAGTTGTAGAATGTTTGTAAATGGTTTCACGTCCAGCTATTCATCTTGCTCTTCCTTTTTGGCGTCAGTCTCAGTTCTCATTCTCTACTTGATGTCAACTTAAAATGACTAATAATATGTTCAAGGATTGCTTTCCTTTGTCCATCGTCACCCAACGTAATTATCCCTTTCATACATATTCACAACGTATGCACCCATCACTCATCCAAGCAACCAAACCAAACCAAACCAAACCAATTTGGACATTCAGACCGCCTATCTATTAAACAAGTATGCATAATATTAAGTACAGGAAAAACTTTGTGGCATCGTTCCTAATAAATGGCTTTAGAGTTTAGAGGCACCTTTGGTAACGCTACGCTTACCACGTCATACTATCATGGCGTGGGAAAGCGACCATGCGTCCATGACTAATTAACACATTGTAAGTGCAATCGAAAATAAATTCGAAAAAAAGCGCTCCATTTGACCAAAACAATAATGTTATAGCAATGGAACGAAGTCAGCCCACTTTTGGGAGCGAGTAAGGGACTGATTTATGTCCGATGCAATTGAGGCGTATCGTGGGCTACTTCAATATCGCCCAACGAATGACTCCGCTAGTCAGCTAGAGTCAGCGACTAATGCAATTAAATTTCCCTAATAAAAGTAAGGCGTCCAAAAGGAAGGGATCGCCTTTCATTACGAAATTTCCCGGCCACATGCCTTTCTAAGGAGTTGACAAAAGAGACACCTTCACTAGGAATTTTTGATGCATCTACCATATAGCCCGGAACTTGCTATATACGATTAGCAGTTGCTTCGCTCCCTTCCCAAGTCGCTTAAAGCTGACTTACAAACAAGCCTAAGAAAATCGCTTGGTTCGCATTTTAGTCGAAGAATCGTAGAAGTTGTAGATTTTACCAAAGAAATGGCAAAGTGTTATCCACCACATATTTGGTTTAACTGGACTGAGACTTGAAATATGAGAAAAAAAAGTACGCCATTCGAATTTTCTCAAAAAACCCTGGAAAATTTTCCTTCTATCCAACACTCTCCAATAAGGGAAATTTAATTGAAAGTTTAAAATTTAGAATTTTGAAAAATTTTGAATTTGAGAAATTTTAAAATTTGTAAATTTAAAATTATTGGAGGGAAATAAATTGAAATTTAAAAATTTAGAATTTTGAGATTTTTAGAATTTAATTAATTTAAATTTTAAATTTTTGAGTATTAAAATTTGAAAGTTCAAAAATTTAGTGTAGGTATTAAATTGAAGATTTAAATTAATGAATTTTAATTTTAAAAGATTTAAAAATTTGTAAATTTAAAATTATAAGAGAAATGTTTAATTTTAAAAGATTTAAAAATTTGTAAATTTAAAATTATAAGAGAAATGTTTAATTTTAAAAGATTTAAAAATTTGTAAATTTTAAATTATAAGAGAAATGTTTAATTTTAAAAGATTTAAAAATTTGTAAATTTTAAATTACAAGAAAAATTTTAATTTAAAAGATTTAAAAATTTGTAAATTTTAAATTATAAGAGAGATTTAATTAAAAGTTTAAATTTTATAATTTTAAAATTTGGGATTTTTATATTTAAATTTTAAAATATATGAAAGTTTAAAATTTAAAAATTTAAGAGAAATTAAATTGAAAATTTTAAAATTGATAGTTTTAAATTTTGGAGAGAGCTTAGATTTTAAAATTTTATTTTTAGAATTTAAAATTTATAAAATTTAGTTACTTAGAGTATTATTGAATTGAAATTTTAAAATTTAGAATTATGAGATTTTGTAAATTTGAAGTTATAAAAATTATACTTTTAAATTTAGTGGCTATAAGTAAATTTATAGAAGATTAAATTGAAAATTTAGGTTTTTGAAAGTTTGAGTTTCAGAGATTTAAAAATTTATAAATTTAAAATTATAATATAAATTTAATTGAAAGTTTAGAATTAGAGAATTTGTGATTTTAGGGTTAAGGTTTAAAATTTATATTTTATATTTATAATTATAGGTTTGTAAAATTAATTAATTAATTTTTATAAATAAAAATTAGATAATTATACTAATTTTATTTCATTTGATGGGAATAATACTTTAATTTAGTAAATTTATCAGGTAAAAATAATAATTATAAATATAAAATATGATTTTATTAAATTATGAATAATTATTTTATTATTGATTATAATAATAATAATTGAGGGTGAGTAAATGTTCAGATATTTACACATTTAGTTGGAATGTTCCGTGACTTTCGGAAAAACAAACGCACTTTTGGCGAAAGTGAGTTTATTTTAAAGGAAAATTTGAATTTGTTTTATTAATTTACAAAACGACTCTAATCCATAAAAATAAAATGATATATCAGGCTTGTTCTGATTCAAGACATTTTGTGACATATACAGCAGTACACTTACGCTCGTTTCAGGGTATAAAATAAAAATTAATAGATACAAGGAATAGGAGCAATAGTAGTAAAGTAATTAATAGTGACAGCGTATGTGTGTAAAAATCATTTCCACTTATCTTTTCAATATTTTTCACCTCTTAATTTCCTAGTTTTTCTCCACAGAAAGTAAGTCCATCATCTGATTATTGTTCAAATGTGTGTGCATATATGAAGGTTGTCCGGAAGTTTTTTTGCGGTTTGTCATTATGCAATAAAATAATTTTTTTTTTTTTTTTCATTAAGGAATAAACTTTATTCAGTTATATATTTGGCATAATAAGTTGCCGCTTTTCAGGCGCTTTCATTATTCCCTTATAAATTTTCTATATATGAATTCTTACTGTTAGCTGAAGGGAAAGTTTTGCGAGACAATAAATTTTGCAGACGACGAAAAGGATGCAAATGTGATGGCGCATTGTCAGAACTATATGGTAAGTGTGGTAATAGATCCCTGCCAAGCTTTAATAATTTTTGGCGTATTGGGAGAGAAGTATGAGGTCTTGCTTTGTCATGATGAAAAATAATATTTTTTCGTTTAACGAATCCTCGACTTTTTTGCCTTTATTCAATTCGATTAGTTGTTCACATTCTGCTCCACAATTAATTGTTTTTTTCGCCGGCAGAAGCTCATAATACACAATTCCTTCATAATCTCATCATACTGACAGGAAAATCTTCTTTTGCGTGGTTTCGGGTTTTGCTGTTGTTGTGTGATGGCTCACCGTGTTTTGATCATGAACATAGAATTCAATTCTCATCACTTTGTATAGAATACAATTCTCTTCTTCGTTTTCGTTTTTGTTTCGTGGTAACAGCATATCGGAGATATTAATTAATGCGTTGTCTTAAATGAATTTCTTGTAAATTATGTGGTATCGAAATATCCGGCTTTTCAACAAACCCCAATTTTTTTATTGCGATCCCTAGCAGTTGTTTTATGTTGGGTTTAAGTTTTTCTGCAATCTCACGTATCGTTACATGTCGATCAGCTTGAATCGGTCATTGGTCGTCGTCAATAGTATTTGTCCTACCAGACAAGACAAGTAAAACTTTCACTCAGAAATTTCTCAAACAACATTTTGCAAAACCAATTTTGAAAAGTGCGATCTGCTGCAGCATTAGTGCCATACACCGCATATATTTGCGCTCCATGTGCTTCGGCAGCTCTTTTCATTTTTTGGAATAAAAATGTAAATTATGTCTTATGCGCTCAGTTTGATATTCAGTTTCAATTACTTCTCACTCGCTGCTATAACACAACCAATGCCTTCGAAAGTTTTTTACAAAATAACCATAAACTTGTTCTATATATATATATATATATATCCCTACCCCCCTAATTGCCTGTTTCGCTATATGAAAAAAGTGATTTTAACACGCTGTCGGACTCCCTGAAATATTACTATTTTTCTACTTAATCTTAGCGGACACTTTAACAACTCTCCGCCTTAGACTAATCGAAGATAGTTTCAGGAAAGTCGGAAATAGAAAGAAAAACTTAGTCCAACAAGTCATCTATTGATGATTTGCTGACTCAGCGAAGAAGATGAGGCAAAAAAAAAATGTATATATAGAGTCTTCGTAGAAAGTAATTCCTGTCTTGGAAGCTTAGGAAGAAAAAAGAAATCCGCCGTTCCGCCTCTTCACATTTTAATTTTATCAATTTTTTGGTTTGGCGAACGTCTTTTGAAATTTCAAAAAAGTCCAAATTATTTCACTGATATGAATTTACACTAGGGGTTGTGAGGGTTGTTGCCATGGCAACGAATACGCTTTAAATATGCTTGAAATTTACAATTAAATCAAATTCATTTGTAGTGAGATTCCAATTAATATTTAACAGACCATTTAGCTGTCAATTGAATTGACTTTTCCCTTAGCTAACAATGTTTTTTATATGCTCGCATATTGTTACACATAACTCTTGTGTTAAATGCTTCAGTTTAACCGGTAAAAGATTGAAATAAATTTAATCATCCTAGATGAAGGCACATTTCTTCTCGCGGAATCTCTTCTTCTATCTTCTTTTTACTTTATATTTCCGTTGAAAATCCATTAATCGGATTTCACAGTCGCGTTGCTCATCTCTTCTATGTCTCTTCGACTGTTTCTTTTCTTTTCTTTTTTTTTTTTCCTCTTTTTTTTTTACGCTCTGTCTAGCAACCGTAACAATTTTATTATGGCTGTGAAAGTTAAATGTGAGAGCATTCGTGTGAATACAAATACGATTTAATGACGAGCATAAATTTATCGCTGTGGTATGCCTTCCACACACGTATATGCGCAAAATGTAGATGGAAAGGTGTAAGTGTAAATATATTATTGTGTAAATTTGTTAGCGTAAAGAATCTAATGACAAACGAAAAATCTGCCGCTAGCTATGGCGAAACGATTTTGGAAGGAGCATGCAGTGTACAGTATGATAGCTAAATGGTAAGAGGTAAAGAGAACGAGAGTCAATGTGAGTGAATAAGCAAATTTGTGACATCCGGCGGTTTTGCAGCAAAGATTGGTGTTGCGTAAAATACGCCAACTTCAATTTATAGGCCAATTGGCTAAATGAGCATCGATGATGGTGTAACTGCTAAGACAAATGGCTAAAGTAAATAAAAGCCAACTTGGTTGTTTTTAACTGGAATTTTCTCTTATTATTCCTTCCTTTCGAACTTTTCTTATTGCGAGGACAATGACAATTAAAAGTCAGCAAAAAAAAAACAAAGTTGACGCAAAGTCGTTATAGCAAATAGTTCACCTTTTCATACTGAAATATAGTTGCTTTTGTTGTGATGTTATGTGCTGGCCTTTTTGTGACATGCCGCGCCTAGTCGCCAAGCCGATAACTGGATATGTACTAAATAATTACTCGAGCAGTGAAAAAAACCATCGTGTCCCAGCTTAAATGAATTTTTCTTTCTTTCACATTACGAAAGTCATGGCTTGGATTCATGCATATTTTCATAACTTACAAAAACCCATTTCGGATAGTCGCTCATGTTTTAATAATGGTTAGGAGACTATGAGAAAAGTATGTTTTTGAAAATTTTATCCATTCATTCATTCATTCATTCATTCATTCATTTTTCATTTCAATTATCAACTAACTATGAAGTCGTAGGCTAATTATTTGGATTACATAGATTCATGTCTTGTGCACAAAGAAACTATGACATAAGTGGGTATGCAAGTCAGCTGGATGGTTGCTAATGCAATAATTTTGCTCCATAATCTACATGGCCGTCAATTCGTATCAGCAACACAGTATACTTTATGAGTTTAGCAGTGCGACCGTCAATTTTCTTTTAAACATATTCAGAGGATCATTGAAGGATTTCAGTGGTAACGCGTTCCAGTATCTAACAACACGAACAGTAAAAGACCGCGCGGCTGATGAGAGCGCTTTCTATTCGATCTAGAGAACAACAGTCATTCAAGTAAAAGACTTGGGGGTCAAGTTTGAATGATCTAGTGGCGGTAGATAAGCTACAGGAATTTTAGACAATAAAAGTTGAATGACCCAGCGCGGGAAAATTTGAACAAATTCTTCCTTTTCTTCTTCTTTCTTTTAATTTTTGGGTGGCAGAAAATGTGATAGAAAAATAAGATTTGACGGAACTGTTAGACGTGCATTTAATGCATTAACAAGTAAAAACTCGGCTCAACATTAAACACCCTACACCACCATACAGTTATTCGTATGATGAATTTACAAAAAAAGGCCGTTATATGCGAAGTGGTCGAGAAAGTGATGCGAACCGAACAGTTTTCAATAGCGTTCTTCCTTGGATCAAAAAGGTGCGAGATACCAATTTTTAATAATACCTTTAAAATAACGTTTACGGAGAGCGAGAGAGACTCGCGATAAGTTCATTGAAAAATTATTTATTAACAACGGATTGTCTAAGTTGGCTTTCAGTCAATTGCTCGCCAACTCAGTATTCCCAAAAGTAGTAGTAGTAGTAATAGTAATAGTGAGAAGTGGCAAGTGGCAAGTGGCAAGTTGCACTATGGAGATTGGATGGGATTGGATCAAATTTACGTCTGCTGCCTATTTAATTACTTACATTGGAATAAATGAAAACATCGTAAATGCCTTATGCCGCTTCACCTGATACAATTATTCATTCATTTTCGTAATTATATATCAAAAATGGTGCCATGTTTCCATAAGCAGGTCTACTTAAAATTTAGAATATTTTTTATGTTTTTAATAAATTTCTCGATTTCTCATTTATTTTCCTCTCATAAAAAACCGCAAATTCAATTTTTTTAAGATATGAGGACTTAGTTTTCACGAGTACCCTTCAAAATGGCGGGGTTCCGCTCAATACAAAAGATCCCAATAAAAATAACCCTTCACATCATTGCTGTTTCGCAATATATAGCAAGAAAATTAATTTTACTAAATTAAAAGCACATCAGTTTACCCTTTGGGCCTCCTTCCACACGAGCGCTCGCACGAGTTGTATTAGGGCAAGCTGTGCAGGCAGGGTACTTGTTAGTCAGTCCTTTCCCATTGCATGTCTTCTTATTCTTATTTGCTGTGGTTTTGAATTAATTTGACGCTTTCCAAAGATATTAAAGAAGTTGGAAGACATCACGTAGAAGACATCAGGAGGTTTTTATTTCACAGAGGCGGTATTTTTGCAAAAAAAAAAAATTTGTTTATTAAATCGAGAAAAAAATTTTGATGTTCTTAACTGCAAGGTAACCATTTAACTCGATTAGCCCTTTATTCCTCTTCCTTTGAGTAAACGCTCAAATTAGAAAAATAAAATTTCGCAAGTCATCGTTTGGCAATGACTCGCTTGAGAGAAAGGAAAAATTTATGCGAAAAAATAATCAAAGCATAGGTTCGCTTACGACAGAAACATTAGGTATTATGTTATCCCGAAATCTTCTAAATTAAGGGATTATTGTGAGTAATTGTTGAATAACCTGGCGGTAGCATAAAAGCCTACATTCACTCCATTTGTATTTATTACCGAAATGCTTTATTAATTTTTCTATGCCATCTTGCACTTACCGTATTGCATGATCGATCTGATAATGGATCTTTTAATCTTATTTTTATTATATTAATTTTAACTATAACTATTTTATGTAATTGGATCTGAAGCAGTGGTGTTGTGCTAATTTTTTTTTAACCGGAACGCGCATATATAATTAAATAGACAGGGCCGATCCTGGGTAGGCAGCCGCTCTGTGCGGTCTCATGTCCCAAATTTGACGACGGTGGGGAGATTTCCCCCAATTGGGTATTGCAATAAACTATACCAGGGATGAGCAACGTACGGTCCGCTTGCATTAAAATTTATGTATGAAATCTTTACTTTTTTAAAATTTTATATTTTTTTCTTCTAATGTTTATTATAAATCCTCGTTATCAGAAATCATTTTTAGTTCCGGAACGCGTTCCTGTCCAAAAAGGAAGTACCGGAACGACGTTCCGGAGCGTTCCGACTCGATATAATATATAAATCTGTCTTCTTACAATTGCTTCAATTTGGGCTTAGGATGAAAAATTTGATGAAAGAGACCGTAATTTCATTTAAGTGCGAGTACAAGTTACGTGGGCAAGACAAAAGGCATGTATTTTTATGGTTTTCTTAAAACATCATATGTGAAGTTGTCAGCTAAATCATTAGATGCACACTTTTACTCCAAAGAAAAGTTAGTGCTTTAAGTTTTTTTAGCGGTAGATGAAGAGCAGGACAGCAGAGTATTGTATTTTAAATCCATGTCCACTGCAAGCAGTCTACGAGCCTTTATAAAAAGAAAGCATCATCTGGATAACTGGTTACCCTTAGTTTATCCTTTTTTCTTCAGTTCGACCTTGTGTTCACGAAACATTATACTATGCGTTGTGACAGTTGTGGGCTAGCGAATACTAGGCCAGCACTATAGTTGAAAAGGTTTCTACATCTTAACTGATATTTGTACAAAACGAACTACATAGTTAAACATATATTTGAATTTGCTCTAGCAGGAAGCATTTTAAGCTATTCGGCCTTTGCATGAGTTGGCAGATTTTACATACACCCAATTCTCTTTTTACACGATTTTTTTTACACGAATTTGATATAACACGAGTTCAAAAGAAAACAAATTTCTTTTTTTACACGAATTATTTTGTTTTAACACGATTTTTAATATTTTTAAGACTTCTTTTATATTTATGAATTTCGGATATAATTCCCTTTTTCCCTAGAAGTTATTTTCTATAAAATATTTAATGAATTAAAATGTGTAAGCACGAAATAAATTAAGTGAAGTCTAACAAGAACTTTTTAATATTGTTTACACCTAATTCTCTTTTTACACGAATTTTTTTTACACGTATTTTTTGGGAACGTATCTATCGTGTAAAAAGAGAATTAGGTGTACATATATTTGAAAATTTTTAACTCAAGATTAACATGTCCAGACAGTTTTAGTTGTTGAGGCTCCTGTAATTAGTTATCCCCACGCCACCAAATAAAATATCCGATCGACAATTTGCTGGACCTATTCCCACAATGCTGCATTGTAAGGTCGTTGAAAGTTACTTTTGCTATTGGCAACACAAGCAGTTCATCTATTTTATAACCAACAAGTCGAAAAAGGCATCGCTCTACTGTCATGTGTTCTCTATCCATTTTCAATTTTAGAGGATTGTAAACATTTGCGTTTAATTTATTTAAGAGAATGGTCGTGTTCACGTTGCTGCTTATCAAATATACTTTTAACATATAAAAGGGAACAATTGCTGAAATGAAGACATCGCCGCATCCGTATAACAGAAAGAGGAAAAAGTCACGCAACGGGACAAATCAAGTAAATGCGATGGCTGACGCATTTATTTATTTATTATACCCATAACGTATGTGCACCGTCCCGTTGTTTCGCCTTAAAACAAGCTAACGAAACATGGTATCATGTGGTAAATATAACGGAGTAAAAAGTTATATTAAGTTTGTGCCGATGCGATGCAACAGCCAGAATGACTTGAGATTCTGAATCAATTTCTAGATCGATTTAAATTTAGCTGTTTGTCTCTCCGTCTTGGGTATTTGCGTTCAACCTACAGGCTGCAATTTTTGAAATATTTTAATGAAATGAAATGAAATTTGGTAGACGAATATGTTCCGGCCTAAGGACAAACGCTATTAAAAATTGTACAGATCGGATCATTTTTTCGATATAACGGCTTACCTTGAAAAGTCGTTATATCAATGATTGGATGATAATGTAGGATATGTAATGATGAGCCCTGGCCCACTATAGTATTCTTACTTGTCCTTCCATCCATTATTTCATATGAGCAACCAGATCTTTCAGCGCCCTATGTAATCCGAACACCAACAGCAAAAGTGTTCATTCGTTTGCTTTACATTTATCGGATGTTATTTGATTCAGAGAAAACCGCCGGTTTCAAGTACGGTTGGATTTGGATGCATAAATATTTGCGTGGAGAGAAGGAGAAGCGTAGTGGTAGCCTGAAATCACATTTAAAAACAACTCAATCCATTATCTCCATAGTAGTATTTGTCAGAAGAGTTCATAAGCATTGCGAATAGCTGATGCGGACATTTAATCTTTCGAAAGTATAAGCCTGTAACACCTCCAGTACACAGGCCCAGACCTGTATGAACTTGCGATGTGTTATCAAAAAAAAAAAAAAAAAAAAAAAAAAACAAAAAACAAAAAAAAACAAAACCTTGTCCTTGCATTTAAGTAAAGCACATTTCTTGCCATAACTTGTTAACAACGTAAGTTTCTTTGTCTAACTAAATGATTGCAAATCATTTCCACACTTATTTATATTTTAATGCGTGCCAAACTGAATAAGTTTGCCTCTGCCACTGCCTCTGCCACTGCCACTGCCACTGCCACTGCCACTGCCAACAACTATTCTTCCTATCTATCAAGTAATCATTACTTGAGGTTTTCACTTTTTCTTTTGGCATTCAATTACCTCTCTTTTTTAGATTTACTTTAATTTTATTTTTTTATTTTTTTTATTTTTTTACATTCATTCTTATCTGTCTGTTCGCCTTTATTATGCGAGTATTGCGTTGGCGCGTGCATTTAATATTCATGGTTTCCCCACATCAAAGAAGATAAATGAACTAAAACTTTCGCCCATAATGCTGTCTTCATAATTCTAAATTTCTTTTATTTTTAATATTTTCTTATCGTTAAATCCACTGAGAAAATCTGTGTATTGAAATAAAATAGAAAGAATTTTTGTCTTTTTTTTTTCATTTACTTTGCTATTCTCAGCTTGAATAACGAACGTTAAAATATTATTATGATTGCCTTCTCCTGTGAATCCACTTCAAGTAAGTGGCTTTTTTTTTCTTTTTTTTTTTAAGAAGAAAGAAAAACTAAGAAGGTATTATACGGAGCAAAGTGTAAAATAGAAAAGAAATCCTAGAAAGAAAGAAAACGAAAGAAAAGATTAAAAAAGGAAATTCTTTATATATTTTTTGTTTTTTTTTTTCTTCGCTTAAAGTTTGCTTTGGCGGCTTAACATACAAGCCAATCGCATTAACAATAACGACAACATCAACAATAAAGTAGAGTTTTATTTAATTTGCATAATTTGTATTTGTTGTAGACTTTTTTTTTTTTTTTTTTTTCTTTTTTCATTTTTAGATGTCTTAACGCACTAACACATTTCTAATGAAAATGAGGAAAGGGAAGGGATACAGATGCAAAAAACCGATAATAATGATGCTACAGTAGTACGTACGTACGTAAAGGACAACACTGAACAATTATATACCAACAACCACTATATATATATATATATATATATATATATCTATGTATATGTATATATATGTATGTATAAGTATAATTAAAAGAGTGAACGCTTGACTGGTTACCTATTTGGATGACTGGTTAACAACCAGTTGGTTGTTGGTTGTTGCTAGCTTCTTATTGTTGCATATATATATATTTAGCTCGTTATCAGTGTAATTCACTGCATATTATTTTCAATCTTAAAAATATTTTCCTTTTTCTTTTCTTTTGCTACTTATTTTGCGATGCTATTATCTTGCATTTAGTAATTTTTAATTAAGTTTACATTTCATTTCTGATAACCATAACAATAATGATGTTCATAATGATCATTACATATATAGAATAGTATTGGGTTAACAAAAATGAGATTCGGAAAATTCGTTTAATAAGCGCCAACTGGGCGACACCTTTTCCGAATGTCATTCATAAGGAAAAGAAAAAGGCTCACCGTTAGCCTACAAACAAATGAAACCCTGCCACAATTCGATAAAAAAAAAAATAAAGGACTTCCTAAGACTATTAAGCAAGGCAGAAGAAGTTTTTTTTGTGCGGACCACGAAAAAATACACAATCTATGAAGGTCTAGCAGGTATGTGTTTTTTTTTTTTCCTATTTGTCGTTATAAAATTTATATTTTGTTACTCTTTATTCTCCTTTTTCAGGTGTTGTTCCGATGGTACTCCGCTGCACGCAATTTCTTGCCTTTCACTGGTCACATATGTATGTCCAGTAGTCTTTAATAAACATCCTATGCGTATGACTTTGCGATTTGTTGTACTCAACAGGACTTAATACCACAATGTTGATCACTTTTTATGCATAATCATTCTTGTTCTTGGAAAAACAAAAACAAAAGTACTTTGAACTCTTTCTATGGTACATTATTGCAAGTCCTCCTTCGTCATATTATGCTACAGGTTTTGATCATCATTTTCTTTCTCGCAATTATTCTTCACTTGTAGTGATGTTGGAAAGGCTTTCTTTACAAAATAATTTGCATTTTCTTAGCTATGGTAGCTTCGGTTAATGCAGTGGTTTCCAACCTTTTTCTACCGGCGTCCCCCTTTTTAAAAAAAAAATTAATGCGCCCCCCTTTAAAAAACAAATTGTTGCGTCCCGTTAATTTATCTAAAAATCAAATTTCATAAATATTTAACTAATATTATAATTTATTTAATGGGCTACAAAATATATATAATATATAATTGCTTCTGTTTACTGAAGTTTGGC
>KK502425.1:1083384-1155172 GCA_000688735.1 Glossina austeni | reverse complement strand
CTCTCTCTCTCTCTCTCTCTCTCTCTCTCTCTCTCTCTCTCTGTCTGTCTCTCTCGCTCTCTCTTTTTTTCGTTGTCGCGTTCGCCATGTAACAAACTGTCCAAATAAAATCGATGTCCACATGTAGTTGAACAAATACTTTCTTTCTGCCTATATTACGTGAACGTAACGTAAAATCATATGCTTAACATTTCGTTTGTATTAAAAAAAAATAAAAAAAAAATTCAATTGAAATGTATTACTAACTAATTGCTTGCCTTGAAGGTTTGTTATACATCGCTCATTAAGATGACGCCAGGAGTGCCATGTAATTTAAGGAGAAACGAGAAATGTGCGTACCACATGTGTCGGTGAAGTGCATGCTGAGGGGGGAAGGGGGGAAAAACAACCACTGATTGCTATTGCCATCTAGATGGGTCCATGAGTCTCCTGGGTAGGTCATAAGAGTGCAATGTGTTTTGAAACATTTTGCAGGTGTGTTGATCGGCTTCCTCAGTGCATGTTGGCTGCATCATAGGGCAAAAATATATTGCGCGCATTGGTTGTGCTTGTTCGGAACTGGCTTTCTTGTGAGGATTCCCCCAGACAGAAGTTCAGTTGGAAATTTAACGGTCACTAAATTTTATATTTAATCGGCAAGATATAGCTGCAGGTTCAACCATGAATGACCATGAATGGAATCACACCTTTCAATACAAGGTAGTTTTCCGTGATGATTGGTTGTCAGCTTAGAGAGAGGAAGAAGATGAACGTGATAACCAGGAATTTGCAGCAACGGCACACGGCGGATATTGTGTAATTTTAGAAAGTTTTTCCTTGAACTGAGGAGTGAAGCTTTTGTGATGAATGTACATAAGTAGCTCTAAGATGGCTACCGGAGTTCGCTGAACGATAAGAGAAATTAATTAATTATTATTATTATAAGCAATCCTTAATTATTAATATTTGCTGTGAATATGCTAAACAGTCTCTCCTGTCGGTCATTTTCTTTCATTCCGCGATTATGGGCTGTAATATCTGACAACTCATGATCGAGTGGATCTATTTTGTTCTTCGGTCATGTTTATGTTTGTGGTGAAATCGAAAACGAAAGTTTGATATTTAAATATATTCCGTATATGCCGCTAACAGTTTTCGATAGTGTTGGAAATTTCCTTTGCATGTTCCAATTCACCGAACAATCAGTTAGCAATAATTCCTACAATAGGCTTCAATGGGTGCTTGGTTGGACTAATGTGGCGTTAAAAGCATATCATCCATTTCCAATTCAAATTCTTTTTATTTAAAGTGTGCAAGAAGCGTGTGACGTAATGCATCGTGAAGTTGTGAACATATGATGCATGGTATGCGTAAACTTAATTCCATTACCCTACGTTTTAATATAAGCTTTATGCACAAAATCCAAGCACTTAATTACCTTTTGATGCTATTAGTAACCTTAAAATGTATACAACGAAGCAAAAATAGTTCACTGCTCGGCCTTTAAATATTTGTATTCCAATGCTAAATAATGAACACAGCAATGCTTGAAATCATTTTATGCAACTAGTCCTGTATCGATGTGCGTTCACTATCGGACACTCCATTAAGGTATCGCGACAAACTGCATCATCCAAATTACACCTGGATTGGATCGTAAGGTTACAATATTAAGCAATAACATCTTAACATTCTTTTCCGTCTATAAATTCAGTCCGATGTAGTTGAACACTTACTTCACTTTCGATTTTCATAAACGTAATCATTAGCATCTGCATTGTGTTGGTCGTTCTTGCTTAAATGATCCCACGATCAAAATTTAAGAGTATCTTCAAAAACATTATTAGCTAGGATTTCCTAATATTTGGCGATTTAAATATCAAATCATCGGAATTAATGTTGCGCAAGGACAAAATGATGCCATTGTTCCAAAGTTAGATCCGTGAAGTGGCAAAACTGTGGTCATTTTATCGAGAAAGAAAACACACACAATAATGCTAATGCTAGGGAAACCATAAAAGAATATCTATTTCATTAAAATAAATCGATGAAAGGAGAAAAGTTTCGTATCCACTGAAATTCGCAATTCTCAATAAAAATGGACCTGGAACGTTAGAATCCTTCATTCATTTTATACTTAAGGTTCCAGATTTTATATATATCCTCGCTGCCTTCCATTCACTATAGATTTCGCGAAAGCCAAAGGTTTATACGCAAAAAAGGACATCATGTGCAACGATTTCTCCCAAATGGTCAACAATTTATACAATGAAAGTAATGATATGTAACACACACACAATTTCGTAATGTATATGATTACTTATGTTCACTTGACGCGACATGTCAAGTAACGAAGTGCGCCCAGTACATTAAATACTTTCGCAGCCAAGATGACGTTTGCATACGTATGCAATTTGTCCCTCAATGATAAAAAGTTTCTATGCAAAATAAATGCAGCGAGGTATAAAAGATTCGGTCCCAACCGAAATTAATTTTCTTACTTGTTCTTCTTGATGCATGTTTTATTAGTTCATTTGTAGTTTAGAGATCATATTATAAACATTTTCATCAATTTTGTTCGTTTTGAGTAAATGGTTTTTTTTTTTTGAATTCAAAAAAACGTTGTTGTTGTGTGATTTTTTGTTTCGAGACTAGCATATAAAAATAATTCACAGCCCCACGTTATACATTCAGTTCTTGGGAATTATAAAAAATTTCTTTAGTTGCTCCGGAGAAAATTATGTCAATGCCTTCTCGTAATGGGTGGATCACTGGAGCCCGATTAGCATTGACAGCATTAGTCCGAATGCTTTTGAAGAGCGAATGCCCGGAAGCGGAATATTAATCAATCCCCCCCCACCAGCGGTTTAGTAATCAATTTATGCAATACGCATTAAAAAGGACTTTACCCGACCCGATGGCTGCCATTAAGCTGAACTCCTTCTTCTGTCTCCCACATTGGCATTCTAAGAGTGCGTGTTTGTATGTACTATGTACGTGTGTACGTGTCCATGCATTTATATATGCGTGGATGTTTTGTTGCTCCTTTTGTTGATGCTGCTATTGTTGCTACTGCTATTGTTCTTGCTGCTATTGTTGTTTTGCCGTTTCGCTATAGCGGTTGTTGCTGTAATTGTCATTAATATTGTGGCTATTTTTTATTACCTTTAACTTTTCTCTCTGTGGCCTCCTGTCCCCGCCGGTTGACGAATGCTTACGAATACCATGAAAAGGCCGCCCTTAACTATTCGCCAAGTTCTCTATTGCGCGAGCAGGATATCTTTTAACAAAAGGAGCGCCTCAGGCTAAATTTCAATAGCCTTTATGCTTTCTTATCGGAAACAAATAATCTAGAATGCATTTTGATCGTAATTAATAACGACAATGATTTTTTGGGTTTATTGTGCACTCAGAACGATATCAAATAAACACAGAAAGATGAAGCACACAAAAGGGGCACCCAAAGATATAGTACATCCTTTCCGATGTACTTTTTATATGAAATCTAGTTTAAAAGAGCAAACGATCCTATACCTTCCCATACAACCATTTTGCCCTTCACTGAAAGTTTAACGCAATCGACGTTCAAATGCGAATCAGTTTAGAACACAGCCCACGTACTACGACTTTACATATCGATAAAATTTTCTCCTTGTTAATGAGAGCGAACCCTTATGTCAGTGTAAAACTTTAAACGAAAAGAAGTCAAAGAAAAGATATAGTGCAGGTGCCACTTATCGTAATCGTATAATTTCTAATACCCAATCAGCAAACACACATCTACAGTGACTCGCCAGAAACTTCGGAAGCTTGGTTGGGAAGTTTTAATGCATCCGCCATACAGTCCGGACTTACCACGAAGCGATTATCATCTTTTTCTTGCATTGCAAAATTTCTTTAATGATAAAAAATTGGAATCTAGGGAGGATTGTGAAAATCGACTACTAGAGTTTTTTGCAAATAGAGACCAAACAGTGCATATTTGACCCAAATCGGACAATCCGAAGCATGTTAAATAAAGTCCTGAAGTTCATATAAAAATAATGGATTTCTTTTTCCCCAACCTATATGAAAAAAGATAAAAATGCATTAAATTTATTTCAATGGCGACAGGAATTTCTCTCGATTGAGGAACAATATCCACTCTATCCAATAACATTCGTAACAAGAAGTACCGACATTTTCTGCACAACATTCGCATACATATATAGTATGCTTGACAATTCCATTAGCTATAACTTATCCAGATTCCGCTGTTGCATATAGTTGCACAACAAAAAAAAAAAAAAATATTAAATTATCTACATTTCTTACAGGTCAGAAATTTTGCAAGACAGACTCTCTACAACTGACAGCAAGAGGTGTCTCTAGATTCATTCATAATAGCCACCAGAAGTTATAACACCGCATAAAACAAATCTTTCGTGCGGTGCACACAATTCAGACACACTTGCATTTAAATGGCAGCACCACCACAACTTTGACTTGGTTTTATTAGGACCTTAAATTTACTCCCCAACGTTTACTCATAACATATTTGCTTGCGTCTGTCTGTGCACGATAACAATCCACTGCACCAATTAACACCGCACTCAAATAATTATCAAATTTGATTACACGAAATCATACGAAATTTGTGTGTACTCTTCCCACCAATGCAAACGTCACGCACGAGTATCCTTGGCGCTTAGCAATATGGCATAAGAATAAAAAAAGCTCTTCACACCACAAACACTAATCTGTTAATACAAATTGACTAAACACCAGATAATATCTTCATAAGCAGCACCAACCCTACGCAGAAAACGGAGGAACGGAGTCCGATGAGAACGGTAAATGTCGGTGAATCCATGTCCCATGGGTGCGATAGATACAGAATCAAGAAGTAGGACAATCCCCATTCAAGGGGGGCCCTACTACCCTGAGGCACCAAAACGGAGGATAGGTGTGAACTATTTTCTCGCTTATTTGTATGCGCCGAGGCCTATCTAACACCTTTTAATTCCATAGTTCCCCATGAAACTTCGAGGTAAACGCAGCCACCATGGTATAGCCCGAGAACCCGTTACCCAGCATTCATTTAAGAAGGCATTCATCCCGGCAGTCAGATGGGTAATCCATCTTCATACCAGGAGCAATCCTACTTTTGGGCAACCTGACATCCGTGGACACCCATTAACTTCATGACTTATCGTTCTAATTGCGACCTCACTACATGCTATACAGCTTTAAGTGATCTGTTACTGTACGCAGCCAGAGCCAGTCTTCCCGTTGGACTTGATATACGTTTCGTAAGGCCATTCATTATGCTATCCTTTCTGGAGAAAACAATGGTTCCAAGGATGTCATCACACAGTACACACCTAACTCTACACACAGCCCTCTTAAACTTCGTTGACCATTAAAACTTGAGTGAGTTTAATGACCTCCATAAAAGAGAACCAAAGGGAGGAGCAAAATGCTCTCTTCTTCTTCTTGAAAAAAGAGCCCTCTTCCAATACACTTATTAGACTTCCAAGAAAAAATCTCGGAGTTGCCGGTTTATAGATAGCAAGCCTTAAACCGTTCTTTGCCGTTGACTGTGCAGCTCTCGAAGATGAGAACCATAAAAACAAGAGACACCGTTTGTAGGGAGCATCACAAAAAGTGAGGGTTTCCATCTGTCTATGATCACCCGTAGCATCGCACAGTTCCGCTCCCGCAGTAAACGCAACAGCGAGATCAGCAGGAGAATATGCAGGAACACCAAATCTTAGTATGTCGAGAGATACTACAACCATAACCGCTATCTTCTGTTAAAGAAAGCGAGAGATATTTCGTATTATATTAAATCAAAAGAATTACTTCACCACCACCTAAAATTACTACTCTTGTCATCACTCAAAACGACTATTGTCAATGTCGTCTACACTCTTGCTCCCAGCTGCCTCTTCTTGTAAGTTTGTCCATAACATAAGCAATTCTAGTGGTTTCCATTGCTACTGGTTGCACTTCTAGACGCAATAGACAGACTGGGAGACAAAGTTGCGGTTAACATATCATAACAACCATTTTCAGCATCATTAATCGCGCAGTGGCGCTCAGGGTCTCTGCACGTTGTTGTAAGTAAGGAGAGAGGATAACGAAACACCGGTTTGATCATAATTCTGCGGCATTCTATGATTAGTTCACACACGCAAACACTTATGCGTATTAATCCCACACAAACAGGCTTTCAACTTAGATCTCTCCCATGTATGTACATTTGCTCATTAATACTTACTCGCATAGTTCTCCTTATAATGGACAAGAACTCCTTTAATATATGGGGCTAAAGAGAAAATTCTGGGTGGAAGAAACGCCTATTGGGTTCTGTAAGCTATACCTAAGGAACAAGTCAAAGTAGCAGTGACTGCTGGTCCAACAATCTGAGTTCGCCTTGGAGTAAACCAGCTTCCATAATTTCCATAGGAACCTATAAACCAGCAGTGTTGTAGCACATAAAATACTTTTTTTGTAGTAGCAAAGCAGTAAAAAAAAATCGTTCGGGTATCGTTCGTTAAAGTCCATATATTCAAGAACCACAGCGCATGCACGGCCTTTATATTGGTTTTTCCTCTCTCCCATTATTACGCAAATTTTATCTACGGAGAGGATAGTCCCCAGGTGCACACGAATCGGCTGTGGATGCGCGCTTCAAATTAAAACACCTTCACCCAAAATGTTATGTAAGCGTCATGCGAAAAGCGTCACTCGAAATCGTCTCGGGAAAGGTGTTGAATTTTACTTCACTGCCATGCTTAAGACGGGCTACTGGAATTTCATAGACGAAAAGGGTTTTGAGTTTTTCACATTCCTGTTGCACGTTTATTCCTTCTTCTTCTTGTTCTATAAAAGGCAGAAAACGCAAAATAAACGATACGACCACAGCTTGAAATAGGAGCTTGAAAAGAAACGGTGAAAATGGGATGTAGAGTGCACGAGTGCGTCTCGCCTTCTTGCCTTCTTGCTTTAATTAGCAATGCAAACAAAAAACTTTTAAACGTTTGGTCAAGGATCACAAACCTCATATGGTATATGGAATATGGAATTCATCGATAATTTGCTAGTACTAGTAGTACTAATGGTAGTAGTGGTAGTAGTGGTTGTAGTGGTAGTAGTATTATTATTTCCTAAAAAACCAAGTCGTTCCTAATGTTCTGTAGGACCTGTTGCGGTGATTTTGGGAACGTATTAAAAAAAGTGCATGGCTTCAAGGAGACGAGACGAAATTCGATAAACAAACTAAACTAAAATTTAGAAAACGATATTAAATAATCTTTCATAATATAGAAGAAGAGAGGAAGGGGAAATGAAGGGAAGAAAAGCATGTCATGAACTTAATACGCATGAAGAGATACGGCGTTAAAATAATGAGGATTTTGACCAAAACAAAGACATTTTCTTATTAACAAAAAAAAAAAAAAAAACCAAAAATGTTTACATTAACTTATTGCAAATATTTGTCATGTTTCACAAGGGAATGTGATTTTGCAGACATTGCAAGTTCGTAAAAAATAAATGAAAATTGCCTGAGTTGGACTGCGTGCTGTTTTCAATGGAAGAAAAAACCAATTAATTTTTGGAAAAATTTACATTTGCTTTACCCTTTAAGCCATATACATATGAAAAATCTGTAAAAAGAACAACAACAACAACAACAACAAAGGCTCTTTTCTTTGTGATCGATTTCGATAATTATTTGATTTTATTTGAAAAGAAAACGATTTGAAGAGAAATGAAAGAAGAAAAAAAAAAAGAAAGAAAACTATTTCGTATTTCGATTTTTCGATTAATAAAAATCTTAGGCTATTTCGATTAAAGTATACATACATACATACATACATACATACATACATCAAACAAAGTGCATAAAACATGAGGTATTGTTTGCACAATTTTAACATGAACAACAAAGAGAAAAAGAAAGCTACAGTAGTAACGAGCAAGAGAATGAAATTAACATCAAGTCAAAAAAATACCCAAGGAATTGAAATAATTCAACAATAGCTTTAAGTAGGAAAATAAGTGAACACGACCGCAGTGTGCAATCTATGCGGTATTTATATATGAATAACTTTTTCGAAAATAATGGAAAATTTTCAAATTATTTTCTAAACTTAATACAACCGAATAACGTTTTATTTCTCTTAAAATGGCTTCTTAAGGGAAATTTTTCTGGAATACTACAAAAACCAATTATATGGTCGAACTAACCAACACTATAAGTTGTAAGCGTTCACTATCTATGCAGTGGAAGACAACGTGATCATAATATTCATTTATAAGCTTCACTCTAACAACAATTAGTTGTTTTAGTTGCGGTATTAGCTTTAGCATGGTTAGATTTAATGTTCTCGCTCCCCTGCCCAGCGATTCTATTATGGTATCGTTACACTGTTGTTTTGCTGTTTTCTCCTCTTATTTGCTCGATATTGTTACGTTCCCAAATTCATAGGAAGAGGGAAAAGTATTTTAGGGAAGAAAGTTTCTAATTTTCTTATTTATTTATTTATTTTTTTTTTTTTTGAACTAATTTTTAAGGAAGAAATTCCAAACAATTTAAAGTTAGAAAATCTTGGTTTTATCGGTTTTTCGTTTTTCGTTCAACTATTTTCTTCTTTTTATTATTATTACCATTATTGTTATTATTTTTAGCTTATTTATTATATACAAGAGTTTATGGGCAACGATTGCTTGTTAGTCTATGTTCCAAAGACGACGACATCAACAACCGTACATATGCTTAAAGCAGAAACTTTGAAATATATCAAGATTTTATTGTTTTGCGAAGAATTCTAAACTCTTTGACCACAATTTAAAAAACAAAAGTCGAAGTCAGACGATTGTCATTCCATCATCACTTTAAGGCGAATCGAAAGTAAATAGATTAACCCACTTCTGGCCCGTAATTGAGCAATCTTACAACAACAATATAGCAGATCCCAAATAACTGATCGAGATTCTCTATAGCACCCAGTCTTCATATGCTTTCGATAAACACAAGAGACCAGAGAAATTTTGAATACATTTTTGCTGCCCTTAACAAGTTTTCAAAAAATATATATGAAAATAAACGTATTTTGAATCCCTTCCAGAGCGCATTTGTGATCTTATGGCAATTATTTTTACCCTTGTTGGGTAAACACACATACAAAGAACAATTACGATTAGTTTAAAATTTTGAAATGTTTTTTGCGAGCGTTAGAATTTAAGCGACAGTCGGCGGACCGACGAATAGATGTTTCGAATACGTCGATTAAGAATCTTACATTTTTTCCCTGCATAATTACTCATATCGCTTCCATGTCCAATTTGTTATCGTGGATTCATATTTCATTCGATAGTACCCAGCAAACCAAAACAACAGTCGTTGGGAGCCAGAGTTGAACAGTGAAGGTGAGGTGGCTTTCGGAGTGCCGCTACTAAAGCTATTGCAACTCGCAAACAAAGAATCGAAATAAGATGAAATCCTGGCAGGCATTTTTAAGGATTTACACTTTTTGAAAATAATATGGATTTTTTATTAAACGTTAGTCTTGGAAATTATTAACCGATATGTTCAATTCCGGGTTTGACTATTGGCATAAATTCCATTGACAATCAGTTTTCTCTTTTTGATAGATACGATGTCATTTTCCGCATCCGATAACATAATGATTGATTGCTTTTGTTAAACCTTGTCCTTCCACGGACCATCCTTCTGGGATTTGCAAATACAAAATAGTCAGTGCAAGTCCAGTCTGGAGAACACAGTAATTTTGGTAGCATTTCGAGCTTCAATTCATGCAATTTTGCCATTATTGCCGTTGACATGTAGTGAATAAACACAATACGCACTTGGAAGAGAGTTTTCCCATTCCGAAATATTCATGCAAAGTAGTGACTACGCTGTCTTTTGACATCCTTAGAATGTCGGCTAAAGGTGCAAAACTTTACTTTTTGATTATTGGGAATAACTTTCTGGTGCAAAGCCCACTGTTGGGCATTCTTTGTGTTCAGTATCATCGGTGTTCACACGATCTCGTTGAAAATCATCCAGCCAACGACAAATTATTGTTTTCCACGGCGAACAGCTGCCATAAGGCTTTTCCAGCCAGTATTTGGTTTGACTCCCACTTCTTCTTATGAAAAAGTAATGTTTACAAGAATATATTAATTTTGTGCTGATATATGCCACACCCAGAGTGACTTGAGAAAGACGCACCTCTTATTATATCGCTCGATTCAGAATCACTTTCTGGATCTATTTAGACTTAACTGTGTGTCTGTCTGTCTGGCCGTCCTGTATTCTTATGTTCAACCTATAGGTCGCATTTTTTGGAATATTTTGATGAAATTTCGTACACCGAACCCTATTGACAGTGGGTCGGATCGGATCACTTTTTCCGCTACTGTCCATGTAACGCATCATTTTGAAGAGAACTTAGTCTTTGTGTTTATGTTGAAAATAAAATCATTAAACTCCTGTAATTTTCAAAGACGCAGTTAGAGACTTGGAGACTTGGTTCTTAACTTAATATGGGTCGTGGCTAGCAACAGCTTCTATATGTCAGTTAGTTTGTGATTTATTTACCCATATAAAGCATAGGCAACTTCAAGTCAAAACACAGTAACATATAAGTTTTACAAGCCATTTTTGGAATTAACTCAACAAAATTTGACGAGTTTATATAAACCGACGTAAACTCTCCACGACAAGGCCAAAAACCACATATAATGCAATGCTCCCAAATTTAACAATATATTCGTTCTGATGTCATCAACAACACGATTTGTGTTGACGCAAAGCAAATATTTGTGTCCGAATTTCAGTCGCTCTAACTATATCCACAGCACAGATTAAAGCCTACCGTGCGATGCTTTGGCAGAATTTGTCTTGTGCGCTGCTCTTTCACATACACTGGAAAAAAATTTCATACAAATGTTCCATGAGTGCGCACGTGGGCACAAATGTGTCCAAGCGCTAAAGGAAAGAAAAGTCAGAGTTTATAAAAATCGATTTTCTCTAAATATATCATCTAATGAAATTTCCCCGCATTAGCATAGTACGCGTACATTCTCAGTCAATTATTCATTAAATTATTCAATTCCAATACTAACATATTTCTATATATTCCCGGTACAATGTAAGCCTTCAAGTAGCAAAGCGTAATTTAAGTACTTTACGTTCATTTACCAAAGATTACAAAAAGTATATATATATATATATACGGGTATAAACATGCATCTATATAGGGAATTATATATTTTAGAAGGTCTGCCCTCGCATAAAACTATTTTCACAAACAAAAGCTTTGAGCGTTAAATGAACATTTTTCTGACAGGTGGTATGGAAAATTCTAATCAAAGTTAACTAAATGCTCAACATATATATAGTTGAAGCTAACAATACAACCCACTTACACACGCACGCATATCAACAAACTATGCTATGCTATGTTAGAATTAAAGCAAGTGCTAGAGTTTGGGAGTCAGACACTTGTTTTACCAACCAAACAACTAACCATTAACACTTGTTTCTGTCATATGAACATGAAAGCGGATATGCTGAATACTTCTTTTTTTTTCTCTCTCTCCCTCCCTTTTTTTTTTTTTTTTTTTTTTTGTTTTGATGATACTAAAACAATTTTTTGCTTGGCGTATGCTAAAGAAACTTTTTGACGTGTTATTCTTGGCTATAACATTACTGGTTGCTTCATTTTTTTTTTTTCTTTACTTTTTATTTTACTGTTTCGCCATGCAATTTATTCATATTTTGTATATTTTGTTAAATTGAGGTGAACGAATAAGTTGGACGAATTAGACGAGTATTTGTGTGTAACACTTATAGTCTTAAAAAAAAAAGAAAAGAAAAAAAAACAAGCAAATGCAGTTAAATATCTGCAAGGATAGCGGGCGGCAATGGAATGGGTTACCGAGTGCTACCGTGGTATGCATTTAAGCGGCGTGTTAGTTAGCAAAATCAGCTGGAGGTGGTGTACTTTGCTGTTACAAGTGCTGTTGTAAACAAGGCCCGGAATAATTTTCTTCAAAGAAATATTCGCCTGTCACCATCAACACACAGACAGAACGTCATGATGCGAAACATGGAGCAATCGGAAATACGTCATCATCGTCGACACTTGCTACTTCTTACTTCAAGTGCAACACTAAGAACGTTTAACAGAAATTCTACAATAGCCTGCCGATGTTTATATGTTTATGTTCAAGTGGAACGGCGAAGACAACAAAAACTAAAACCGAAAAATATCTTACAAAAAAGATACGCCTGCGTATGTATATAGATTAAGGCATGTTTTCCTAATTACTTTTTATGTTAAACGAATCGGTAATCAACAATAAACAGCAATTTTCGAGAAGAAAAAAATACAGTGAAACACCGGATAACCTAACTAACTAACTATGTCTTTGAATTTATTTCGCCAACGAAATCAATCTTACTTTTTGAGATTAATTCAAATCCAATTAATTCTGTGCGAAATGTGAATGTGAATGTAGAAGAATGCTACTGCTAACCTTTTCCCTACTCTCTCTCTCTCTCTATTTATGCCAGAAACAATTTGACAATAGAATAAGAGTGACAGAAGAAGGAGGGAAGAATAAGATTAGAAGGGGGGAGGGGGATTAAGACAATAACAAAGATGAAGGGAGAAGCAGGAAATAGGAAGAAATGGGGAAAAGTGAAATTTACTGGATATCAAAACCGACCATTGGGACATGATGGAGTAGCATCATCGTAAGCTTCTAAGAAATGTTCGATTGGCTTCGTCAGCGGATTTCTTTCAATCAAACAACAAAAGTAAAGAATGACGAAAATGCAATTGTTAGCGAACTTAATCGTCTTGTCCATTGGCACTTCGCATTGTTTTATCATATTCGCTAATAGGTGTCGCTTATCAAAATAAATG
The DNA here is from genome assembly GCA_000688735.1 of Glossina austeni. Classification (NCBI taxonomy): domain Eukaryota; kingdom Metazoa; phylum Arthropoda; class Insecta; order Diptera; family Glossinidae; genus Glossina; species Glossina austeni. Next base: position 1,142,264 of record KK502425.1, on the reverse strand, counting down.
CCAGAATCTATTATATACATTAACGTATATATGTAAATGCATATACGGATAGAGTAAATTTGTAGCGTGCAATATGACTAGAAATATAGGTTTCTATCGGTTCGTGCTTCTGTAATTTTTGTATATATATATGTAATATAAAAATGTTTGTAAAATAATAATGCGTAGCACTGCGACAGGAAAAAATTTTCATAAACAAATTTCTCATACAACACAAATGAAACAGTATTGGGATAGGTGTGGCCATAATTACGAATTCTCCAACTCTCAGGTGTCTAATTAAAAGATAGAATAAAATTTTCTTGCTTTACAACATATGCTGCTCCTATTGCTGGTTATCTATTTCGATTTTTAGGATTTTTAGGAAAAAAGACTACACACTGGTTTACCTTATAAGTAGTAATAAATCGAAAACGTGAGTGATATGAAGATTTGATCACTTTTAACCCCTTTTTAGTAGGGTTTCCATAAAAGAAATTTAGGAAATTTCGCCCGTCCATCTTTCATAATTGATGAGTAATGAGTAAGACCTTAGCGAGACGAAGATGCTTTCAGCTTATACTTTACACAGCGGACGTGTCCTTTGGCGGATTTGGGCTTTTTTCAATGCCAATATTGCTCAGAAGAATTTCCAATGCTTGTGGCAAACTGGAAGTTGATATCTTGATTTTTCCAATCTCCAAGGAGAATGCGAATGACATTCACACGCATCATATAGACGGACAGACATGGTTAGATCAATTCAGAATTTAATGCTAATATATTATTGGTTTTCCGAAAATTCCCTTTTGGAGATTGCAAACATTATGACAAAATGAGAATACCCATGTCGTTCGATAAGTGGCTATAAAAATGGATTTTTTATTTAAAATTTGTTTCAAGATTTCAAATGAATTATAATTAAAAACGAGAGCGAACAAAACATCTGGATCTTAAATAAACATTATATGTGTAATGTTACCTCTTCAGCATATGTGTGCATATGCATATATGTGTGCGTTTGCTTTACTCCTGTGTAATAGCGAGCGCTCTTATATGCCAATGCATGGGAGAACGACTGTGGACATAAACAGAATAACGGGGGAAAAAAAAAAAACAAAAAAAAGGACAAAGAGCAAAACCACAAAATAGCAAATAATAAAGACTGCACCAGTAACCGCCGAAACCACTAGGCCAGCATTGCCACACCAACATCGCCAACCGCTAACCTTTATGTTTCTCATAAAAATCAAATAAAGCAATAAAACTTAAATCCCAGCAACAACAAAGTGGAGTAAGGCAATGCAAGCGTGAGAATAGAGGTTTTTATACGCTGCACATACATTATACGGTTAACGACCGAACGAACGTTGACGACGACCACATGCAAATATTTGTAAAGTATTTTATTTGTTGGTTTTGTAATTTCATATTTATCATAATTCGTTTGGTAAATACAGACAACCGCACACGCGAAAGCTCGCCGGCACACATACACCCACATACCATATATAAATGCATGCGTTCGCATCGCACACGTTCACATACACACATAAACACACACACACACACACGCGCGCACACACACATATTCACGCGTAACTATTAAAGTATATATATATATATATATATATAGATATGTAAATATATATATATGTACTTATCCTATATTCATGTAGGTATGTGTAGCATATGACAAATGTATACCAGCATTTGAACGCAAAATACATACATACATACATACATGCATACATATCTACGCAAAAAACACGCATGTACAAGCAAATGCCTCTGCGGTCATTAAAGCATAAAAATGTATTTATATTTATTTATTAATAAGCGCACACCGACTTGTGTACAGAAAATTATTTAATGCTCACTCAACGAATTAACGCTTTACAAAAATTTCCTTTCTCTCAGCCTTACTAAATGACTTTTCATATGCAATGCATATGTATTGTTGGGTGAATTTATTGGGTAACATGAATTAATACTGATCGTGTCACAATATTGTACGAACACGTACGCTGTTAAAATGTGTACCCATTTCGTATTTTCTCCGTCGAAATAATTGGCATTTTTGCCAATCAATGAAACGAGCCATTCTTTAGTATAGTCTCCGTATTTGGAATTGATCGATAGACATAAATGATAATCATAAGGTGTCGTATCTACCGAATCTTATCGGATTTCGTTGATCTGTGGACAACACATTTTCCCGGCCACTCGATGAAAAGCATAGGGGATTTTAATGAGCTGTGATGAAAATCACAAAAAAAAATATTATATATTGACGATGTCAGACTGAATGTCAGGTCAAACCTTATATACACACAAACCTAAAATAAGAAAATATGAAACGTAAGAAATTAATTCAATGAATGTTTATGTGCAGTAACAAATTCATGTGCAGTACAATATTTTGCGATATTAAATCCTTTCAATTTTCTCTATATGGCAAACAGTAACGTATCCGTGAAACGGTGGGTGTATCAACCGCAGATCATACTATTTTGTTTTCTTTTTTTTTTTTCCCCCTTATAATACACGTAGCTGCACTTTATTTATATCATCATAGCCATTGTACATTGGAGTACGTGTCTGCAATTTAAACGCATCTCAGCATGGATTTACAAAAAAAAAAAAAAAAAAAAAAAAAAAAAAAAAAAAAAAAAAAAAAAAAAAATTGTCCGCAGTTATATTCCGTATGGATAACAAACAATGCAAAGATTTTGACGGATATGTTAAGCAAATTTTAAATATAATTATTGTTGTTGNAAAAAAAAAAAACTGAAAAAAAAAAATAAATAAATAAATAAAATTGTCCGCAGTTATATTCCGTATGGATAACAAACAATGCAAAGATTTTGACGGATATGTTAAGCAAATTTTAAATATAATTATTGTTGTTGCTGTAATTATTCAATTAATAACAGGATGAAAAGGCATTAAGGTGCAGCCTGACATTTCCTGTCAATTCGAAGCGAAAAACAAAAAAAAAACTTCATTGCACTACAAAAACGATATCATGTAGCGATCTTTACTATAAAAATGAATTTGACACCAACGATAACAAGGAGGAAAGAAAAAAGGCAACACATAGAACCAATTAAAAGAGCACATGACGAACTATCAGAAATAAATTGCCCATCAAAGAGTATCAGTAGACAGACCATTTCCGACCCGAAAAACCTTTTTCTAACGAAATTCTGCTTCATCGGCATTGCTGGAAATAATTCGTTTCCGAGTTGATTGAATGAATCTCTCCAACCTATTGCTACGAAAATGCCACATTTTTGGATAATTGGAGTTTTCATAAAAATTGATCGATTTTCTAAGAAAGCAAATTCTGAAGAGAAGAAAGAAAAAACTAAGCACACATTCATAACGCGCTACCTAAGTCATGCAGTCGGCGACTGGCGAAAAAATGATTAATTGTTGGCAGAAAATCTAACGGGAAAATCAATTAACGCATTAAAAATGTCGCGTTGAATTTAGGTAAAGTAAATAAGCAGAATATTTGCAAAGGGCAAAATCAGTCGAGGAATTCAAGTCAAAAGAGTTGAATTGCAACATTCGAACGAACAATACTAGAACGAGAGTTAAAGCGTTGTAAGCATGAGCTCCTGCAAACAATTTGTAACTAGAGCTCCCAAGAATTGTAAATGAAACTTCATCCGAAATATCACAATTCACCGAAGTTGAGTAAAATAACGAAAGACGTGTTACGTTACAGTATTTACAATACTGCGTTTGCGTTAGTGTAGTACTCGAGTTTGTATAAACATTTCTGATTCAAGTTTTTCGATATTTTCGTGTTGCAGCAAAATTGCTGAAAATATTGAGAAAAATCCACGTTGATGCTGTTCTCTTCAAAGAGCAGAAATATGAAAGACTGAAAATGCATTCAAGGCAAAGTAAACGTAAAAAAAATTTATCGAAAGGATATCATATGCAGTTTGATGATTCCATTCGTTGAGGCATAAGCAAAACAAACGACATTCTGTTTGTTGTTCAGTGAGTCAGAAATCTTTTCCATAAATTCATTCATTTAGCTCTTTGCCAAAAATCTAATTTATATCACTGAAGGAGCAGCATATATATTTTTATTTATTTATTTATTAGGGCCCTACTAACAAGCAGATTGCTTAGTACTAGTAAGTTAGAGTGACGTGATTACAATGTACGAGCATACAAAAAAAAAAAAAAAAAAAAAAAAAAAAAAAAAAAAAAAAAAAAAAAAAAAAAAGAGTATGTATATGGTGGTTAAGGTAATACGTATTAAATAAATTACGCATATATATGTATAGTAGTAGTAGTACAAGTATGATATACATAGTAGTAGTAACGAGCACTGTACAGTCATACCCCCATCCCTGTTCGGAAATTTAGTAACTGAAATTTCAATCCACTGCAAAATGCAAGCGGATTTGTTTACGAAATCTCACAGTGTCGGCGATATTGTGGATGCAGCTTGGTAGTGAGTTCCAGAGTCGGATGGCGTATATAAAAAAGTAATGGTCAGACATGGACAATTTATGCTGCAATTGTATGATATGCTTTCGTCTGCGCGATTGGATGAATTTGATTTTTTTATATAAGTAGTCTGACTCTTTGTATGCGATAATTTTGTGTAGTAGGCACAAAGTACGACACTTTAGAAGATCATCAAGAGACATGCCGTACAACCTGTTTTTAAAGGCTGATAATCGATCATACCTCTTGAGACAATAAACATACCTAATGATGGTGTTGAAGATTTTGTTTAGCCTAACTTTGGACTGTCGCTCACTATTGACAAATAATTCGCAGCCGTATAGAAGAGTTGGCATGAGGTACGTTTTGGCCAAGAGTACCCTTACTCTCAGCGGTGTTAATCGCTGACTCGGCCATAAGGTACGTAGCAGGCCGTAGACCTTGCCCACACAAGAAACTATATGATTGTTCCAGGAGAGATTGCTATTAAAAAATATTCCCAGATTTTTGGCTTGGTTTACTACTTCGATATCCGATTGATTAAATCTAATATTTATATTAGTATCAACTGCGTAGTTGCGCTTATGAATAAATACACATTTGGACTTATGTAGATTTATAGTTAAGCCATTGATCTGAGCCCAGCAATGTATGCTAGACAGGTCAGCATTGACTTTCATGATACATTGACTAAACTCCCCAGGATTACAACTGTTATACACTTGTATATCGTCAGCATACATATGAATTTTGCACCATTTAAGATCCTTGGATCAAGCAGCAGCCTATTTGTCAAAAAAAATGCCCAAAGATCTTCTCTTTAAATGCGTATTTGCGTCTTTCCTTTTCTTTCAAACTGAGAGTACGAAACTCTTTTAATAGAATCCTCTGTGAACGACTTTATATATTACACTATAAGCTGTGAAAGTTAATGGAAATGTATGTTCTACTCTTAAAAATAACTATTGCCGTTCGGATTATAATCGGGAATGAGAAAAACACTTGAAACTTGTAATTTCTATATAACTTGAAAGTTATAACAGCATATGGATTTCATTTAGAATTTTTGAAAAATCACTTTACAGACAAATTATTTAGAGGGACTTGTATTTAACAAAGTTTCAAAGGTTTTTTTTCCAACTGTGCTGGTTGCATATCATGATTCAACTGCGTTTGGCTTCAGCAAGTCCTCTGCTTACAAATCTCTCGAAAATCTCTCTTGATCATCAATATCTTACTTAATTCTGACTTTTTTTTTTATTAATCACACCTTACACATATGGACTTTCCTACGAATTCTTTTTAATCTTTTCGTCAATCGTCTGCAGCATGTGGAGTCTTAACCTTAGGACACTAACGGGCAGAAGCATCGTAAAGCTGCATCCGCTTGCAATATATTAAGGAAGTGCTTTTTATGCAACGTCAGGTAGTCTTGTTTAGATTTAATTTTTATTAAGTGATTGCACCGAATTCGATTCGAACTTTAGCTTCGTCACTGCAAACTCATCGTTAAAAACGGGACGAATCTTATATGGAGAAAACTTAAACATATTCGTAGCCTAGCGCGATGTTAAACCTATAAAATTATTTCTGTTTTCATCTTTTACACACCTTCCTGAATAAGCCCAAGCTAGTTTTATTACCTGTGCAACTAAATTTCCGGATTTCTTTCATCAATGAAAAATTTTGTTTATTTAAAGTATTGTCCGTTTATCTCATTCTTTAGGCAGAAAACGAAACGTTTTAAGGTCGTGCATAAAAGATCCATTTTCTGCAAATCGTCATCAGAATGGAGATGTAATGGAGGCCAAAGGTTGTTCAGAAAGAGTAATGCGTGCTTATAACAGCGGAATCGATAGCGCATTCCAATTTAATCCCGCTAACGTTTAAAATGGATCGCCGAACATATTGATCTTTCTTATTGGTGTTTATGTTTCGCTTAAGCGGCATCGCGGTTATTTGGCCAATTGATCTCGTAGCGCATGCATTGTTCATGGCCCGTAACGATTCAGCAGCACTATCCTTCAAATTAAGCAAAAAGAACCACCTTTTCCGCAAATGCTTTATTACTTCGAGCAGAACTCGAAATCTTCGTTGCTTGAAACGAGATTCTTGCGTTGCAAGATGTGTTGATATTGTGGTAGATTGTTGTCACTAAATGCCGAAGCTCTAAAAGAGCCAAAACCTCGGACATGTGTGCTTATTGCATGTATCGTTAGTGCCAGCTATGAGCCAAAACCACCTAATAAAAGAGATTTGCAAAAATCTCTCTGCACGGTTCTAATTTTTTTGATCAGGAAACGCTGTATTTTGCAGTAACGAATTGCATATGTGTGCTGCTCGCGATTGCTGACTGAAATGGTACGGTGGCAATTGAAGCCGGACTCTCGGCAATACTCGGACAGGTCTAGGGGACGCAGCATGCCGGGAACCGACCTAGGTTCTAGTACACTACTGATTATATTGCCTTGCCAGCCGTTTCATAGCCCCTTATGTGGATGTAATTTCACTGCCTCCTTGCTCGCAATCTCTTCTTAATTCTCTGCAACTCTGACGTTTTTGCCCATTACTCATAAACTATAGCAGATAAATGCACAAAGATATGAACGCTTATTCTGTGGGCGATGCTGTAGCATTTGTCTAAAAGAAATGAAGAAAGTTGACCACGCCTACTCAATATTATAGCGCATCAAAATGTAATTGTTTTTTCAATATCTTTATAACGCGCAGAAACAAGCTTCAAAAACCCTATAAAGCATAGAAATTCGTGGCCAGTTTCAAATTTGGACCTGTCCATCTGTCTGTTTGCGCAACCTTCGTTAACGCAAATGAAGATATCGGCCACAAATTTGCAAAAGAATTTGGAATTGACCTAAACTTTTCAAAAGACATGCCGGCATGTTCGCTTGTCGTTTTCACTCATCACGCAGCAAAACGAACCAGAGACAACACTTTGGAGCTTTTGAAAAAACATTTTTATTCAATAAGTCTTTTTCAGGTCGTTTAGTTGTATAAAATTATAACTCCTTTCGTTACAAAATTTGTTGTTATTATAATTTATTTAGAACAAAGAAATAAATTCTAAGACTAAAAGCAAGATGAGAACTAGCAACTAACACAGTTACTTGTTTATTTTTCTTTCTTTTTTTTATGTGCGATCAGAACTCAGTTAATTTATACGTGCAGGAGTCCGTTGTTTCTCTTTGTAGAGTTTTAGGTAATTAATATTTTTTTTTTTTTTTTTTTTTTTTTTTTTAGTTGTTGAGTAAAGTTGGACTCTTATCGAAGTCCATTAAAGCACCACATATGTCATACCTGAACTAGCTTTGAACCCTAAAAAATCATTATGCCTCGAAAATGAATTGTTGTTAACTATTATCGGCTGCCAAGCTTATGCATGTTTGCGATGGCTTAGGGCTTCATTTGCAATTTGGTCCTGTACCGGTTGTGGGTGTGGCTCTGTGCTAATTGTGTACATGCTTTTTCCTTTTTATTTTTTTCATTGTACTTCTACTAAGTTTTAATAATAATTAATTTAAGATTTACTTTATGAGTCATTTGAAGTCGACTGTCATCTGTTTTTAGTTGAGTTCCTGTATAAGGAACTACATAAATACATAAAAAATTTCTTTCAAAACTACTTTCACTGAAATTCACTGAAGCATTTAACGAACAAAAAATGTTGGGATTTAGACCTACCTCTTGACTTGCTTCCTACATTTACGTTTATATGTACAACATTATTTTATGTACAGCATAGTGCACATGAATTTAAAAATACAAAGTTTTACATGCTTGCCCTCCGTAAATGTTTAATACGGTGCAACATCACATCAAGAAACCTTTAATAGGATTATTGTCTACACAACTACTGTGAGTCAGTAGTCAAATGACCGCGAACTGCGCTAACAGCTCTAATACTGTTATTGATAACAGAAACGTCAAAAGTCCCTCAGATTTCACCAGCTGTAATGTTGAACAAAACGTTCTGTGATGTCTTATTATTTAGTTCTCCCTGCTTTGGACGGAATGCAATTCATTTACATTCTTATTGTTTTCTTCTTTATAAAGTCTTCTCTCTCTCTTGATTATTTCCATTTCTTTTTATATATTTCAAGTTCACGTTTCATTAATTGCATCTCTCCGTCAACGAACTGGAGCTCCCTTACAGCAGAAAATTGCGCCATGTCGATGCTTTCGTATTTCAATCAAAAGGAAGAAGAAACATGTTTTATTATAACTAAAGTGTACACACAATTCATGTAGTTGCACATACAGGTGTGAAGTTTGTGTTCTCAGTTCTAGTGTCTAACAGTACGTCTTTATTACGATCGTCGTGTGCATCAACAGTTAACTTAATACGCAATTTCTGATATTTACTAAACTGCTTTTTTTTAGTAATAAGTTCATAAAAGACTTTCTTTCGTATAAATCTAAATTATTGTCTCTCTTCTTCTTGTTATTTTGCAGCTATTAGTTTATCAAATAACAATTTATACTTTCTCTTCTAGTTGTTCTAGTTGTTTCGAATCCACTTTTTAAAAATATAAATTATATTCGTCTTCTTCTTCTTCTTCTGCTATAGATTTTATGCAACCAAATCATCTCAATTAATTTCATAATAATTTCAGTTGAAAACCAAATGCGCTTCCTTTTGCTTATTGTTGGCAATTCTTTTTCCCTTTTTTTTTTTATGTCTATAGGACGGTATATGCTTTTCGTTTTGTAATCAATTGTTGTTGTAGTTGGTAGCTTTGCTTTTCAATTTCAATTCTCTTTTGCTTCTCTTTATTATTTGCGATCCTTTCTGTATACAACGATGCATATATATATATATTTCTAATGTAGAGGAAAAAATCAAGAACGATTGATTTCATTAAAAATTTGTCAATATTTCATTACTATACTATCAGTTGAATATTATATATATACATATATGTATATATATTAAAAAAACTTAGCACAACCTATAAATCGACAACTTCTTATTTGCTTTTGATTTTGAGTGCTCGGCATAGTTTAATTCGATATTTTTAGGATGTAATAATTTTTTATTTAAATATCGTTAGTTTTTCGTCTTCCTTCGATTTATTGAATCAATTTTCACTGTCGATATTGACGGTTGTGCTTAGACTAAACACTTGCATTACTTTATTACATACATTCACACACAGACATTCCCCTTTCAGGGCTGCCAGGTTTGTTAATTCGAGACTTATACAGTATTAAACTCCAAATACTGTGAGCAGTGTGCAGGTTGACAAACTTCGTTTAGCTTCCGATGAAGAAAATAAAGAAATAAATGAATGGAAGAATTGAAAACTACTGTTGCGAGACTTGAAATAATATGCAATAATTCAATAAATAAAATATATATATATATGTAAATATATTAGTATTTACGAAATCGTATGCTATATAAAGCGGAAAACACTATACTGATGTTATGCGTTATGCGTGGCTCACAAACTGTCAAATTAAAGTTGGTGGTGTGTATGTAAATGTAGATGATCATATAGCTTGCGTTGCTTTAAGCGTGAAGGAAAATTTTTTAAAAACTCTTCAAGTGCTTCTACGTGCTTTGTTTTTGCAAGAAAAAAACAGTGATGTATTTAGCAAAATAAAATCGAATCATACGGTTCATGTTTCTAGTACAATATGAGTGTAAAATGATTATTTACGTTTTTATTTACAAAAAAAAGAAAAAGTTATACAAAAGTATATTGCTATCGCTTAATTAACTGTATTTTACTTCAAGAAAATCATTATCCAAACAAATTTCTTGCTTTATTAATTTTGTTAAACAAACGCTAGTCATACGATTTTGCTTTAGCAATGCACGCAAGCTATGTATTCAACTGATTTTGCGTTATGCCTTTTGCGTGACGCACCACCACAACATTGTGTTTTCCCCTTAATACGGCGATTATCTGAATCCCTATACTGATCTTGACCATAGAGTTCTACAAGGAACATTTAGGTTAATTCAATGAACGCAATAGGATGTGCGTAGATTCGTGCATTTATGTCTGGCCCAATGTGACAGTCAGTGAGCGTAACTTCTGGGGAAGGCATATCATTATCTTCGTGCTGCCTTTTGGCAAAGCAGGCCACCTCCAGAACTCTCAAAGATAGACACGGCACATTTGGCCGATATGCGAGGAGAGTAGCTAGCTCCATACAACGACCTCTGCGGGAGCTGTCAGTGTCATGATGAGACAGACAGACGTATCCAGCGAACTACTCCCATTTTTATCCCATCGTTATCACAGGGACAAGGCGAGCTGTCTTAAAAGTTCAAAAGAACTTCTTCAGACTAACGTAAGAGACATCATCAAATTTATTAAACTTTTCAGGTGGGCATTGTAATGTACCTCGCGGCATAACCACGGTTAGCTAGTTCGCGGTTAAGATGGCACCGTCTTTTCAGCCGCCCTATGAAAATAGGTTGCTTCTGATAGATATCCTAACTGTCACTTGAGAAACGTAGTTTCACGCTTGGTGTTTCCTTCTTAATTAAGTTAACTAACGGTACCATCGATTCGTCCACATTACTGTAATGTCCCTAATGGCTGCTCTAGACACTTTATTTCCATTAACCCTAGTCAATGTAAATATAATTATGAGCTGTTTAATCCGTTCAGGCTTGTTCGCAGGATCCTAAACGATGTCCATCACATAACCTCAATATCGGACTCTTCAAAGTCCATCTAAACAGCTATGCTTAAAACGACCGATTTGCTTATGTTGTATTTAAACAATCTTAACATCTGACAATGATTCGGAAATTAACGGGTGTTGTTCACTGTTATCGGTTGCAAAGCTTTAGCATATTTGCAATGGTTCAGAAGTGCACTTGCAACTTGGATCTGTACCGGCTGTGGGTGCCGCTCTGTGCTAGTTGTGTACATGCTTTTTTTCTGCTTTTTTTTTTTTTTTCTTATCTCTTTATACATGAATTATATATATATTTAATCTTTTTTTTTTTTTTTTCTTTACTTCTCCTCATATACTTTATACTAGTTTTTAATAATAATTAGCATAAAATTTACTTCTAAGAGTCAACTGAATTCGGCTATTCATTCATTTTAGCTGACTTTCATGTAAATAGAGAAACGTTACTACGAAAAGAATTTCTAACCGCGCTCTGCATCATACAGGATAAAGTTGCTTAAAGTCTAAAGTAAAGTGACCACCAAGGTCTCGTTCGCAAATGTATCAGCACCTGATGCCGATAAACGAACAAGTGGCATAACAAAGGTAATATACTCTCCATGGAAAAGCTCAAAAAAAAAAAAAAGAAAAGAAAAAAATTATTTTTTTTTTCTTTTTTTTTTCTGTTAGTATTTATTTTATGTATAAGCATATCAGAGTATTTACTTTGGAATTTCGTAAACATTTCCATAAGCAAATAAAGTTTCCATTTCTGTAACGCGTACCTACACACTGTGTACAATAAATGCTAAACCGCTTTCATTACCTATAGAGAAGTCGTACAAATGATAACGATGATGTTACCGTGTATGACGTTTTTTTTTTTTTTTTTTTTTTTTTTTTTTTTTGAAAAGAGAAGAAAATGTGATTAATATAACAGTAAATGGAGAGAAGAAAACCGTTCAATTTATAATATTATGTGAAGAAAAGACAGGGAAACATATCGAGTTTTTCACGAGTTTGTAATGATTTGATAAAGCGAGCGACAAAAATTTCAAAATGTATTTCACATCTTCGCATATAGTCAAGCGTCACTTAACAATCGCTTTAATGGAATTTTCATGTATCTATTAATTAATAAAACTTCAACTGATGAATGACTGTTGTCCCGTTGTCCTGTGTTTCGTCTTCTTTATTAACCTTAAAAAGTACCTCGTTTCGTTATGAGCGTATAACTTAAGTTTCTATAATCATGAGTCCAAATGATTATTCTAAACAAGGTCAACGCAAGAAAATAAAGTACATTTATTTGGATGGAGATCAACAGACAACACCAAGTAAAATCACTTTATCAAAATGTAAATAATATGAAAAATAAGTTTATGATAAAGGGAAAGGTGCGGTGGCGATATTATATTCACTCAGTTATTCTCATTTGTTCGTTCATCTTTGCAGTGGGCACCCATAAAAGTTAACCAGACAATAGAGTTTAGTTACACCTAATATACTCACTCACCGACATTGTTAACGCGGCTGGCAGTTAACGTTGAAACTTACTGAAGAAAAATTGTGAAAAACCAAAACTAAAATAGAATAACTTTTTTATATAAAAAAAAAAAAAAAAAAATTAAAAAAACAATTTTTTGATTATCATTATTGCTATGAAAAACTAAAATCTTGTGTTTTAAATCGTATTAAAGTTAAAGTGTTACAGAGCTAAACCAATTTTTTGAAAGAAAATTTGAAAAAAAAAAAAGAACTCCAACAGAAAGCATAAAAAAATTGTACAAAATTCAATTACGCGATAGAAGACAGAAATTTAAATATATATAAAAATATTATATATATATATATATATATATATATATATGTGTGTATATGTACAAAGGGTGAGAATATCGAGAATAAAACTTAGATTTTCTTTTTTGTCATCACCATCATGGGTCAAGAGGATCAAGAAGTTTTAATTCGTGCCAGTAAGCGGACAACAACATCAACGGAAAGTTTAAATGCACCCGTAAGTATAATGCAGCGCTGTGCCCGAAACAATGCCCTGACATATACAACATATAACTTAAATAACAATAAAACCCCGAATATATGCCAATGTGTGTATGCATGCAGGGAACCTCAAAACTCTTCTTGCTTTTTCGGAGCATGCAAGCGTGTATGTGAACATGCCATTCAAAAAACCAAAATTTAACCAATACAAAGAATGCATTTTTATCCTGGTGTGCGGAATATTTTAAAAAAACATAAGAATTGCAAAAAGACAAAAAGAAGAAACCAAAGGATAATACAATAGTTATTCATTCTGATTGCAAAAGCAATAGCAACAACAAACCGCATACATGCATACAACAGAGCTATTTCACATACCGTACCAGCCATCACATGTTGAAACAGCAACTCACTTACAATGTATGCACGAACGTATAAATAAACATTCGTGTACGTGTGCTTGTTCGAATCTTTTCGTGTGAGTGCGAATTTTTCCCTTTTTTTTTTTTGGGTTTTTTCCCCATTTTTTTTTGTTTTTTATAAAACGAATATATATACAATGGAATCGGCATTGTTGTAGTTGTTTTTGCAGTTAGCATTTGAGGGACACAAAGAAACAAGTTGAGCAAAGCAAATACATAGTCGCTCCACAGCACACACAATGGTAGGCAAACGGCTAAAACGAGGTTACTTTGCGGTCGTTAAATGATGCTTTGTAGCGAATTTTTTACATTGTTTTCTCAGATCGAATACAATCTAACACAAATCCACATAAAACTAAATAACAACATAAGAGCAACAACACGTCTACAATACGCATATATATACCTATCCTATAGTCATTTAAAGATACGACTGTAAAAATACAATTGTTGAGGAAAAATAATGTAATAGAAGGAAAATCTTTTGAAAAAAGCAAAAGGAAAGAGAAAGAAAAAATCGAAACATTTGTTTTTTTCGTCTCTCACTTTATTTATAATCAAAAAAAACATTCAAACCACGAAGGGATGGAAGTATCATCTAAGCGGAAAGGAAAGGCAACGGACCCAACCGAGATCTCTTGATAAACTTGAACTAAAATGAAATTATCCGCACCTTGATCCGTTGGTCTTTTGATGTTGAGTTGCGAGGTTTCATCCATCATTTATTTATGGAACGATAGAAACTTGAAAAGTATTTCCACGAGATCCGCATTCACTCACGCAATCTTTACGCACTTTAGTCTTACGCACTATTCAACGATTCATTGGAATCGTATAAAAATCAAAAAATTTATATTAATTTCTTGTACATACACACACACACACACATACACACACACACACACATACACACACACAATATAATCATGTCATGCGGATACATAACTGCAAAGAGTGAGGAGAGATGTTCGCATCAACTCGTCCATTACGATCCCTTGCCAAGAGTTAGATATTTCTTTGGAGCCGACGAAAAAATCAAATTAATGAATGTATAGCTGAGTGAGGGCCGCGTTATAAAGACTGAACCATGAAGCTCTTGGTATAACTGCAGAGAAGTGAGGCAAGGGATAGGGGTGAGTGTGCCAAATCGGTCAGTGTTATGCCGTCATCGACTGAGCACTTACTACGGCTGCGACCAAAGTAAACTCTACCGCGTTGGAATTAGAAACCGCGAACACTGACTTGGTAGTGGCGGTTCTTATCTATTCGGCTACTCATTCCGATTACTTTAGCATTACAATTTTGTCTGACTTTTATATTCACTCCGGTTACATTAAGTCACATGCCAGATCAATCTAAAATATGTGAGAACATCTATCGCATCGAAAATGGAGTTGGAGTTGGAGTTGGAATGAGCCTTTGAGAAATATCGCTTGGATTTGTCTTTGTGGTGTGGTGTGGTGTGGTGTGGTGTGTCTCTCTTTTATGATTATTCTGATATTTTCGTATTCGGCAGTGCGTCATGCCACATAACTGATCACTTCTCATGCATGGTCACTCTTTTTGCTGACAAAAATCATTGACCATAACAGTGACCTTTTATTGTTATGAATTATGCAAATCTCTCTTACTTGCGATAGTCATCGGCTTTTCCGTTGTTCTCATGCAACTATTCTTCACTTTCAATAAAGTCGGGATAGCTCTCTTTACAAAATGCTTTTCTTCTTTTTAGTTGCCGTAGTTTTCTTTAAAGCTCTTTTTCCATTGTTAGGTTAACAATCATACGTACTGTGTTCCCATTTTATTATTTTGTCTAGTACACCCTTGACGTTTGTCACGATCGCTCTATGAAAGATCCGTTACAAAGATATCGGCTTAAACGGACGAAGGAATTTCGTACAGCTTGTTGTTAGTGTGCGACCTTGAAAGAAATACGTTTACGAGAGATATACGATTAATGCGAGTGATCGGCATATAGTCGATAAAAGAATAAATTGATATCGACTTCACTTAGTATTACAGGAAAACTAAGAACATTAAATTTAATAAAAGATTCGAAAAAATTATTCGCTTGAAACAATTATTCGGGAGTATTCGTAAATATGAGCAAACAGATCGGAAACTCATCGGTTTATCTACCCTAGAAAAACGGTGCGAAATGCTGACTGTAAGGTTCTTACTTAAGCTAATAAAGGGCTGAGGTGTGTTAGTGTGCTTTGTTAGAACATATAAAACCGATATGCCAATGTCTGAAGGTACCGTTCAAATTAGATATGTTAAGTTATTTATAATTAGGTTTCCTTTTAGTTTCATATTCGGCTAATGGTATATAACCTGTAGCTGAATTCGGCTTTTTTTTCTGTATTTTTCGGGCTGCTCTCAACTTCTAAGCTATTGTGAGCGCGCAGACAGATTGACAGATCATTTGACAGATCACTTTGTAATCGTGGCTGCCTATTTCCTATTTTCGTTTTGGCGACTATGACAATGAGATCGAAGAAAGAGAATCAAAATGATTTCTTCTGTTAGAAATGCTCGTTATACGCAAAATTACGACAGTTCTAGCGCTAACATCAATTCTCAAAAAGTATGCCTTCGAATATAAAAAAAAGAGAAAACAGGACAGACTCGTAGTAGAAGATGATTAGAAACAACTCAAGACAAGAAAGACAGAAGAATTCAATTATATGAACGGTCAACTAACTCACCATACGTCTACGCACGCAGGGCCAGTTTAAAGGCAAAAGCAAAAGCAGTAAAAGACAAACACATGTACACTATTTTTGTTAGTCGCCTTTTTTCTGTGATTAAAACGGTGGCAGACTAATCAGATCTAGAAAAAGATTAAGCGCCTGTCGCCAACACTGCCCCAACTTTACGCCATTAACAGTGGAGCTGCAACCGTTTGACATACGCCTTTTTTTTATCGTGATAGATGATTTTCTTCCATAACTTTCGAGAAGCGCTACATTCACAAGAATGGCGATCGGAAGCTGAAATTGAATCACCCGAAGCTGATCATTGAACCCGAAAACACGGACAAATTTTTCATATTTTTTCTCTATCATTTACGATCCCGTGAAGATATTTCGGAAAAATGATCGCGTTCGGTTTAGTCAAACATCGACAAATAATAATGAAATTCCGATTTATATTCCAATTTTTTTTTTCCAATTGGATGCGCAAAACCCTAAGGTGCGTCAGGATAGAATGAGAAATAAATTTCATATAAATTGGAATTAAAACTTAATCGGCCATTCTGGCCATATCAATAAGCCGATCGAGATCATTTTTGAACTGAATATGAATGGGGTTCTGACGAAAATATGGGTGACAAGGTTTCAGCACTTCTTCTTTCGAGATCACAAGACGAAAGTGGACGAAAGTATTGTAACGTAAATCCCTCTTTCTTCTTCTTCTTTCTTACGTTATTTATGCAACTCCTTTTGATATATAGAGTTCTTGGCAGTGAATTGGGACTTTTAGGATAGTGTAGGTTCTGTTTACAAAATTGGGAAATCGATTTAGAAATTATTTACAGGAATTTAAATGTGCAACGCTTAACTTCACTTGATTCGAATGAATCTTGACTTTTACAAGCAAATTACCGTTACGTTAACTCATCGCGACATCTTTGTCTTAATCCCTTTTTCCGCTAAATTTCAAAGTCAGGTAAAGCGCGAAGATTGTGTCGTGTGGCTTTTTCTTTTCCAATTTTTGGAAAGTCGGCCAGTTTTCCTACTTAAACTTAAATCATAAAATATGAGATTTTCGTAACAATCTAAAAAAGAAAATGTCGGAATTTTTCGAGGTTGTTTGAGGTTCTTCTATATTGCGGACGTGCGTATAAACTGATTAAGCCCATTTTTTAACTTTGAACACTCAATCGATAAAGTAATGCGTCTGCCAAATTTCAGCTTCCCATCTTCGCTCTTGTGTCTATAGCCGTTTCCAAAAAATAATCACTCCCAATGACGGATAACGAAACCCGTAAGTGTATCGAAAGCTAGATCGGGTAAAGAATAACTGATTATGGATATTTAAAGCACTTTTTCATATCAATAAAAATGATCAAAAATTACTGTAACATTACATGCTTTATAGACATTTTTTTGAAGCTAAAACATTCAAAAACATCGTATTAAACCCCCCGCGGTAGTTCTAGTGTTAAACTAATTTCCGTTCAAGTTTGAATATAAAGAAACCAACGAGCATAAAATTATTGAAAATGACTTTTGAAAATAAGAAGTAAACGGTTTAAATTTACGAAAACAATAAGCTTTGTGTGACGTATATGAGCGCAAAGGAATATAATGCGAAACGATGAATTACATCAAGTCAACTGGCAACGCTTCGTTTATTTAAGTGGTTTCTTGCAGATTACATTTCGAATGCTACCGCTTTCCTCTATTCCTTCTTCTCTCTTCTTTCTTACGTTCAATTTACCACATATTCTGGTGCCTTATGTTCATTCTGAAAATTTTAAACTTTGCACAAAAAAAGAAATAACGATATGTTATATATATCACATATATATTAATAACGATTAAATAAAAATTTAAAGAAATTAAACTTTGAAGATTTTATTAGGTGCTTGTATGTATTTTGATCATTTTTTAGTGGGGAAAAAGGCATTTATTGCAGTAAAGCCACACTGTATCGATCTGAACGAGCGACAACCAGAAGACGCTATGTCTGGTAAATGCGCTGGATGCGGCAGAACTTCACATTCAAGCTGCAACAGTCCATCTTTGACAACTCTTGCAACGTACCAATGGGCCTTGTCATGCAAGAGGATGACTTAGTGTCTGTTAAGCGCTATTGTTCGTCTTTTTTGCAACAATGCTTCGTTCAATTTGGTCAATGCTGCAGCAATAGTTTCATTCGCTTCGGTGTTGATGTGGATGGCTGTGGATCCTGGAAGAACCCATACCTTTTTGCGCTTGGAATTGTCGTTTTCCACACAGCCAGCCACAATACACTACGGAAAAGTCCTCCTCTTCATCCTCACGGCAATAAAGCCGTGATGTTGACACGATTGGATATGGATGCCATTTTCCTTCGTTCGTTTTTTCGGTAGATGGCTGCACTGGTAGATTTCTCGTAAAGTAACGATCAAACAATTTCAGATTTCAGATGCTCGTTGGAAAGGTGACATTTCGCAGTAAAAAAAATTCTTTTGTTGTTTTTTGTTTGGTGCATTCAGTTGTGAGTTACAGCGTGTTAAAAATGGAAGTGAACGAAGAGAAAATTCGGTACATTTTACAGTTTTTCTTCGGCAAAGACGAAAATGCAAGCCAGGCGGCTAAAATTGTGAATGGTGTTTATGGTTCCGATACTGTAACAGCCAATTATGTGCAATTTTGGTTTCGTAGATTCCGTTCAGGAATTTTTGATGTTAAAGATGTCGTCGAAAATGTCGATAAAATCGGAGAAATGATCGAAGTTGACCGATGTTAGCAGTCGTAACATCGCCCAGGAGCTAAAAATCGACCATAAAACAGTTTTAAACCATTTACACAAAGCTGGATTCAAAAAGAAGCAAAAGAAGAAGAAGAAGAAATAATGGATTTCTTTTTCCCCAACCTAATTTTAAAAAAGCTTATCATTTTTGTCCGTAAATATTGGAGCCATAAGCGAATAATAAGTGAATTACATATATATAAAAATAATCAGAAATAGCTTGTGGTGAATCGAACACACTATTATTTTAGTAGAGCCCATCGAACTCCCTTATGAAAGTGAAAAGAAATTTACACAAATTTGCACATCCATGTGACACTGGGGTCGAAGTGATCCCCGTTGTTACAAATCTAAGCCAACTAAGTAGTTTTCCCACCAAATACTATTCACTATCAAAAATAGAGATCCTTTGCAGTTAATAGATATATATATATATATATCAAATATCTATAAAGAAGTTTATTAAGATGCAAGAGTATTCTAAACTTTATTTCAACGTTGCATTGTACAGCCGACTCGACTCGACTTTACTTTACCTTCTTCTCCTGTCTTGCCTCACTATACTTTACCTTAATTCGATTTTTTGCATATTTTGCCGGCTAACCACATTTTCTTGTGCTTTCAGAATCCCGAAACTTTCGAACACGCTGGTATGCTTCCAAATTTTTCTAAAAGTTATGGTTCGACTGAGACAACCGATGATCGTTTAACTTATACGTGGTACAATTTGGACGCGTTTGGTGAAGTAAATCAGCCCGGCTCGCATTGGAAAGAGTTAAAGAACCGAATTCGTGGCGTATGTTGTAACGAACGTCATATACCGAAACCACGTAAACATTTAATTAAAAACGGTTAGCCTATACTATACTATAGCTTGGTCTCTTGAAAAAGGCAGAATGTTTAGTAACAGTTTTTATGGATTACAGTTTGTGGTGTAGCTTATCCGGGTGAACTTCTTGCAGTTATGGGTAGTTCTGGTGCTGGCAAAACTACTCTACTTAATGCACTAGCATTTCGATCGTCGCCAGGCGTTCAAATATCTACGTCAAGCGTGCGTTTGCTGAACGGTTACCCGGTCAGTGCAAAAGAAATGCAAGCACGTTGTGCTTATGTGCAACAAGATGACCTTTTCATCGGTTCTTTGACCGCCCGAGAACATCTAATATTTCAAGCTATAGTCCGTATGCCTCGTACAGTGACACAACGTCAAAAAATTCAAAGAGTCGATCAAGTTATACAGGATTTGTCATTGGGTAAATGTCAAAATACTATTATTGGTGTACCTGGTCGGATGAAAGGTCTATCGGGTGGTGAACGAAAACGTTTGGCATTTGCCTCCGAAGCTCTTACCGATCCGCCTCTTTTGATATGCGATGAGCCTACTTCGGGCTTAGATTCCTTTATGGCTCACAGCGTAGTGCAGGTACTAAAGAAATTATCGCAACGCGGCAAAACTGTTATATTAACTATACATCAACCGTCGTCCGAGCTGTTTGAATTATTCGATAAAATTCTCTTGATGGCCGAGGGGAGAGTTGCATTTTTGGGGACACCCAACGAAGCAGTCGATTTTTTTTCATTGTAAGCAAAAGCAAATTAAAAGTTATAAGCAAAACTCTTACATTTTGACATCCTCAGTATTGGAGCTCAGTGTCCAACAAACTATAATCCAGCGGACTTTTATGTGCAAGTGTTGGCTGTTGTGCCGGGCCGTGAGCTCGAATCACGTGACCGTATATCGAAAATATGCGATAATTTTGCGGTAGGCAAGTAAGTACAGTCGAAACTTAATTCATAACAATTATCTAAGGGAAGAAAAAATGTAGAGTTGCTCGTGAAATGGAACAAAAGTTTCAAAAAATTGCTGGCAAATCGGATGGACTTTCAATGGATGACGAAAATGGTTTTATCTATAAAGCCACTTGGTTTACACAATTTCGTGCCATTTTGTGGCGTTCTTGGCTATCGGTCTTAAAGGAACCGCTACTCGTTAAAGTTCGCTTAATACAAACAACAGTAAGTGTAACGGAAATAAAAGTTGGATTTAAATCTCCTCATTAACCTGTAACGTTCAGATGGTCGCAGTACTGATTGGTTTGATTTTCTTAAATCAACCTCTGACTCAGGTAGGTGTTATGAATATTAATGGCGCCATATTTCTGTTCCTAACCAATATGACTTTTCAAAATGTGTTCGCCGTGATAAACGTAAGTGTTAAGTGCACTAAGTTTTTTATTAAATTTTTACCAACATTTATCTAAATTTCAGGTCTTTACTTCGGAATTGCCGGTTTTTATGCGTGAGACCCGCAGCCGTTTGTATCGTTGCGATACATATTTCTTAGGAAAAACTATCGCTGAATTGCCACTTTTTTTAGCAGTGCCCTTTGTTTTCACGGCCATTGCCTATCCTTTGATAGGCTTGCGACCTGGTGTGGAACATTTCTTTAAAGCGCTCGCTGTCGTCACATTGGTTGCTAATGTTTCTACTTCGTTTGGTTATTTGATATCTTGTGCCAGCAATTCGACATCTATGGCGTTATCGGTTGGCCCGCCGGTTACAATTCCATTTTTACTTTTCGGCGGTTTCTTCTTAAATTCGGGTTCCGTACCCATTTATTTTAAATGGCTTTCGTATTTTTCTTGGTTTCGTTACGCTAACGAAGGCCTTTTAATTAATCAGTGGGCTGATGTGCAACCTGGTGAAATTACTTGCACTTTATCGAATACCACTTGCCCAAGTTCCGGTAAAGTTATTTTGGAAACTTTAAATTTTTCAGAAACTAATTTACCTTACGATTACATGGGCTTACTACTGCTCATAATATTATTCAGAACTTGCGCCTATATAGCCTTGAGGTTAAGGGCCAAACGCAAACAGTATTAAAATTAAATACGAAAAATTACAATAAATTAAAAACTTTTCATAAAAAATATTCTTTATGAAAATGTTTTATTTACAAACATGTCAACATACATTGGTAAGTAGGACTGTGGTGAGCTTCGAGATCGATGTCGAAAAACTGAGTTTTTTAACAGCTTGTGAGATGTAAGCTCGCCGGATGACAGTTCGTTCCCACAAGATAATTTATAATTACATGACCGCATCAAACTATTTACATAGAATACTCCCTTTCGCATTGCATGCTCTCCCCTTCTTAAGCTTTGCTTTAACTTTACACAAGATTGCGTAAATACACAGGAGAAAAAATAACGTGCTTTTGATTTCAATTAAATTCTTTTACAATAGGAATCTTAATAGATTTGATAGATTGTTTCAGGTTGATTTAAATTTCTTGGCTTAAACGTATATCGATAGAGCCACAAATGGGGATAAAACAATTGAGATAATGTTTTGCTAGCTAGAGGTTCTATCTGCCCTAGTTGCTACAATACGAACTGTTTGCCCGCCGAAGAAGAGAAAGCTCACTGGTCGTCTCCCTAAGCCAAGATATTCGCCCTTTTTGACTTCCATCAAAGGTCCCCATGATTAGTCGCCGTCTGCTTAACTCTAACTTACCGCTATCCACAGCTACCTATTGTAGCTTATATCTAACTTAAAGCTAACACTCCCTGCTCAAAGTAAAGGTATGTGAAGGCTAAGTGAGGGTTCGACTTTCTCACCTCACAAATTTCATTTGGCGCTTTTGAGAACGAACAATATTCAAGATTAATTTGATCTGTGGAATTGCAGCTGTGTTTTGCAGCTGTACGCAATCTTACTGGTATTAGCGTTCAAGTTTTCTCTCTTCTGATTCGTGACACGTCAAAGTTTCCATTCTTGTCGACACATGTGAGTGTGCGTGCATTCAATAGAAATAACAAAAAGTTGATGTTAACTCGTTGCGCGTGAACATATTTTAGAGTGCCACGCTTTTCGTCGTCGGCTATGCTGCGAAAACTATTTTAATCGGAGAGCTTATTAAAACACAAAAAAATCGTGTTGCATGATGCGATCAGTTGGTAAATCGTTTTCCTGTCTCATCCAAGCACTTTTGGCTGTTGGCTCTCATTAAAAAAACAACGTATAGTTTTTCATAAAAACTTATTTAAAAATAAGGAGAAACCAGGGTAAACGTGCTTTAATGCCGGATCAAAACATTGAAAAATGCTCCACCCAAAAGTTTAAAACAAATTTAAAAACTTGAAAAAAAACAATTATTCACAAATGTTATAAGTTTAAGTGAGAATATGTCACGGAAACAATATATTTTTTTTTTTTTGATTGTTGGATGGAGATGGACCAATATATGCATATTTTTAAAATCTTCTTGAAGCATTTTCCTCTAAACGCTTTAAAATATCCAAAAATTTTATAAAAATCATATATTTTTCTAGAATTTTTTTTAAAACGTAGAAAAAGTTCTTAATCCATTTGATAGTCGTCAAGACTTGAGCAAAAATTTACCGTTAATTAAACAAACATTATAAATACATCCCTGTGTTTTAGAGGTGCATATACATACTTTCTCACCACGGACAAACGAGAATAAAAAAGAAAGAATCGAGAGCACAGCTGGTTTTGACAATTAGAGAAATATGTAAGTATATGTATATGGCAAAGAAAAGAAAACGCATTACGGCAACTGCCGGCAGTATAAAGATAAAATTTTGTGTATTTTGAGACGGACTAAATTTGTGTTTATTGTTTTTTACTAATGATATTAAAGAGAAAATCATCAGTAAATTTATATATTTATGTAAATAATTGATATTTTGGAAAATTATTTTGCTGTTTGAAAGAAACGTATGCAATATTCAATGCTTTTGTTTGTAAAAAATCGACGTCACTAACGTCGTCAACAATAAAAGTACGCTGTCACAACGCTATTAAATAAATTGTGATCAAAATACCATTTACAAATGGCACATTTGCGTAAATTATGATCAAAATACCATCTACAAACGGCACCCTTGCATAAGTTTTGGTTCGGTGCAACGGGAAAGGAGCAATGTGATGGCGCTTTTTTTTTTGTTTTTCCTTTTGCTGTTTATAAATAAATATGCAATTTGAATATTCACAATTTACGCTTTTAACGACTAATCTAATCGCAGACATAAAACAATTTATGAACCGGACAAAAAGCGACAAGTAAAGCTTGCAAAACGAAAAAGTTATTCACAATTGAGGTCGAACAATCTAAGTCCAAATACGTAGTTTATCACAAGTATAGATAAAGAAAGCACGATATCAGTTAGCCAAGGTGTGCAAAAACCAAAGAAAATTCAGTTTACAAATTCACTTTTGTAAAAGTCTGAAAACAATAAATGAAATTCTCCACGTGCATTAATTACCATTATCAGCTTGATTTATCGCCTGTTCAGCAGCTTTTTTTGTTTTTTTTCTTTGTTTTCTTTTTTTTTTTTTTTTTTTTTTTTTTTTTTTTTGATTTCATATAATTATACAGCCGGTCGTCATAGCTATCTAGTGAAGTCAATTTCATATTTTGTTTATATATATATATATATATATATATATATATGCACACATATATTGGTTTGGTTTTTGAACTTAAGACTAAGCTTATAAGTATTAATTTTAATTTCTCAAGTTTTAATATACAGAGAGTATACAAATTCCACTGCTTTCCGCAACGAATCATCGAATTGAAAGAACACCCAAAGGGAGTATTGTTGAACAACATAAATAGAAAATGAATATAGACATAGATACGCTAACGAATGAATGGGATGAACTCAGCAGAGAATTTTCTGAACTCGAGGTAAGTTTAATACGTTGTACATTGTATAATGCAACTGATACAATGGTTCGCTTTCTATCATATAAATCTGAAAATGATGCATAAACACAGCAGCGAGCAGCTTATAACTCAAGTGAAAATAATAGCTATTTAAACTAGATTCATACAAATAGATTTTGTGTAAACAATTATGAATATGTTAGATTTGAAAATTTCAACTACGTAGACACATATATATATATATAAATTCAATTTTAATTTAAGCATTTGAAGAGGCCACACAGTAGGCGTGCGAATTTTAGAAACTCAATTAAACGTATATATCCGGACTTGACCAGAGTGTAAAGCTTTAAGTTACGTATTTTATGATATATCTGACAATGTTCGTAGCAGTATAAAAAAAATCTCACAATCGAAAAATTGCAACATCGGAGCCATTCAAAGAGCAAGGCATCTCCCATTTAAGGGTCTCTGCGACTCATTTCTTTTTTGCTGCAAATTTCGATATAAATAAAAAAAGACAAACAAGAAAGTAATATACAGCTGTGATCGAATTTTGTATATCTACAACATTTATGTTAAAAGAGATATTATTCGGTGCAGTTTATGAATAATGGAAAAAATAAAATAAAAGAAACGTCCTTTCAACCCATTTAGTTCATCTCCTATATTTTCATTCTCGCGCCCAGGACGATCACAGGCGGGACAAAGGAATGACAAGACGGATGGACAAACATGTCTACATGGAGTCAGAATTTTATGCTTGTTACTTATGTACTTTGTAGGATTCCTGGAATTCGGATTTCTTTTTTTCTTTTTTTTTTGCTTTTGAAAGTACAGATATTACATGGACGGACTTGCTTAAATCGAATCGAAATTTTTTGCAGATCAAAAGTATATATATTTTATTCAATCTCTGAAGCTTTCTTCTGAGTGTTACAAACGTTTTGGCAAAACGAATATAATTCCACCTTTCTATGGTGAGGATAGGAAAAAAGTGTAATTTGCATGCTTGTGGCTAGAGAAATGCGTGCATGATCTTAGAAATATTGGTTTTTGTACGATCTGCGAGCATGAAAATGTGCAAATCTTTAATCAGACCAAAAGTAATCTCTTATTAATAATTAAATGAAGAGAGTGAGAAAGGCTCTTGGTTTAGGTCAGAGTGTAACGGTAAAAAAAGTTAAACAATATTTATATTATTAAAAAAAAAACATATCTATAACATTCCGAAAATTTAAACTCCTTGTCCTTGAAAACGCATATTACAAAACGTCACGTAGGTTAACTCCAACTATTCTCATTTTTTTCATTCGAGTTGTTTAAAACATCTAAAATATAACGTTCCGAAGACCAGCCGAAGAGGACCCTTTCTCGATACCTTTAACCATCGGCATAATATGGACTGTGTTGTACGTATGTACAAGTACACCCAAAGCAAAAGATAAAAGAGATTTATCCACAAATTAAGTCGTTTAACAACAGGATTGTTAACCAGCTTAATCAGTGTCCCCATTCCATTCGTCCTGAAATTACCTCACATATCGCACAATACATTGCCGGGACTCGGCGTTCTTTAGCAATACTGCCCGCCTTTCGAACAACCAACTAGCAAGTGTTCTTCCCCCGGTACTTGATGTCTCGATTTTCACGAGCACTACTCTCTCTCTCTCCAGTCCTCTCTTCCTATAACTCTTCCTGATAACCTCCGCACCCGTAAGTGTAGGGGGCGTGAAAAAGTGAAACATACAACTAAAAGAACGGGAAAGAACATAAAGTAGAAGACTTAGAAAAAAATTAAATATGAAAAAGACTAAACGTACGATGCTAACACGACAAGAAACTAACTTTCGAACTTCGTACACTTTTTTTAACTTTTATTTCTGAACGAGCTTAGTGAACCAATCTTGTCGCAATCATACATTCAAAATATCTACATCCCAAAGGTAAGCCACGTACTCGTTTCAGCGCAACCCAGTTTTTGATAATTCATTACGTAGCACAGCCTGCGTCACTCCTAATATTCGACGCAAGTTTCTCTTCACTCCTTACTCCCTTATGAGCGGCGGAACGATCATAATTTTTACACAGTGTCCGTAGACGAGTTAAAATTGAAAGTGAGTTTTGGAAATAAGAAAAATATGAATGTTTGCAAACAATTAGAAGCGTAAGTAAATAGAAGACTTTGGCAAACGGAAGAGATTGCAATAAATATCTCGATCTAACGTCGAAGGATGTGAACAGAAGTGAAGTGGTTCTCTTAGCTTAGTGCATAGAATAAAGGTTGCGATGTTTAATTGAAATCAAAAATACTTCCCAGAGTAACACATCAACATTTTGTGTAATTAACGGTCTCGAATGGCCTCTCCTCCAGGTACACAATTACAAAACTAGGCCCAAATGTGTTTGTCCAAGAATCATTTCAAAATGAATAAAGCTATCAGGCATTTGATTAATTTTTTGCTGTTTTTCGTTTTCCCCACAGGATTGCAACCGTACATATATTGAACTTTTGGAACAATTGCATTCACATCAGCAGAAATGTTTCAATGAAATCAAACATCAGCGCTATCGAATGAATCAAATCTGCGCTTCATTAAGGCAGTAAGTGAAGAAAAACCCACTTTATTTACAAAGGGACTCGAAAAAGTCTCTAACAATCCATTGTCCCTAAAGGGATTAAGTAAATCAAAAAAAAAAACAGGCCACAATGGCATTCTAGCTTAAGATTAAGGAGAAATTTTAAATCCAATATGAGTTTAAGTGATTTTATCAACATTTCATTTTGATATAGATTTAAAAATGTTCAATCGCCAGAAGAGAAAGAAAAAATCGCCAATTTAGAAAAGAACACAATAAAACGTAAAGCACAATTACATGAAATCGAGCAATCGTTGCCAGCGAAATCTGGTCGTTACCTAAGGGTAAGAAAAATCATTACAATTTATTTGAAGCATTTTTGATTTTTATGCAAATTTTAAATGCAATAAATAGATCATACTCGGCGATGTGAATGTTTCAATACTCAATAGAAATGATAAAGTTCGATATAAAGATGAATATGAAAAATTCAAATTAATTTTGAATGTTATTGGCTTGTTAATGGCTTTCCTTAACCTTCTATTCAATTATAGGTAAGTAAGTTATTATAACGTAGTAAGAGGAAACGAAAGTCTGAAATTTTGTGATCTACTTGTTATTTGACTAAGGGTCCTGGAACTATCTTATATATTCCTATTGGTTTGGTATTACTGTACATTAACCATACGTGAGTCAATTTTGAAAGTGAATGGTTCACGTATTAAAGGCTGGTGGCGAGCTCATCATTTCATATCAACGGTAGCGGCTGGCGTGTTATTGGTATGGCCTCAAGGCGAACATTGGCAATTGTTCCGCAAACAATTTATGTATTTTAACGCTTACATAAGTAAGTACCTTAACGTGATTGCATATTTGAAATACAATTATTTTGAAAATAATTATTTCGCATGGGAAAGGTGTCGTACAATATCTTCAATTTGGATATCAAAAGGGTCTTCTGTATCGTTTAAAAGCTTTAGGTGAACGTCACAATATGGATATCACTATTGAAGGCTTCCATTCATGGATGTGGCGCGGCCTAAGTTTTTTGCTGCCTTTCCTATTTGTGGGTTACGCATTTCAAGCCTACAATGCCTGGACTTTATACCATTTATCTTACGAACCGGTTGATGCTCCCTGGCATGTAAGTATAAAAACTTTCACTCAGTGTACACAGACATTCAGCAAAAAATCAATAGAGTTCCCACAAGTCAAATAAAATTCTTTATAAATACCCAAGCTTCCTATTCCTGCTAATTAAACGAGCCTCAGGAAAGTGTAAATAAACTATTAATACAGAAGCATGTTTCAGTGATTACATACATAAATTTCAGTTCAGCCTTATAAACTGTTAAATAAAAACGAATAAGAAACGAGCAAATAAGAAAAGTGTGCTCGCTTATGACTAGCACTTTTATATCCGTCATCTTTATCTTGAAAAAGCTACATTTCCATAGACTACAATATTGTTTGGACGTGACTGACCTTTTCCAAGTTTTTTTAGAATACAGAATTGAGAATTTTATTCTGTGTCTATTGTAACTTATGAATAACAAGAAAGAAAAAAACCCCAGTTCCTGGTGAGCGGTGGCCGTGTCCCGCGTCCCCGAACTGGGTGTAAGATGTCCGACAAGTTTGAAGACAACCTCTTTATATGCGCGCACGGGAGAATCTTTACCTAGAGAAATATCTTCTCGAAGTCTTACAAGACATTCTATAGAAAGTATCGCAAAAGAAAGAAAAAAGAGCTTGAGGCAAATTATTTGCAATCCACCAACAGCCCACGCTAAGTAGCGAACGTTTGCAATCAGTTATAATCATTGCATCGTTTCTTCTATATATAGATTAACAACATGCGATATATTGTAGAAAAAAAAATATAGGAAATATCTTGAATATTATCAAATGTCTGTGAGAGTTTGCAGTGATTAGGCACATGTCCTGGGCCTATTTAGTTGAATTCTAATTTGGAATTTGAATTGGAAAATATTTAAAAACAAAGTTCGTAACTTTAACAAAGCTTTGGTCTGGTAAAATAAGAAAAAGGAGAATTGTAGGGCTTTTGTGGAGAGTAATCGAATTTCACGATTTCTGAACTTAACATGACGATACGGTATGCGTTGCAAACTTGATCAAAAATTTACTTTTATCACTCAAAACCTTCAGTTTGAACATCACAATTAACGTGAAGGCATTAGTTTTTATTAGCACATCAGCTATTCCTACTTATTGGTCTCAAAACTTTGCCCCAGCGTTTCTAATTGAAACAGAATTTCGGTTTGCATGACTGATGAGAAGCCCAATTAGGACAATTAGGACCTTAAGTTAAGGATTAAATTTCTTCAATGAGAAGCCCTTAAGACCCTTAGTACCTTAAGTTAAGAACCTTCTTTTTAGATACTTATCTTATAGCCTAGCAATCAAATGGAAAAGTTAAGGATCAAATTTCTTAAAATTTCCATTATTTCAGGTCTCTGTGATGTGTGGTCTATTCTGGGTGTTATTCATAGGAAATTTAACTACAACTTTACTGGTAGTACCCGAGAAGATACGTGAGAAAACTAAGGAACGTTATCGTTTAATCAGTATGGGCAAATCCATGAAGTTAAGAAAGATGATGAAGGTAAGTTTTGTTTTCTATACCGAGCAAAAAAAGTGTCAATCAATTTTGCTTTCCATTTATAAAACCAAGAAAAATCATTGAAAATACATTATTACAGTATATAAAAATATGTATGGACCGTTTGCATGAATGAGTTCTCGTAACATATTTCCATCGCAATAACACTTTCGTTGTTTCCGAAAAAAAAAAAAAACCTGTAACACACAGTTGTCCCAGCCATTTCTTAACGATAACCTAATACGGTGCAAGTAAGTCGTTTAGAAATTTAAACAAACCAACAAGAGGATCATACTATATGGCGGGTACATTAAAACTTTCTTAAAAAATTATTTTACTTTCCAATAGATCCTTGAAGATAAATTTCCGGGTAGGGTTGAACATTTGGTGTACGGCATTCTTTAATCGCTCCAAGTACAAATTTACTACACTAGCTTATGACAGTTACTTACAATATACAATGCATTTCCAATTTCAATCCAAATACGCTATGAAGCTTTCACTATAATACGTTTCTCACATTAGCCATTATTTGTCAGTTTGTTGGCCTAATAGAATTGTTGAACCTATATGAAGAGAAATGCAAATTGCAGGATGATACGGATGTTTAGGTAAACTAAAAGGTGGACAACGATTTAGCTCTATCTCTGGGTAATTGGCAAAGCAAAGATCAAGCAGTCTGTCATAACAGTTACAAGTTGTAGAAGTACGGTTGTATTGAATTAAATTACGACCAAATAATTCATTGGAAACCATAATTGTTTTATCGGATGTTGAAGTAGGCACTATGCAGCCAGAATTATCATTATAACACCAAATGACTTGTGGGAAATTGATGTCCCCCGTCGTGCTATGACTATATCAGCAGACTTAGACTTTTCGGCCCTGTTACGAATGAGGGCAACATGTGTCTTATAAATAACGGGATTGTCGCAGATATGGCAATTAAATCATCACCGCCAGTGTGATGCAATCGATTCTTTTTGGAACCTAAATCAGACTTTAACTAGGTTTCATTGAAAGCTAAACAGGAAAACTGCATGCTCACTTAATTTAGCAAAGTGGAGTTTAGGCTCCTAACATTTTGATAAATGAAAGTTGCTTAACCTGAAGAAACACTTAGTTTTTTGAGAGTGGAAAAACTACTGAATTAGTAGTAAGGGGGCGATCCCAACGAATGAATTACGTTATTAAGAATCCAACTGGCCACAGCGGTTTATTTAAAAAAATTTCCATATTTTCAATCTTTACCTTCTTCTCCCATTAACGTTCATTAACCTAATTTTGTAAGAAATTGTTGATTTAATTCCTTTTTTTTTATTTATTTAGCAAAACAGCATTAGCGAAAATGATATAGATATTGCTGGAGAAAACAGCCTCGTGAGCAATGTTACCAGTTCTTTGGAAGATGATGGAGACAAGAAAGGCAATTAATGATGAAATTTACTAAGCATCCAAATCATGCAAAAATTGCTGTAACTTTATATATATAGTGACGAAACGTAACCTACCGAAAACATTTGAAATTTCATTCTCATTATAAAAAAACAACAACAACAACAACAACCACAACAGTTTATAGCGAGTTATACCCCGAATGTGTATAAATAGCTAACTGATTTGTATTTATTTATATTTTAGAAAATTCTACTATGTTTAAAACAAAATATAAATGAAAATAACTTTTTATAGATAGATTATGTAACATTTAACAAAAGAAAAAAAAAAAACACTAAAAGCGAAAAGCTCCCAAGAAAAGAAGAAAAAAAAAAAACAAAAAGAAAAAGAAAAAGAAAAGAAAACCGGAATTCGTTGAAATCTTTTTAATTTAAATTTTAATGATAGAGCGAATGATAGTTTTATTTATTTATTTATTTATTTATGTTCCCTTGAAGCATGTCCAAGCCCGGTTAGATGGCCAATCATTGAAAATGTCCTAAATAAGTTCATTCCACATATGATTATTATAAATTGTTTAAAAAATTCTTAATATATTTGAATATTTCTTTTGAATTCTCAAGTATTTTGGTTTGAACTTAATGCATTTTGTTAAAGAATTAATAACAAAATATAAGTGTATAGTAAATTATTATTATTCAGTTTAAAAGTAAAAAGTTATAAACTATTTTGTATTTAGTTTACAACTGATTATCAAGGATGAAATTCTCTTTCAAATTACTTTAATATTACTAACGAAGAACTACAGTGAAGTAAAAAAAAAAGTTTAGTCTACATAATCCAAGTAGCATGAAGTTATGAAAACAACAAAAAAAAAAAAAAGAATATGTATGTGAAATAAAAAAAAAAGAAAAAAAACAAAGTCTTTGAAAACAATTGCAATCTATGCACAATGTGTTTACATATATATGCATATATATGTGAGCTCACATGTTTGTGCACGCTTATGTTCTGGATATAAATCATTCTCCTCCTTAGCAGTCGTCGTTTAAAAAAGTTTAAGCGTTATTACAATTGAAATGAATACTCAGGTATGACAGCATTTACTTTTATTTACTTTTCAAAGATTAAAGTTCGCACTTAAGCATATGTTAACTTTTTTTTACTTTTCATTTTGAGTTGTGTCAGTCTGTCTCATTTTTCTTTAAAAGGTTTCCAGAGTTTTTCCCTCCATCCATAAGGTGAGTATGTTAGTTTGCACGTAATTTAAGTGACATCCTGAAAAAGACAGTGAGTATAATATGAAGAGCACAAGAGCAGCCAGTTGATAATCGCGTTCGTTCTCTACACCTAGATGACCCCTCAAGCAATGGGCAGCAAATTTTTTGTCCAACTGTAAATCATCAACAGTGAACGATTTAATAGGTTTCGGATAATTGGGCCGACCATCACTTGTCTCTTAATTTTTGAAGCACTTTTGTGCAATGAAATGACACGATAAACTGCATTAACACGATATGATATAAATTTTGTGTAAGAAGCAAAAATTTTGTGTGGCACGGATGGACCCGCATTTTAGTTATACATCAGCAAATGTTAGCGAAACTTTTTTCCTTTTTTTTTTTTTCTTAACTGTAGACATGTTAATGCCTTTATTAAATTTTGGTTGAGCAAGCTTCTAATGCGTATTTTCAGATGTTGCTGATAAGAATCGAAGGGAAGAACATTTGCGCTTAACGCTACAAGTACAGAGCACAGCAAACACTACTTATACAGTATGCAACGATTTTTGATGACACTTATATATCATTATATATGGAACGCGTTGTCCAAATAAATATATTTGATTTTTTTATACCCATAAGGCTGAGGAGTATATTCGTTTTGGCAAAACCCGTCCCACGTCCAATAGAACGCTTCACAGATCCCACAAAATCTATATATATTTTTGATCAGCATCAAATTATTAACCGATTTAAGCGTGTCCGTCTGTCTTGGCAGAAAGATTGGAATTTCCTGCACGCATGTGCTGGTTGAAAACGGCCCAAATGGGTCGAATGGCACGTCTACACCTAAACTGAAGACATCTCACATTTTCAAAAGGGATAAAAAAATTGATTTTTTGCTCGTTACTTATAAACTACAACAGATAAACCTACAAAAATTTAAAAGCATATTGTATGGGTAATGCTGTATGTAGTACCTCTATATAAATAGAAAAAATTGCCATGCCTGCTCAATTTTATGTACCCATAAGGTAAATAAATTCTTGCCCAATTTCAAATTCGGAATACGCATAAGCATGTCCGTCCGCCAAACTGTGTAGTATCTATGATAGACATTCTTCCCATTAGCGAAAATAGGAAGATATCGTGTACAAACTTGCAAAAGAATTTGAAAATGAATGAAAAAGTTTTCAAGGAACACGCCTACAATGCTCACGCGTCTTTGTAACAGAATTTGAGCACCTTTGCTTTCCATCTTTCTTGCCCGTTACTCATAAGCTACGACAGATGCGCGATATAAATTTTGTACTTTTATCTTAAAAAATGGAAAAGCCGGCCGCGCCTACCTAATATTGTAGAGTATGGAAATTTAAATTTTTTCATTGTTTTTTCAGTCTCTCTTAAGATAACGGTGGTGGGTATAAAAGATTCGGTCGCAGCCGATTATAATTACCATTAAAAACTGTTCTTGTTTTTTGCTCTAAGAAATTTAGGTTACAATCTATCCTACGAAGATAGGTTATTACTTATATCCTTACCATTAGCGGAGAAACGTAGATTTAATCCATTCAGTGTGTCTTAAGAAAATTTAAACCTAATCACTTTATCGGATTTCTCACATACTCGCGCTTGCTGCCGATGTCATACTTAAACAAAATATCGCGACGTACGATCGGCCATTATGTGAATGTTTCTATAATTAATTTTCCTTGTTCACGTTGGTTTAACGGTACACTTTCAATGTAATTTTTGTGTACATGTCTTTTTCAAATCCATCACCGGAGGATGGTGCATAGTTGGCTTAGCATAATTCCTGGCCATTAGTAATAATTAGGATTAGCGGCTTGGTTGTTTGAGCTTAGGCGTTAGCGAGGACTGTTCGATCATACGAATAGGAAATAGTTAGCTTAGCCTAACCGGGCCCCCTGAATAACTGACAAGACAATTCGAATGGCGATTTTTTTATCTTGGCTGCCATCTCTGAATAACTACTTGAACAGCTAGGCATAACACTTTTGGCGGAATTTAGACTGAGGCTGCGATCGGCCAGCTGACTGTCGTAATGCAGTATTTCCTTTAGAATCGTGAAACGCGAAATGGTAATCGGATTTGAAAAGCAGAAGAAGAAAAGTAAATCGGATGTTACGGGAACGGTTCCGGGACTTCGTATAATAAAAATAATTCGTCGTTTGTAAAATCGATTTTCCTAAGAATAAATCCAAGCGTAAGTACTTTAGTTTTATAAATTTTCTTGGAAGAGGATCTTTGGCAAAGTTCTGAAATATACCCCGACTAAGAAGAACCGTTACATTTTTTCCCCTTTTATTTATTTATTTCACGTATTTATATTTGTAAGTTTTTATAGCCCTACCGAAGGGTGACGGTGTGTTCATGTGTGATGTGAAAACGCGTGAAGAAAGCTTCAATGGCGGCACAATATATATATATATTGTTAACCAGTATCGAAGTCTTGATCGATTTAAGCATGTCCGTCTGTCTGTGTAATGTCTGTACTCCTGATCACAAAAATGAAATTATATCAGCTTCAAATGCCTGGACCTGGTATAGTAGGCATTTAATCTAATCTTCTGTTGGTTTCGTCTTTAGTGCATAAGTCGTCTAAATTGTATTTCATTTAATCTTATTTGGCTGTTGGCTGTTTCCTAGATAAAATAAATAAGTAAAAAAGCTTGGCATAAATACTGGAAATGCTTGCACACAGAATACGAAATAGAAGGAGAACGACTCGCTGATTCGAAGGCAAAAATATACGATTTTTGCTCGTTGCTTATGAACAACATGCAACAGGACAATAAAAATGTCCATGCTTGCATGTGATTATGTCATATCTGTACAAAAGTCAAACGAAATTTAACACACCCACCCACACAACATTATAGAATGTCAAGATTTTATTTTAACATCCTTGCACGGTCCAGAGCGAAGCTTTAGAGCCTGCATAAAATATACATATGCGATCAGTGGCAAATTCGGAATTGTACTCTAGAAAATATCTTGAACACTATTGAAATCTTTGGCAATTGCACAGAAACGTACCGTTCGAAAGGGATCTCGTTCATTAAGAGCTGACGTAAGTCGTCAGTATCTCAAAAAAGTAGATCGAACATAGCTACGTACAAATCTTTTCGTAAAATTAAAAGCACATACACAGTTACTTATGGATTGAAAACTTAAGTGCACTCCATTGGACTTCCTCGGTGGTACTAATCTTAACAACTATTGTAACAACTTACAAGCGACGAAATTGATCGCCGTACAACTTGAAAATGATTTTTCAGTCGTCAAGGGTTACTCAAGAGATTAAAAGGAAATTATTTGCACGATATTCTGACTAGCGATAAAAAGAGAACGGGCCTTGAAAATCACAAGAACGAAAAGTAATGGCGCAAGCCATACGAATTACTAACATTGACTGTAGAGTCAAGAATTCGTAGCTTCAAACTCATTTACTCTATGCAGTAAAATCACCTGAAGGCAGCGCTATCAATATCTGCTAATGGAATCGATGCGTCGATCGTGAGGGTGAAAAGTTAATTTTAACTATGGGATTTCTATTTGTAACCTAAATATCGCCAATCAAGTCAAATCAAATCAAAACACCACGATCACGTACTTCAGACACCTTCGACCTTCTACTCTAAGTAGATGTACGATAACAGATCTCAAACTTTACGATACAAAGTGGACAGCAACTGCTAGAGTTGATGTCGACTCGCAATTTCTATTTGATCTGCAAAGTCGCTTTATCGTATATGAGAGGAAATTATGTTTCAGATCTCGCTCATTCGATCGGGATATGAATATTGATAATCACCGTTTGCTCTCTTTTCAAACGCATACATACACATATGATACGCACCATCTAACTACAATCATCCCGTCCATAGCATTTTTAAATATGCTATAGGAAGTCCGAGAAATATATGAATTCCTCATCATATCTCATCTCATTCTCAAAAATCAAGTTCGTTCAGCGTTCGTTGTTCGTTGATATTTAAAGGAAGTAAGTTTTTGTATATAGTTTTTATAAATTCCTTTCCAATGAAGTGTCAAGTAATACTTCTTGTGTCGTACTGCACATAAAAAATAGGGCGAGGAAGATATCGTGAAGTTAGTCTTTATCGGAAAGTAACTTAAAGATGGGAATCAATCTCTGTCCTTGAGATCTGAAAATTTGTTTGACAAATGAAAACTGTGAGGCCGTTTCCGGCCCTTTCCTTTGGCTGGGGCAGCTCAGCGGCCCAGGGAAGGAAAGCAAACACAAGAAAATTTATATTTGCAGGCACTTGGTTCTTCTTTTATTAATTCATTACATTCGGTAAATTTCATCAGAGTTTATCAATTGTATTCGGCTGTCTTTGATTCTTCTTTCATTAATTTAGTGAATTTTATCAGAGTTTATAAATTGGCTTCTGCTGTCCTTCTCTTCGTTTTCTCTCAATCACTTTTACTTAATCGCGATATTCATTTACCGATGTTCATGAAACTAACTCGACTGCCTGGCACGAGAGCCTAACTACAACTTATCGGCTCGAGAGCCAAACTTCGACTTCTTGCCGGCTCGAGGGCCCAGCATTGACTGCCTTAAACTAACTTTCTCTAACCTACTCGTAACCTATACTTATTCTATCTTATGCTATCCCTAATCTATCCCTAAACTATTTCTTATTCTGCTCCTAAGCTATTCCTAAGCTATCACTTATTCTATTCCTAAGCTATTCCTAAGCTATCACTTATTCTATTCCTAAGCTATTCCTAAGCTATTACTTATTCTATTCCTAAGCTATTCCTAAGCTATTACTTATTCTATCTTAAGCTATTCTTATTTTAGCACTCGCCCTCCCCAGAGACGGAGAGTCCGTGAGGCCAAAACGAGGGTACGACTTTGGGTCCTCACAAAACTTATTTGTTAAGAGCTGAAGAGTTGAAGCTTCGATTAGGAATTGGACGATGATTGAAAGGAATAGATAGATCAACGCCTCTAATGCACATTCGGTTTTCGGAGACGGATATGAAAATCAATGAAAAATTTTGAAAGTTTTCTTATTAAAAAGTTCAACTTAGTCAATAAAGATTTAAATTTTCAAAAGGTATTTGAATGGGAGATCTCAGTGTTTATATTGTTTATGTTCGTTGGCCTTTCTTACCTAAGCAAAGCGTGATTTAAAACCACCTTTCTATTCCATACGTTCTTCTTCGTTAGAAATTTTATCAAAGAGATGATGTCGCTCGCTCATGAACATATTTTATTAGCTTAAAACTCATTCACTTTGTGGATGTACAAAGTACGAAAGTTATGCTAATGGACCGAATAAAAAACTATTTCGACTTTGGAATTAATCGCAGACACTACAGTTTCTATAAATTGTAAAATATTTCTACGGAAAAAAGTCTTCTTAAGCAAGCAATTTCTCTGAAGTTTAATTTAAAGATTTCGTGCGAACAGATAAAATATATATATATATGTATGTGTCGGTATACATATACACATGCATTTATCACCTGTGAACCGAATGGTAATTAATTTTCATGGTTTACGTATGCCATAAATTTTCACAAACGAAATGAGCGAAGGATTACAGTAACGTTATGCTAGCACATACAGACACATAATTTTCAAGATATACTAACGTATATATGTAAGAAAGTAAAAAATAAAAAATAACAAATAACAAATAAGAAAATTACATTCGGCTGTAGCCGGATCTTCTATGCTCAGTACGTTTAGTAAAAACAAAAAAAACAAAAAAAATTCCGAAAAAATACAATTTCGATACCCTAACAATATTGCATGGGCGTGGGCACTATACGATCAACTATATAATATATCCCCGGAAATGTTTATACTTTTATCTATTGCAATGGTATAGGTGATGAAAGAACAAAAAAAAGTCCAATATTTCTTTTGTGTTTTTGTTAACGAACATGATCTCAGTTTATGTTTCGTTTTCTTTAACCGATTTAATCCAAGCCGATTACCAATGTTTTTAAAAAATTTGATGTCGATATTTTGGTTACTGCAAACGAGAGCATGGTTACGATAGACAGATAGACAGATAGACAGACAGGCGGGCGAAAGTTGATGTTGAACGAGGGATTCTTAACGCTTCTCGCTGAGTGTTGCAAACGTTTTAACAAAACGTATATATCACTAATCTTGCTTAGGTGATGGGTAAAAAAAAAAATCAGGATGGAATGAAACAATTGAACACAACGGTGTTGGTAAGCGAAGAGTAAAAGTGATTTGGTTGGTGGAAAAACGCGTTATCTTACAACATGGAAAACAATAATTCGCTCGCTATTCAATTTAAATTAAAACCAAGTAAGAAAATTATGTTCAGCTGTGATCGAATCTTCCATATCCGCAGCTGTTAACTTGAAAAAAAAAAAAAAAATCAATCCTACACTTGCATGATAGTAAAAGTAGAACAATAAGCTAAAAAAAACATTTTTTTTTACTTTTTATTTATTTCTTTTTATTTATTTATTTTTTTTTTATATTTATTTATTTATTTATTTTTCTTTTTTTATATCTCTCTGTTCTCTGTTTTTGTTTTATTATAGGCATGTCCTTCCCTGCATAAGCTCCATTTGTAATACCAACCTATTAGTTGGAGCTAATATTTTATAGGTTTTGTACCAAGAGCAGGTTACACATACGCAGACAGATATGTTACAGAATTCGATACTGACGATTAAATTTCTTCTTCATTGGATCTAACAGATACGTTCTACGCGTTACAAGAGCGAATATGCTCGCAAGCTTCGCTTGTAAGTATAATAAGAAAATAAATATGAAACGACCAAAGCGAAAAGTGCATAACTCATTTATTGCGTTGTTGTTGTTGTTGTTGTTGTTATTGTTATTACTATTTAAAAGAAAATAATATAAATTATAATGAATGGACGAGTGTATCGTACAAAAGCGCAACAGAAAACACAAAAACATTATCCAGAATACAAGGAATATCAGCGAATCGAACAACGTTCGCCTTAATCTACCGGAGCAATGTATGTTTGTTTGGTTTTAATCAAATCTGAGGGAGGGAAGCAAAAGAAAAAAAAAAAAAAAATGAAGATGAAAATGAAAATGTATCAAAATATTGATTACTCTAAGAAGTATTGAGCCTTTAGCATTTCAAAAAAAACAAACAAAAATTCATCAAAATATCTTCAAGTGTTATGAGAACAAAATACGCAACTAATGTCATATTAAGCTTAATATTATTTCGACACTATCTTTCATATGAAAAGCATTATTAATCATACGTCCGCACGTACAATCACCGTTATATACAATACAATCACTTCACTTCTTTTTCATAACAATTGCTCGTTGCTGGTTTATACACACACGCACACCCACACACACACTGCACATATATACATGCAAAAATATATATATATAAATATATATATATATATATATAAATATATATATATATATATATATACAGACAATACTTATTCCATATCAATTCACAACTCAATTTATGCAATACCGGTAATAAGAATTTCGTATAATAAACATCAGGATTTTCTCTTCTCATTATTATTATTTAAAGCACATGTTTACCTAAGTTTTGTATGAATGCTTTATAAATTCTCTGTGATGATTTAACGATGCGCAGACAAACATACATAAATGATATTTTGAAAATGAAGACTTATATATATATATACATGTATATGTTTTTATGCACTGAGATACGTTTCTTTATTAATTCTTTTGAACATCATGTGTACTTATTGTTATCTTTTACCTCATGATTCATGATAAAATTATATAGAGATAGATTCTTCTTTAAGCACCTCTGATTAAATTTTCTGAATGCAGAGTACACTTGTACTTGTACTTAATAGAAGTGAAAAATTTATCTAAATAAAAAGATATCGAAAAAGTCATAACACACTTTACCCATAAAGTGATTTGCTTCATTTTACCTCATAACGATAAATGAGTTAGTCTTCGTCTACGAATGAATTTTCAATATATTCCCAGTAAATAGTTGACCCTCCCCTGTCGACTTGTGCCAACGTTTAAATTTGATTTACTGTTCTACCAAAATATAAATTTCAAATTCGATCTTTTGACGGACGGATTTTGCTTGTACTGAGCCTGTACTGAGTAATATTTCGGTCTTGAGATTAAGAAGCAAAAGAGAAGCGAAATGAAAACATTTCTTTCACAGAATTCGATTTTATTTACCCAAAATAATGATACAGACCCTCAAAGGCTTCTCTAACGTTTCGATGCCTTTCCATATCCTACACCACTTGTCGTATAAGGAAGTGTTAAGTTTGTGCGAGTGTATGCAACATTCAGATGAACTTGCGATAGACTCAGAATCACTTTGAGATCTAAGTTTGTCTGTCCCTATGTCTGTCTGTCTGCTCAGCTTACAAATCGCAATTTTTGAAATATTTGACTTGTTTTAGCCCATGGATAAATGTTATTAAAATTGGGGCTCGATCTGAATTTTTTCGAACCTATCCCGTATAGTAACTTATTGCAAAAAGTCATTATATGAGTAATCGTATTAAACGAAGTGTTCTAGGGTATTTAATGGTATTTAATGGTATGTAGGAACCACAAAATATGCTTCAGTTTTCGCAATGACCTCATGATAAAAATGTTTTTCCACAGACCGTCATTTGGGCTTAGCAACTAGTGCAAGCCAGAACTGCAGAATGCGGAGAGTGCGGAGAGCAAATTCGATCTTTACTTCATGCAATTTCGTCAGTGTCGCCGTTGACTTATGGCATGGACCCTTGGTAAGAAATACATTATTTATTTGGAAAAGAATATTCTCGTGTCCAACTTTTCATTCAACGCAGTAGGTGCACTGTGCCTGCATCCCAAACCTAGGGCTTTAGCTTTCTTATAAAATCACACTTTCTTCTTGTCGAGAGTTACTTTCAGGAATTTGGTGACGTGGTATTCGTGTGTAAGAATTTCTTTTGGGCGTGCTGTGGTCGCACGACCTCGTTTAAAATCAACAAACCACCGAAATACAAACTCGTGTAATGTTATTTCTCCAAGATGAATGTAATAAAGAACGGGTCGTATAACGTCTTCAACGCTGATACTGGATTATTAAAGTAAAATTTTAAACCCAACTAGAAACTCTAAATGGAAAGTTTTATGACTCGAACGCCGATGTTTACTAAAATCAAAAAAACAGTCAATTCTTTTAAAAATTGAAGCGACTCGACATATTTTGCTGAGCTGCCAAGAGTGGTAAGGAACGTTTTGATACCAACTTTGGTTCTAATCTTCGAAAACAGATCAACAGATACAAAGGTAGACACACCTGGCTAAATGGTTTTCAAGCTAATCGATCGAAAATACACCTCATGGTGTCCTGTAAAATATTCTTTGGAATTTTTGTTAAAACAAGTACAAAAAATGTAGTGGACCAGGGCTCGTCACTATACAACTTTGCCTCTCGACTTTTCTATTAGCGGCCTTTCGAGACGAAAAGGCGGAAAGGTTGTCGGATCGTAGATTTTTCAATAGCGTTCTTCCTTAGGCCAATATATTCATGGCAATATGCCGAAATAGCGACCTGACAGACGGACGGCTGGACGGACAAATCCATCTATATAGTACAAAGTAGGTGTCAATTATTTCTGGATGTTGTATACATGTACAAGAAGTCTTACTCAGAAGCTTGCTGTCGCCAGCACCCCAAACTAATCGATCGAAAATATACCTTATGGTGTCCGGTAAAATATTATTTTGAATTTTTGTTAAAACAACTACAAAAAATATAGTGGACCAGGCCTCGTCACTATACAACTTTGCCTATCGGCTTTTCTATTAACGGCCTTTCGAGACGAAAAGGCCGAAAAGGTGGTCCGATCGTAAATTTTTCAATAGCGTTCTTCCTTAGACCAAAACCCATCGGTGTATAATATTCATGGCAATATGACGAGATTGCGATTTGATAGACGGACGGCTGGACGGACAAATCGATGCATATCGCACAAAGTAGGTGTCAAATTCTTCTGGATGTTGTATACATGTATACAAGAAGTCTTACTTAGAAGCTTGTTGTCGACAGCACCCCAATTAGAAATCCATCTTTAAGATATATTACTAAAGGTATAAATAAGAGATACGACCGCAAAATCCCGAATGCTCTTTCGGCTTTTCACTGTCAAATAAAATAATTGTGTTCTTTCTATACGGAATACACTTGTCATGAATCGATCAACTCCAATGATTGGTCGTCCGCAATAGTATTAGTGTCCTATCAAAACAAGATAAAGCTTCCGCAGGAAATTTTCAAAACGGAAGCAATTTTTGCAAATGCGTTCTGCTCCATCATTAGTACTATATACAGCATATATTTCTCTATTTGCTTCTGCAGCTTTTTAACGTTTCTTGAAATGAAAAAAAGTTAAATATTATTTATGAGGTCGCAATTGATTTTCGATTGCAAAAATTACACCTCACTACTATAACACAACCAATTACTTTCAAAGCTTTTTACAAAATACTATAACATAAGTATTCTTTCTATAATTATATATACTTTTAATGCTAATTGTCTCTCAAACTGCCTGAGAAAAGTTATTTTAATCTTGTGTACGGACAGACGGCAAGAAATTTCCGGATTACCTAATACATCTAGAATAACTTTGTACGAAAGTTTATTTTTTTTAATTTCTACATTAACTTAACTTAAAACTTTTGAAGAATATTCTCAACAACGTCGAATCGGTGTGAGAAACTTTAACTTTCAATGATTAATCTTAATTATCAATTATAAAAGCATTCCTAAAGTATAAGTAAGAATACTACAAACTTCGGTTAAGTTCGTTCGAACCTTGCATTCTATTCTACAAAAGTAATGCATGCTGATTTAATCCAATTGTACATACATCTGTACCGATATCTATAGAATTTACATATATATATATATGAAAATATATATATATGAATATATATATATATATATGAAAATATATATATATATGAAAATATATATATATGAAAATATATTAATATATATATATATATATGAATATGAATGAATATATATGTATATATATATATAATATATTACTCCAACCGATCCAGTTCGGTTCGTATCAAATTTCACTGAAAACTTGAAAAGTCGCTAACCATATACATAATAAAATACGTTCTAAACAACTTGGAAAATTTCTCGGAGAGACATATGATCGGATGTTTGAATTATTCTTTGATTATTATATTTAATGAAAATCGCTATTAAAAACCTAACTAATGCGTTTTTTTTTTTTTTTTTTTTTTTTGACTAACAATTTATGTAGGGTACAAACGATTCCATGAATTCATATGAAAATGTTAAGCTAATTAAAAATGAGTTCTTATAATGCATTTGAAAAAGCTTAATACTTAAATGAACCAGTTTCACTTCAC
Organism: Glossina austeni; assembly: GCA_000688735.1. Lineage (NCBI taxonomy): Eukaryota > Metazoa > Arthropoda > Insecta > Diptera > Glossinidae > Glossina > Glossina austeni. The sequence goes on along the minus strand of KK502425.1, from coordinate 1,098,310 downwards.
TAACGGAATTTTTGCACTAATTGACCTTTAGTTTGTTGCCTTTTAGCCAAGCAAGAAACAATTTACGATATTGAGCAGTAGTGTATCTAAGTTAAGCTGGTTGGAAAAACAAATTTACAAAAAAATACAGTTCGTGTAGTTAAATTGGATGGCTTTTGCATATAATCCTATCCGGGTCATCTCCGTGGATCATCTGCTTAAAGAAGCGCATCGTCTCGTTCGAACAACTTTCATATTTTTTGCAAATAATTTATATATATATATATATATATATATATATATATGTGTGTGTGTGTGTGTCTGTGCACAAGTAACACTTGAAAATTCCATATATATAGTAGCATCTATATAGTCGATAGACATATATAAAAATTAAAACATTATTATATAAATACATATATAGAACGAAGCTAGAAAGTGTAAGGGCAGAAAAGATATTAATTGAAATGTAAATGAATAATGCAGCTTTCAATATTTGAGATACCGACGAGAGTGTACAACGTGTATGAATAATGTTAAGAAATAAACGAAATTGCGCACACAAAAACTTAAATTCAGTAGAAAGTTGAACACATATTAATACCGTGAGTTTAACAAAAAAAAAAAAAATGAATATTTATAATTCTACAAAGAAAGAAAGAAAGAAAGAGAGAAAGAAAGAGAGAGAGAGAGAGAGAGAGAGAGAGAGAGAGAGAGAAAAAGAAAGAAAGAGTGAAAGAAAGAGGATATAGAATTGATTGTGGTCGAATTTGGGATACCAATTATCGGAGCAGATATTTCTTTGCAAACATTGCTACTTAGCACTCCTCGAGAAATAATGACTACGCTCTCGGAATGGAGGCTCGACTCAAATCAGTCTTTATTCTCGAGCAAAGCAATGAAAACTCTTCTCCCGAAAAATAGATGACAGCGGCTCTGTCGGTTTTCTCTTACGCTTTTACGACCCTTGCGAAATTCACTTACCTTGTACACGCCTGACTTGTGTTGTTTTCGAATTCATTTAGATTGCGGCTCTGCTTGCCTATCTCTCTTTCCATTCGTAGAATTCTTCAAGTCATAAAAAATTAGAGAGAGAGAGAGAGCAATGAACGCGATGTATTATATATATATTATATATATATACATACAAACATACGTATATATATATATATTTTTTTGTTTTGTTTTTATGATCGCGGGCTCCAATCTCAAGTGCGATGAAGTTTTCAAAAGGCCTTAGGTGCTAATTCTTCAAGACTTTAGTCTTGGAATTTATTTCTCTGGCTAAGTTAATAACAATAATGGTTTTAAAATTTCTGTTCTTTATTTTGGAAATTTAACAAAACATCGCTTATGTCACACAAAGTGCCAGTGAATGTGATCTGCCCATAGCTACGCGAAAGTAGTTACAAAGCTGAAGTAATCACGGACCTACAAAAAATGAGAAACAAAATTCCATTTTCATCAATAACTTTCAAAATTATCACAGATTTGGAATTTTATTTGAAATGTTTCGCCCGACCGCTAACGAAACTACGCGACTTTTTTTTAATGTTCACTGGTCGGGGGGGTATACAAAAATATGTGCTCTTCAGGACGTACAAATTTCTTAGTCTGCTTCCGCGCTACCGTACTGCACGGTCATATGGATGTGTGACGATGCACTGATCTCGATATGATTAGTGATTCAAGGGGCCTTTCCCTACTCATGACGCTCGAACATAAGTGAGGGAAGCGCGACCGCAGTCTAGTGAATACACTGCGCCTGATCGTTAATTGCTATGCCTTGAGCAGCACTGCGCTTAACTATAACTGCGACCAAAGTAAACTCTGCCGCATTGAGATTTGAACCCATGAACAGAGACTTGGTAGTCGCAATTCTTACTTACTTAGCTACTTAGCTACTCAGCTACCCAGCTACCTAGCTACTCATGCGGTCTTGATGTTGACTGCGTTTCAGTTCAATTTCAGTTAATCTAACCAATCCGTTCATTCTATTGCGCGTATTCTATGTGCATTTTCATGTATGTTTGCTTGAGTTGATGGCTTTAAAGAAAGCGAACAGGGCAAGTATGCGTTGCACATATCTTTTTTAACTGAAACGTAAGTAGCTCTTGAAAAATGAAATTTTCGAAACCCTGTACTTTAAGGTAAGAGTATATTAATTCTGTCATTTCATTTGAAACACTTTGGAGAACACATTCAACATTCTCGATCAGAATGAGGCTTTGAATCGATATATTCTCGACCATCGTTATGATAGAAAAAAAAAAAAACTAAACTAAAGTGGTTTAGCTTAGTTGTGAAAATCTAAAGACATGTTACATAATTACATGAAAGAAAAAAAAATGAAGAGTATATTGCGAATAAGTCGTCAACTATGAAGAACATCGACCCCGCATATGACACTTGAAAAGTTGATGCGAATACGATTGCGATCAATCAGCTAAGACTTGGATGATTACTAAAATACATTTTACGATGCCAAGTATTAAAGAGTAAGGACTTAGGCTTTCTCTCCAAGATGACAATAAAGCTTAAAAAGTAACTTTAATTTTACTTTTGCTACTGCATCGTACACATGCGTATATAGAGAACAAATTCCCAAAAGCTTGAATATTTTCCTGAAGGCTAGAGAACGGAGAGATAATTAAAATTAAATACAAAAATTTTAAGAAATTTCTTTCTCGCCGTTATATTATAGAAAATCGGGAAGAATCGGCCTACTTCAGTAGTGATTACTACTTGTAAGCGTTATAAACGCCTTGATAAAATTATTATACCTTATCCCCCTAAAGGTGGACATAAATAACGAAACCCTCGCGCGTAATTAACCTAATTATATACAAGACTTTCATGTACAATGTTCTCAGCGGTTTTACCGCTAAATTCTCCTGATAACGTAATTTGAAAAAAAAAAAAAAAAAAAAAAAGCAAATATTTTCCAAGTAGCAATGAAAAGAAAAAAGCGGTTGTGTTTACAATTAAGAGAATATTTTTCAGTTCAATTACATACACAAAGACGGAAAGGTAGACGGATCTACATGAATTTTTTGCTTTTTTTTTCTTTTTTTTCTTTTTTTCTTTTTTTGCTATACGTTATAATATTAAAGAATCAGTATAGTACGTTTACTTTATTAGTAAGTCAAGTCGCTTGTAAATCAAAAAGTTTAGTATATACATACATACATACATACATACATACATACATAAATACATACATACTATATAGAATGTTATAAACATATATATAAATACATCAGAGTAGACGCGACCATTTACGTTTGTGTCATAGAAACCTATAGAGCTCACAGAGAATAATCTTTTCTCTTTGATTTGTTTTCTCCATCTATGACGGCTGTTTGCAAAGCGCTTTGCAGTTGCAGTCATCATCATGTTAGTTATAGTTATAGTTTGTCATCATAGTTAAGGCAGTATGATTGTGGTATTTACAGTTTTGTCAAAGGAAATCTATGAGGACAAGAGAACAAAACAAAGATATATATATATATATATATATATATATATATATATATATATATGAGATGTAGAAAATGTTAGAAAAAAACAAAAAGAAAAGCAAAAATGAATCAATTTTTACAGTCAGTCAGTTCAACTAACACTAATATATAAGCAAGCAATAACAATAATAATACGCTGGCTAATCAAATCGTCGTCATCGAAAACGAATTGAAGAATAACAAGAAGAAAAAAAAAAAAATATTAGTTTTCTTTCTACAAATTTCTTTGTGCACACCAGTTAATATAGTAAAACAAACTTTATTAAAAAGTTAAAAAAAAAGAAACAAAACTTTCGGAAAAGGAAGAGAAAGAAAAAGAATTTTCAACCGCAATAAGCTTAACAAATAAAGATATAAATATTAAGACTTGAGTTGAAACTCTTTACAACCAAGCACATTATATATATATATATATATATATGAAATCTATATCGAATGGTGATAAACTTTTCAAGTTTCATTTAATAATAACGCTTATGCTACCACCAGCCAGCGTACAAATGTGACAAATGTATCGGCGAATTCTCATTTTGTAGCTAATAAAGTGCATTATAACTACTCAGGCATCTTATAATTGAAATACACATGTGAATGTTTGTATGTATTTATGTATGTATGTATGTATGTATGTGTGTGTGTATTTGGATGTGTGTGTTTTTGTGTGTGTTTGACAAAACGTTATCAAACTTTACAGGCGCCTCTGATAAAATATAAGAACTTCATGTACTCTCTTCAACGAGATTGATTAACTAATACCAAGATAGTAAGTGATACTAAGTGAATACTATACGTTTGAAAATGGCTAGAGATCGATTGCCAGAATTAATGCAGGTAAGCGAGAGTTACACAATATGAATGTAGCAAAATCATAAAAGAAAGCTATAGATATCTATCTGAGAAGAGTAAGACATTCGTTATATATGTGTGCTGTGTGCTGTGTGTGTGCGTGCTGTGTGTGTGCGTGCTGTGTGTGTGTGTGTGTGTGTGTGTGTGTGTGTGTTACGTTACGCTATATGTATATCATTTTTTCAAATTGTCTTGCACACACAATTGCCATTGTCTCGAGGCACACGTTTAATGGGCTTTAGTTTTCATTTAAGCGCTCAAATACTTGGTTATCGTCAAATGGTTCTCTTACCTTGGAGCAAGAAGAGAAAATGCTGCAAAATTCCAGTAATGTCGATGCCATATTGAATCCGGTAAGTTTTCAAAATTTCTCAACTTTCTTCAACTTCTTAACAATCGAAGAAGAAGAGCTTAGAAAGCAAAAGCAAGAAAAAGCAAGAAAATTATATGTAATATAATAGATCTGATGTAACATTTGATATGCATGGATATCGGATCGGGTCTAACGAATATCTACAAATTGTAAAGTATTTTATTAATTAAGAATAGATTCGTTGACCCCACGGGGATCCTTCACGGGGATATTAAGACTAGTTACACACTCACAAGTTTAGTTGCGGCTTTTCAGTCGTTGCGAGTACATTGTTGAGCTAATCACGCTACTGTAATGTAAGGGGAGCGGTACGAGTACGGGTCACGGGTATTTTGAAATAATTGTTCTGGCTACAGATCTAATCAAAAGTTTTGACATTTTTTCTCAATTTTTGTGATCATCGAGTCATAGAGCAGAGCACATGACATGCAGATCGTTTATAATGCGTTTAAATGCAAAGTGAAAGTGAATTGCGAATTAATATTGGAAAGAAGACGGGCAGGACAAGGATAATCGTATGATCCTTCACAAAACAATAAAAGAAAAGAAAGCTCTTAAGTCTCGACTTCTTAAGGTAAATAAAGCGTAATAATTGACTGCATCTCTCGCCTGATCAATCAGGCAGCTATCAATATACGAACATATCCGATGTTTACGCAAAATGATCAGTTGTAGGGTTTTTCCCTTTCGAAAAGTGAAAGACACTAGAACAACTAACTACTAAGTTTTGAAAATTCCTTTATCAAGTTCAGAGGGCAGATTGTGTCTATAATAAAATGCTTGGAAAAAACTTCATACATAAGATTTTTATCTTCAGTCTACTTCGACCGCGGTCAATAACGCGGAGATCGAAGCATATCCCTATTATCATGGGGTGCGTGCAAGACGTAAAGTATATTAAGTTTATGGGGAAGAATGCGATCCCAGGAAGGAAGGATATATATTAACGGAGTTCGATAAGCTGATGAGGTCAAGGATGGACGCTATTAAAAATGAATTGGATCACACCAGTATCCGATTTCGTTAAAGTATCGACCGATAGGAAGAATACAGAAATCCCTGTTCAGATATCCGAGAGACTGAGACGAGGACAGCAGGCTTAAATCAATTCAAAAATTATTCTGAATCAACTCGTATAATAAATAGTGCTAGTCAAGTCACCCTCGATGCTCCATTCATACATTCCCATAAACTTTATGTACTCCCTGTACCACACACAACTGGTGTATAATCGAAAAATGTTTATATTTCGTTCTAAATTTTTTTCTAAATGGTTCTAGAAATTCGGAAAACTCTTAGAAGTGTTTTCTTTTTGGAAATATTGAATTTGGAAAATTCATTGGAATCAGAATTGGAAAGGAGCAAAAATCAATTAATATCTAAATGAAAGATTCGGTATATGATACCTCTTCAGTCTTCCTATTGCATTGGATTCGTCCCGAAGAGATATTGCCAAGGAATTTACCTGATTACTTAGTCTAACAAGATATTCGAAGAAATGCTTCGAATTCGATTTTTGATGAATGAAAAATCGAGGTCATCATGAATGGCTTGGTTGTTAACGAACCACTGGGCAGTAACTCTAAGAGGGAAAGTCTTGGATTGATAGTTTTGAAGGATATTTTGTTGGAAGAGTTACTGGGTGTTCCCCACATTGTACGCCATGAAGCCAACTTGATTGGACGATCATCTTCCAAAGTAAAATGCATTTATTTCTTCAATCAAATTGCGATTCTGAACGATTCTGGATAAATAGAGTCCTCAGATTTTTACGTCATCTTGCTGGCGATTAGTTTTTATCCGACTCTTCAATATATTCTTCTTTGGTTCAATATGTACACCGAGATAGTAGACCGACAAAGTTGTTGACATTGTTGCCATTCACAAAAATAGTGCAGAACAAAAACCCATAATTTACCGTAAATATAATGGACGCAGGGTTGTCAGCGTGTATTTGAATACTCCATTGGATTGAGATGGATTTGTAGTTCGTAGAAAACGTACATGGGGTTATTAAATGAAAATCGGATTGTTGTGTCAGCCGTCGAAAAACTTCTGGCACTCTTGGGCACTTCACCTACCATGTCGGATTTACCTAATTTTAATGCTAACATTAATGTATAGGATTTAAGCAGTAACTACATGGAAGTCGGAACAAATTTTTTAAGTTAGAAAAGTAGCTGGACCTTACCAAAGTACTTTTCCACGCCTAGGAATATGTCACCGCAATACTTTTTGCAAGAACAACATGATGACGTCACTCACTGGAATAATAAATTCTTCTCTACAACTGGGAGTGGTCTTCTTCTTCTAGTAAATGTTTCCTTTAAAAGATTTTAGAGAGTGCTATCAGCAAACTACGAGCTCGTTAGCTTTTCTATTTTATTTGGCTTGGCCACCCTAGTTAGCACCTTTTCATTCAGTTGCACAGTGTTTCAATGCTAGCATATATTGTTAAAAATTATTCTTAAGGCGATGAGAACCTTTGGTGGTAAAGATTTAACAGTTATTCCACGCTCGCAATTATAAGCAGGGGATTACGTCTTAATGCAGTGGTTTTCAACCTGGGGGGCGCGATACTATTGCGAGGGGGGCATGTATCTGTTTCCAAAATATCATTTTCAAATACAAACCAAAAAAGTCAAATAGGTGTCAAAAAAATGAATGAGCAGTATACGTAATCCACAATCCACGCCGCGAATTTTTGTTGTACAAATGCTAAAACATCCAATTCATACTCTTCTTCGAATCGAAATATCTTTCTAGCTTTCGCGTTTGAAGCCGAGTGCCGGTGGGGCGTGGAATCGAATGATAAGCACTTGCCACATTCCGGTTATTCTCGCGCTTACTCGCGCCAAACTTCAGTAAACAGAAGCATCTGATTGTTTCGGTTTCGGTTTTTTTTTGTTTTTTGAAGGGGGACGCATTAATTTTGTTTTTAAAAAGGGGGGCGCCGGTACAAAAAGGTTGGAAACCACTGTCTTAACGTTAAGTTTGCTCATTTCTTTTTTGACTTGAGTAACTGTTATATATATATCTCGTGGGGCAATCCATGGGACATGGGCTGCCTAAAAACTTCAATATATTCCCTGTGTCTGAAGTCTTAGGCTAAAAAGTTTCTTTCAGATAACAAAGGCCGCCTGTCTCTTAAAGGAGCACTTTGCTTTAAGGTATTTGGTAGCTCTACCATAAGCAATGTTCATCAAACACGCCTGAGTTGACCTTGATTGAAAAATTGTTAATTAATTCACTTTGTAAGCGCACATCCTTTGTAGTTGTATTCAAATTCCTTATATCTAGACGATCTCTAATGTTTTGCCATTGTTTTCTTAATCTCTTCTTCTTCTTTCTTATCATTAATGCCAGCTGGGTGAACGAGATTTGTAAAATCTTTTATCGCATCATTAATTTCGGAAGAGGTTTACAAACTCCGATCAAGTTGCAAATAGTTATCGCTCCAGTCTCTTAAAGTCCCTGATAATCTCTGAGAGCGATCAATAGAAAGCGATCAGAACTAAGATCATCGTTGCTCTGAATATGAAATAAATTAGCAGGAATATCAGAGTACACAGCGAAATACAGGGAGTCGAGAATTTTTCTTAAATCGCCCGACTATTACATGAGTGTTCGCATGAACAAACCGGGAAAGCTGTTATAGCGAATGGAATCGTTGCGTCTTTTGCTAGTCTAGATTCCCACTATTGATGTTTAACATTAAAGTCTCCTTCAACAATAAATGTTTCACTTAATTGCTTGCTTGAAGAAATCATCATAACATCGTAACACTTCAATGAAAATCGGGGAAGACAATAAACTGCGCAAATTGAAATATCGGACACCTGGCAATTCGCCGGTTTGTTTGTTAAAACGATTTTCTGAAGATATGCATCCAATAGCAAATTTCGCTTGAACTGCGGGCCCAACATTAGCTCTATCATTACAGTCATTGGAAATTATAAATTATATAAGAATAATAATATAGATATAAGAAGAAGAAGATATAAGAAAAATGTCGATGAAATTTTGGGGAAAAACAAAAAAAAAATTCCTACTTCGTTGATGGATTTGAAGAGCCCACTGGCATTCTACATAGCGATTTGGAGACTTATTTGCACAGTTTAGAGACTAAGAGTGTTTGTTATCTCATCGTGCTTCGTAATCGAGTCTTCGCTTTTTGAAAAAGGATTCGAATTTTTCAATATTTATCAACATAATGTAATGTAATTAGGAAGCTTATTATTATCTTCAAAGGTCTACGAAGTCCCTTTTTAAGAAGAACAGAGATTTTGCAAACAAATGCCACATTTTGGAGGGGTGTCGTCACTACTACACTAGGACATAGTACAGGATTTAGTTAGACAATCATCAAAGTTGGGTACACTTAGCACAGTAGATTTGTTTTCGGCAATAAATTCTTGTGTGTTCACAATCCTAACTTACTTTGGAGGGATCTCTTCGCTTTTAATACAGGATTTAAATAAATGATCCACACGAAGCCACATTTAACACGTCCGACTTATATCATGCGATAAGTTCTCGAGACCAAGTTCCAAAATCTTGACATCGATGGCATTAGAAGGATGTCTCCGATTTTTAAAGGCAGCTGGCTTCAACTCTGTGGGCAGCAAGCATGTTTGAACAATTTCAAGTCGTAAGTCTTCTTATAGTTTACACTAGAGTCCAAGTTCATATAAAATATTGGCAACGGATTTTTAGTAAATCTCCAATATATGCTGGAGAACCTTACGAATCTCAGGTTTTCAATGCCGATTTTGCCAATTGGAGTAGAAGGATGCAGGTCTTCTAATACCAAACTTTGTTACTAACTTCCTATACGAATCTGATGGTTTCCATTGACCGTCCGTCCTAATTTCATAATTAAAGTTACTTAGCAGCACTAACAGTTGGAAAATCCACTATCAGCCGTTGCGTATCACGTGCACAAGTACTTACAATTTGCGACGGCCTTGGAGATATTTTTGCTTAATTATCATCGTTGTTATAACTACCGTTAGTAACGTCTTTTTGATCAGAGTTCAGAAAAGCAGAAAAGCAAATTTTTGGCATTTGTGAGGATCTGTGCAGAGATCTTATGTTAATTCTGAATTCTGAATTTTGAATTCCGAACGTACGTACATTTACTAGCAAGTTAGGCAAATAAAGACGGTGGGGTGGGTCTCCCAGCGGTTTCTTTGCTCTCAACGTTCGATGACGTGTAAAAAAAAAACACCAAGAAATTTAAAGGATAAGTAGATAGAGAGAGAGAGAGAGAGAGAGAGAGAGAGGGAGAGAGAGAGAGAGAGAGATATATTTTATGCTTCACATATATATGTGAATAAGAGCAGATTAGAGTAAGATGTTATTTCGTTCATAGTCGCGCAATGCTAGATAAGTTGACTTCGTTTACTTTCTTTTCGTAGTACTCGGAAATACGTACGCATTTAGCGCAAATAAGCACAAATTTGGAATCAATGAATCGTATGGTGCAGACGACAAATATCAGAAGCTATAACGGTAAATATATAATAAACTATATAAATTGTTTCCGAGGAGTTCGGAAAGTAATCGAATCATTTAATCATTTTGTCTTCTTCTTCTTCTTCTTCTTCTTTGTATAGAAAATGAAATGGAACATTTCCGCAGACAAAATCTCCGTCTTGGCAATCAATTGATGAATAAATTTCAAGAGTTTAAAGCAAATCTACCGCCAGAAGATGATTACAGTCTCGAGGCGCGTATGAAACGTACCCTATTCTATGGACTCTATCAAAGCTACGTGAACATGTGGACACGCAATGAGGAATTCCTGCAATACTATGAACAAAAATTGAAAAAAAATCTACAAATGCAATCGAGAATAAGTAAGAGATGAGATAGAGAAAAGAGAAAAATTGAATAATGATAATAACGTACTAATCAAAGAATCTTTGTACAGTCAATTGCAATGCGACGGAAGAAGAAATAGAAGAATTAATATCGAATAAGACAACCAACTTATTTGTGGGCAATGTAAGCTTTTGAATTTATTTTCAATTCATATTCGAACGCATTCTTAATGATTTTACTGTAAGTTCAGTTTTTGTTTTCCTCTTTCGTAACCCTCTAGATACTGGAAGAAACGGAAAAGGAGCGTAAAACCTTAAGAGATCTTATGGATCGCTTCAATGAATTGAAAAAGTTGGAAAAATCTATAGAAGAAGTACACGTTTTATTCTTAAAGATACAAACCTTAGTAATGGAACAGGTAAAGTGTAGTAGAAATAGAAGATAATAATAATGCGGATTTTTTTTTTTTTTTTCATCGATATCGATATCAGGCATATATATGTTGTTTCTATAAATTATCGCATAACTAATAACATCGGCAAGGTCCACTTTATTAGAAAACCTATTAAAGAGTTCGGTTGTTTTGCCAGCTCTGCGTCAAATTGCGGTGTTACTGCTATCTGTGCTGCTTCTAAACCCAGCCCTTGTGATATGCTCAGCAGGCGTCTGACGTTAAGAAAGCCAAGTGCGAACAAGTGAGGCGACCGTCCTGAATCCTTATGATCCTTAAGGTCGGAATGCTGATTTGAATAGTAAAATTATTGAGGTGAAAATTGACGCCATGTCCATCGATTCTCGATATGATTCCGAATTCAAATGGGGGCAAGGTTGCCGCCCGCGGTACTCCTTCATTTTCATTCAGTTCATCGAAACACAGACTAAATCTACTCAGTGTTGTAAGGCGACCGAGGTCTTTAATGCATATTCCGGGGCCTTAAAAGTGAAATTCCAAAGCTTGCATCATTCGGTGACGTGTGCACAAAGAGGTAGAAACAAGAAAAAGGAAATACTTCTGAGATACCTATCGAAGGCTAAAACTTCTCATAGAAAGACTAACCGATAATTACTTAAATAAACCGCCAGCAACGTTCACGTTATAAAAATACAAAAACGCTCTACTTGTGCTCACATCAAGAACAAAAGTAATAATGTACTCTAAGCCAAAGTACTATTCCTGCCGATCATTTTTAACAACAATTTTTCGATTGCTTTAAATAGTGCGGCTTAGAAAACATGGTAAAGAAATGACATTTCACTCAAGTTGTCAAAATCAATTAAAGCAATAGATCGGTATTGGAAGGCATTAAACGTGTCGCCGCCATATACCTTAGGACTTACTTTCTCACCTTAATACTAGTGGCGATTGCATGCGAACTTTTTAAACGAAACTTATGCTTATTATAAAATCGAAAATTGGTTCTCTAAAGAGTTTGTGTGTTGTGAGAGTAAAGACAGTTTTAAAAGACCCTTACAATGCGTTCATTCATTTTATTATAAAATCCGCATTTTGTAATTTTATAACAACTTACGTGCAATACCGATAATATGAACGAGGAAAGTTATTAACAAAATTAATTCGTATTTATGTAGAGCGAAACTGTGCAAAGGGTTGAGTTTCATGCTCAACAGGCCAGAGATGCTGTAGGGAGAGGTGCCGACGAATTAAGCGATGCCGATAAACTGCACCAAAAAGCTTTCAAGGTTAGTTCGCATCATTCGACTTAAATCCTGATATCTATTAATTACTGCATAAATATTTGAAATTACAGAAAAAATTTTATTTCATCCTAATCCTTATAATTATTTTATTAGTGTTGATACTTGTGGGTATTTATTTGTGATGTGAGAACAATCTAGTATACGATTCCTGTCATTTGTTCGCAATAGTAATTTATAAGTAAACTAAGAAAAAAATTATATTCGCTTTGGGGCGAATCTGAGATGCCCACCATCTCTCGCAGTATTTCAGTTGGACGATCGGCGTCGTTATTCCACTAGATGTTAATATGCGGTAAAAATTTCTATCAAAACTTACCTCAATATCGAGGGTAAGGAAAGAAGCACAAATCTTTTTGATACCCCAGAGTTCAGTAGCAACTGGAACGATCTTTGCTCCTGCGTAACAGTTGGAAAGGTTTCGGGTTGTTTTGTGGCGGCTGTGGTAAAATGAATAACGGTAACTGTAGTGTGGAGCTACGCGCTAAACAGGCATCGACGCTAAATAGGCCAACGGGACGATATGCCCATGTAATATATATTCGATCTGATAGTTAGGCACTAACTGTTACTGAAGACATTCAGAAACTCAAAATTCTCTCCCTTCGGCATCGGCCGTAGTGGCATCATTGTGTGTGGCTGTGGTAGACGGGTTTCTGGACTAATCGATAGCATTTTCAAATTGCTTTTGTGTATGCCAAACTTCAAATTTCCGAGTCAATTTATGCAACCGTCAAATCACCTCAAGGACCTCCTTAGATTTGGATATGGCTGCATGCATATTTTTCAAGAATTTGCTTGATTTTTATTATAGTCGGCAACTTCCAGTCGTTTTACTATAACATGTGCAGGCGTCATGTCACGTCTACTTTGAAACCTAGTCTATGTCGCTCGTCTAGAACATATCTACTATATAGGCTTTACTGCTTTCTATCTAGATCGATGCATCGATCTAATGAAGTGCATACATATTTTAGAAGACCTTTAACGATTGACACAACCGACAAGAAAAATGTAGTGTGAAACAATAATATGATGGATGATGGGTAAAAATCATTAAGAGTGAAATGCCAAAAATAGAAATAATAAATAAATGAATAAATAAAAAAATGTAACAAATATTACTTGCATGGTGAAGTTATGATTGCTGCTATGAAGAACGATTTAAAAATAACCGGTAATAAGGTAACGCTATAGAAACCTAGTTTCATCTTCCTTCTACGTGCTGTGACGAAATGAATTGCGATCAGTTACCGCATCCGTTGAAGGATATTAAACGAACTTTTTTATTATTGTTTGCCATAACCTCTGAACGATTCATGCGTTACTGCAACAATGTAGTGCACTAAACAATTAGAACGCATAGCTTGCATTCCATCGCTAGGTACACGAAAACTTGATAACATGGCGGGTAATCACCCTATCAAAAATGTAGCTTTTTTTACCTTTTGCCAAACAGCTGAAGACAACAGCTAACAGCTAATCTAACTAACTTTCAGGTACGTGACTACCATCCTAATTACACTTTGTGCCTATAAACACATCCAAAAAAGTCGAGATATTTTTTTCGAAACTAATTTTTCCCAAATAAAAACTTCATCCGCCTGAGTAGGCCGAGTGGGAAAGAGTCTCGATTAGCAATTCAATGGTTGTGAGTTCAAATCTCAAGTGCGGTAGAGTTTTTAATAATAATAATAATATTAATAATGGAAATAAAAGCCGAAAGCCTTAGATGCTAGTGCTTTAAGACTTTAGTCTCAGAATTTATTCTCTGGCTAAATTTATATAATAGTAATAATAATAATAATAATAATAATAACAATAAATAAATTTTTTTTTTTTTTTGTTACATTTATAGTTAACTGTAACAGTATTATAAACTTTATAATCGATCGTAGCAATGATAAATAACATTTGCAGCTATATTTGTAACGACATCACACGGATATCACGAATTACAACGGTAGGCAGGAGCAAATGTCACAATGTGCCATTGGAACATTTTGCGATATTTTGATAGACTGACATCTAATCATAGATTTGCAGGCTTGAAAATTATCACATATTTGTGCTGACCGCTTATGCCGATCATAAATTACAAAAGGGGGAAAAATACTCAGCAACTTGAAAAGAAAGTTTTAAGAATATACCGGACATTTCAACAATTAGGCGTGGCATATTTTACATTATGCTCTCTTAAAAAAACAACATTGATGCTGAAATAGGTTTACTAACTGATTCTGCCAACGAAACCATCAAGAGGATCATCGGGAACGGAAATTGGCTAAACTGTTGTAATTGTGCATAAAATAAAAATGTATTTACTTACGAAAAAGAAACGAAAAATTTTACAAATATTTCATAAACTTCAGGTAGTACTTGAATGGTTTCTCCCTAACATTTGCAGCCGCATTCTGAACAACGTCGTTAAGACATCACTAACCGTATGTCAAATATCAAACCGGTTTTGATATTCCGGCTAAGAAAATTTATTTGAAAGATCACTTGCCGTAAAATCATCACATGGCGAAGGTCACAGCACACAAAATATATGTATATGTACATATATATATATAAATATATATATATATATCTATATATATATATATATGTATATATATATATATATATACCTTGATTGTATATATATATATATATATATACA